>ML058335.1:7506258-8023758 GCA_003013855.2 Liriodendron chinense
GATATGAATCGTACGATGCTGGTCGCGACTTCGCACTGCGAGTGGTGTAGCGGATGTCTCCATCATTTGATATGGGAGAGTTCGAGAAGGTCGCGGCTATCATTGCTGTCGAGGAGAGGGCAGCCGCTGAGAACGAGATCACTGAGGTTACACAAGCTGGAGGGGTCTCAGAAGCGGGCCCTGAGGTTAAAAGTGACGCTCCTCCTTCAAGTGATGCGCAAGAATGATCATCTCCTTTCTTCTCTCTTTCTATCTTATGTAAAAAAAATTCATTCTCCTTTTGTAAACCATCTAAATATTTTGGTCAATGGAATGAATGAAAATATTTTTTGATACTATGGCTCGTATGTTGTTCCCCCTTCTCTCTTTTTTCTCATTGGTCGTACGTTGAATGCCTGAGTACTTAACTCATGAAAGAATGAGTTAGGCTCAATCCGGGGGTCTTGGTGACCATGTTCGCATAGAGATAGACTGATATATCGATTGAGGCTTTGACTCTGCCGAAAGCAGAGGATTTGGCCAAGGGAATGCGTATATTCCCTTCGAGGTTATTCGGGTCCAACTAATGGAGTAGCAACCAAAAGAAAATCCATCTTTATTTGAATATCGTTCGGATTTACATTGGGTTAAGGAAAATATCGGAGTAGATGCTTTCCATGCCAAGGGCGATGTAGGGGTCTTCCTTGCATATCTTCGAGATAATATGTACCTCGTCACACAATTTTGATAACTCGGTATGGGCCTTCCCAATTCGAATCCAATGAGCGAGCAGGAATTTCAAGATTCTATCTAATGACCAAATCACCGAGCTGGAAAGCTCTGGGTCAGACTTTGGCATTACGATAGTGAGAGATACGTTGTTGGTAACCTGCTACTCGAAGTCGGGATGCGTCCCTTTTTTCTTCCAAGAGGTCGAGATGAAACCTCAGCCCCTCTTAATTATTCGTGGAATCGTATTGCTCGATTCGATACGAGGGTACTTGGACTTCGACGGGGACAACTGCGTCGGTGCCGAACGCCAAAGAGAAGGGAGTTTCTCCAGTTGACGTGCGAGTTGTAGTTCTATAGGCCCATAAGACTTCAGGTAGGAGCTCTGGCCACATGCCTTTAAATTCATTGAGCTTAGTTTTTAGATGATGTTTGATGATATTATTGACTGCTTCTACTTGTCCATTAGCCTGGGGATGATATGGAGAGGTACGAATACTTCGTATCTTCCATTTTTCACAGAACTCCAAGAACGCGGTGTTGTCGTACTGCTTTCCATTGTCGGTGATTATAATGTAGAGGAGCCCATAACAGCATATGATATTTCTCCACATGAACCTAGTAGTCTGTTTTTCGGTGATTGTGGTTAACGGTTCTGCCTCAGCCCATTCGGTGAAATAATCGACTGCTACAATTGCAAACCTATTCTGACCTTTCTCGGTTGGTAATGGTCCGATGATATCGACTCCCCATTGGGCGAAGGGCCAAGGGCCGTCCATCGGCATCATCTGCTCAGATGGTACATGAGGTATTGGAAAATATCGCTGGCATTTGTCACATTTTTTAGAAAATTCGATTGCGTCCGCCTTCATAGTGGGCCAGTAGTACCCTTGCCTCATTGCTTTATATGCTAAAGAGCGTCCCTTAGGATGGTTACCGCATGCCCCCTGGTGTATTTCATTAAGAACGTGATGCACCTCTTCTGGATGAAGATACCTTAAGTATGGTAAAGTAAAGCTTTTACGTAGTAAAATTTCATTTTGTAAGATATACCTAGTAGCACGGTGACAAATTTGTCGTGTAGATTTTTTATCATCTGAGAGTTGTCCATCTTTGAGGTAAAGGATTATAGGGTCCATCCAACATGGGGAGGAATGTACTGTGACTACTTGCTCTAGGGTCGTTTGACTAATACTCGGAGCATGAAGATGCTCAATAGAAACAGATCGCATTAATTCAGACTCTAGTGCAGAGGTTAGCTTTGCCAGGGAATCTGCGAGCTTGTTCTTCTCGCGAGGGATGTGAATTATTTCATATTTGTTTAGCTTTGCGAGCAGGATAAGTACTTGGGATTTGTATAAAGTCATTCGCTCTGAGCACTTGATTGACTATGAGTTGGGAGTCACTATGAATAAGTAAACTTTGTATCGCGAGCACATTCGCTAGTTCGAGCCCTACAATCAAAGCCTCATATTCTGCTTCATTGTCAGAGACATGAGTGTCAAATTGTAAAGCATATTGAAAATGCGACCCGTCAGGAGCAATTAAGATAAAGCTGGCTCCGCTACCGGTGGCACGTGAAGACCCATCCACGAAGAGTGACCAGGGGATCTGGTCGCTGGTTGCAGGGTCATTGCTGGAGGAAGAATACGTGAATTCAACAATGAAATCAGCCATAGCTTGACCCTTGATGGCAGTTCTTGGACAGAACGAAATATCATGCTTACTGATCTCAATTGCCCATTCAGTCAATCGTCCTGAAACCTCAGGTTTTTTAAGGACTTGTCTTAATGGATGATTCATAGGTACCAATATAGAGTGGGCTTGGAAATATGGTCGCAGTTTTCGAGCAGTAGTTACTAAGGCAAGAGCTAATTTCTCCATATCAGAATATCGAGTTTCAACATCCACCATCGCTCGACTAATATAATAAACGGGCCTTTGTACCCCGGAATCTTCTCTTATTAATGCGGCACTAACAGCCGTAGAAGACACAGATAAATAAAGAAGAAGTTGTTCATGTAAAACAGGTTTTGATAAGATAGGGGGCGTGCTCATATATTGCTTCAGTTGTTAAAATGCTTCTTCGCATTGTTGAGTCCACACCCAGTCAGTTTTCGCGGTAGCTCGAAGAAGCTTAAAGAAAGGAAGGCACTTATCAGAGCCACGCGAAATAAACCTGTTCAATGATGCAATACGACCGGCCAATCGTTGGACATCTTTGAGTGTGGACAGAGACTTCATTTCAATTAAGGCTTTTATTTTCTCTGGATTCACCTCGATTCCTCGTTAGCCAACTATAAACCCAAGAAATTTTTCGGCGGAGACCCCGAAAGCACATTTTTCTAGATTTAACTTCATTCGATACTTCCTCATCAAGTCGAAGGCTTCTCGGAGATCTATGAGGTGGTCATTTGCTGCGACGCTTTTCACCAGCATGTCGTCGACATAAACCTCCAAATTCCTACTGATTTGTGTAGCGACCATTTTATTGACCAAACGTTGATAGGTGGCTCCTGCATTCTTGAGACCAAAAGGCATTACCTTGTAGCAATATAGGCCACGATCAGTGATAAAGGAAATGCGTTGACTATCGGGCGGATACATCATGATTTGGTTATAACCAGAGTAAGCGTCCATGAAACTGAGCAGGGCATGCCCCGCTGTTAAATCAACCAATTGGTCGATGCGGGGAGTTGGGAAACTATTCTTTAGGCATGCTTTGTTCAGATCAGAGTAGTCCACGCACATTCTCTACTTACCATTAGTTTTTCAAACAAGGACCACATTCGTGACCCACTCTGGGTAGTCAACTTCCTCAATGAAATTGACGGTCAACAACCTTTCGACCTCAGTTTTAATCACCATTTGCCTTTCTGCGGTGAACGCTTGTCGACGCTGATGAACGGGTTTGTACTTCAGCTCAACATTCAGGTGGTGGACTATGACGTTGGGGTCGATATCTGACATATCACTATGAGACCAAGCAACTACATCTTGATATTCAGTGAGAAAATGAATCAGATTTTCACGAAAGACATCGCTCAAAGAAGATCCAATGTAAACCTTCTTGGACGAATTATCTTTGGATAAATGAATTTCGACTGTCTCTTCCCCGGGGTACTTGATTGAAGAGCATTCTCCCTTGGGTCCAGCGTTGTAGCTACCGGGAGATCCAGTGAGTCTCCTGTAATCGTCATGATAGGGACGACTTGGGCATTCTTCCGATCTTATACAGCGATTTTGTAGCATGCTCGAGCTTCCTTCTAATTCCCTCGTACAACCCCGACTCTGTTTGGAGTAGGGAATTTGATGCATAGGTACAAGAGGTGTAAAGATGCTCCTATCTTGGTGAGCGAAGGTCGACCTAGAATAGTGTTGTACGCTAATCTTCGATCCACCACGAAAAATTTAACCAAGACTGTGGTTTTGGCCGGACTTTCTCCGAAGGTGACCGAAAGGTCGATGCTTCCTTTCGGTGTTACAACTTCACCCCCGAAGCTGACGAGGGGAGTGGAGATTGGCTTGAGTAGCCTTCTAGCAAGTTTCATTTTATTGAAAGCTTCCAAGTAAAGAACATTAGCGGAGCTACCTGTATCCAACATAATACAATGAGTTAAATAATTTAATACCTTTAATGCGACCACAATGGAGTCCTCGTAAGGGAAATGAATCCCTTCAGCATCTTCAAGAGAAAAAGAGATCGAATGATGGCTAGGATTTAATGTATCGAACGATTTTTTCAACCAATAAATATGTTAGGGCTTCTGAGACGCCCTGTGAGCATATGTTTTTCTCGACGCTTGAGAATCTCCCACACAAGATGGACCTCCAGCAATGGTCTGGATCTCACCAGTGGGTTCAACATCTGCTTGTGAAGGATGATGTTAAGGTGATTTTTTCCTTTGTAATGGAGCTTCCGTTCTTTTAGGTGACCAACCCTGTCACGTAACGTAATCCCAGAGATGACCCTTCCGGATTAAAGCTTCAATGTGATCTTTTAATGATATACAATCTTGGGTGTTATGCCCATGATTTTCGTGGAAATAGGAGCACTTCTTTTTGTCTCTTTTTTCAGGATCGGACTTGATCTTTGGAGGCGACTTCACATAAGGTTTGTGCTTGATCTCCATTAATACTTTCTCAAGAGATTGGTTAAGAGGTGTATAATTATGATATTTACCAGAGTAGGGCTTTTTAGGGGAACGGTCCCGTCGATTACGTCGGTATTTCTTATCAGGAGGAGAGATCACCTCCGACTTACGCTTCTTGCCTTGTGTACCGTGACGAGCTAGAGCAACTTCTTCCGCATTGATATACTTTTGGGCTTTGGCTTGAAATTTTTTTATGGTTTTAGGAGGGTTTTTGTCCAGGGCGAACTGGAATTTATCGCTTGTTATTCCAGCTATAAGGGCGGTGAGGCCTTTGTCTTCAGTATAACCTTCAGTCTGGACGGCTTCTGCAGTGAACCGCACTGTGAACTCCTTGATTGTTTCCCCATGTTGTTGTTTTAGATCCGATAAATGAGATGCAGGCTTTTTGACATGGATGCTTCCCATGAACTAAGAGAGGAAGAGATCTGATAATTGGGAGAAGGATCCGATAGACCAAGGTTTTAGGCCTCGAAACCATGTACGTGCTGCATCCTTTAAGGTTAAGGAGAAAACCCTACACATAATTTCTGAACAATATCCTTCTAGCTCCATAAGAGATTTATACGTCTTCAGATGTTCAAGGGGATCGTCGATACTTATGTACAGTGCAATGCTGGGCGTTCGGTATTTCTTAGGCAACGGGGGCTCTATAACCTCCCGAGTGAAGGGAGATTTAGATCGGTGGATTGATGGAAGAGTAGTAGGTGGGAGGTTGGACCGATACCGATGGGAGGTTGGACCGATACCGCTGCTCCATATCGGTGAAGCGATCTTCGATTCTCTTAAGATCTCCTTCCCAAGGTAAAGTGTAATTCGAGGTCTCGAAAGCTGATCCATGAGATTGTTGTTGCCGAGAGGTGCTGGAATGTATGGATTGTGGAGGATGTACCACGACTTGATTGCCGAGTGGCATTCGATTTGAAGAAGGATTTGGTTGGGTTCGTGGCTCGCCTGCAGAATGTCTGGAAGCTACTGGTACAGGTCGCAACGGCGGTCCTTCTGGAAGTAGCTGCGGTTCAGGAAAATGTTAATCAAACCGATTAGATAAGGTTTGAAGCCCAGCTTTAAGAGTAAGAAGTGTGTTTTCGACGAAACGCATAATGTCGTCTTGACTGCCGGATACATTGTGAAATGGATTTTACGATGGCAAGTTGGATTCTACCGGGAGAACGCCCATCGAGCCAGTCTGAGGGGGATTAGGCGCTGCTTCAGGGATGTCAGGTGGAGGTAACGTCTGCCTTGAAGTGGAAGGGTGAACCGTCTTTTTGGGAGGCATAGTGGGAGATGACGATCAGCGATGAGAATGGCTTATTCTGAAGGCATTTCCCACAGACGGCGCCAATCTGTTTACGTCTAATTTAGTAACAAGATCCTCAAGACGTTCACCTTCCTTCGAGCAAGCTTCCCTCCGATCCTGAAAGGGTAAAGGAGAAAACTAAGGGTGGCCGGCGTTCAGCCATTGGCCCTCCTAAGCTTAAGTCAAACGAGATATGGTTATAAAGTGAAAAACAGGAGATGAGTTTAGAGGTTGTGTACCTTTATCATTTGTGGGGCTGTTGAGCTCTCAATTGTGCATATTCTAACCCCAATTCATCACTCATTATGCATGGTTATCATGATTTTAAGACTAATCCAATGCATGGATTTGTGATTGTAGGAATGAGAGGGAGACTTCACCAATTCATGGTTAAAAGAGTCACTTTGTATGCCTTGAAGAACAAAGAAATAAAGGATATGAGATGGAGGAAAGATGCAATGCAATGGAGGAAGAAAAGTGTGAAAAAGTCACAATTTACAGCCTGACCGGCCGGCCGGCCATAGCCACTGACCGGCCGGTAAAACCCTCCAGAAATAGAAAATTCTCTGGACTGATTTTGTTAAGGCCGACCTGTCGTCCGACCGGTCGGCCGACCGGTCGAATGACAGGTCGGCCGACCGGTCGGATGACAGGTTGGCCATGCACTTTCAGGAGTCAGATTTCAGATACAGGCTATTCCCATTTTTGGATTTTCGGAACATTTTTCTGGGCCCATCTTAATGATATTTGGAAATCCAACACATCCATGTCGAAGAGGAGCTCGACGCCGAACTAACCCAAGTGGTTTCGTGTCGATCGGAGCTACGGATTGATTGTGGTGGCAAAAAAAATACGAAATGTCCAGAAAGTTTCAGATTCCGCCTACTCCACTCTGGGCCAGTCCAGGTGGCCCATCATTGATGATATAAAAAATCTACTTAAACCATCTTCTAGACCATATCCATATATGAATAACCACAAAGTTTTAGATCAAAAGGATGTGTGGTTTGATCGTACCGGTTGAAGAAAGATGGACCATCCAGAAAGATCCAACTGCGCAGAGTTTATAAAAGCCCTAAGTGTTCTAATTTTTGGACCACATTCTGGAATTGTTTTAGACAATCTAATCCATCTATCATGTAAAGGAGGAATTTTTCTACCAATGTTCAAAATTTGAGATCAATCCGACCTCTGTACACTCCGAAGCATTGAAAGCAAGATGACTGGTTCTGAAGGTACCCGAATTGCGCAATTTTGAGAGGCAGTCGATGATCTGATTGGTGGGCCCATTCAGAAGATAATCTTGAAAATCTAAATCATCTATGAGGAAGATCACATTACAAGGAAGCTACAAATCAAATCCGACCATTGGTTAAGCCGTACGAAGCGAAACAAAATCTGTTGTGTTGCGGTACTCTTGCTGTATTATAAAAGGAGGTGCTCTCTTCTATTCCAAATCAAGCAAGGACGTGGGAAGCAAGGAGTTCAAGTCCTAGGAGGCTACCTAGCCTCCTACAGCTAGTTTTTCTTCCTTTTCTTAGTTCTAGTTCTAGTTTTAATATGCTTTTCCTTAGCTAACCTCTTAGCTAGAGCTAGAGGTGAAATTTGTAGTTGGTTCCAATGCTTTAATTCTTTTATTTCAAGTACCCTTTTCTTAATTTTGGATTTTGAAGTTCTAGTTTGAATAAAGTTTGGTTTTTTTAGAAGTTTTGTGAGAGTTTGTGTGCTCCGGACATGAGTTCCTTGCAATTCTCTGAGATTACCATGATTGGGTTGTTTGAATTTGAATTGTAGTAACCCTTGAGCATGCCATAGTCCATAGGCATGGCTATTACTCCGAAGGCTACAAGTTCAAGTTCCATGTGCTTCATTAGAACTAGAAATCTGATTTCCAGATTTAAGTGGGACTGTTTGTGCTTGAATGTTATATCTTCCAATTAGATGAGAGATAGGACTTTGATTCTAACAGTGTTGTACTTGGATGAATGGATTGGCATTGGACTACTACAAGTAGATCCTTAATGCTCTAGTTCTTCTTAATTTCAGATTTTTCTATTTGATGAAAAACTATTTTCTTAAACTTCTTAGATTCTAGTTATTAGAGTACTTGGAATTGTTTACCTCTTTCCCTGTGGATCTACCTCAATCTTAATCGCAGCCTTACACTTGAGGCGAGCGAACAGGGGCCATCTATTTATATAGATCCAAGTGATCCAATCTATCATGCAAGCCGTTAAGATCACTGCTGATTTCAAGGGATAAGGTGCTTATCTTGTTAATCCTTAGATAAAGGGATGGCCTAACAACCTTAGACGTCTAACTGATTACGTCTCTTGATGGAGATGTTCGGAGTTATGAACCAGAATTGATCTGTACAGACTGGTACTGAAAGGCAGAGACTATTGGCCTCAAAGATAACCTCATTTAACAGCCTCGAAGTGAGCTGCTCGCATGTGGATATACGATCCCTTTCGACGACCACAAGCCGAGCTGCTCGCATGCGGAAACCAAGTAGTAAAGACAGGCGAATTATGAAAGTACCCTTATTCGATAACCAGCGACCAAGCCGGCTCGCATATTCGGGAGTATATATCGTACTTTTTCGATATGCGAGCTTCGACCATAAGGGCTCACGAGTCGAACACCATAAACCAAAAAGGCGCTCGCGGGTCTTTAGTCTTCGATATCTTTGAGCACCGCTTTTATGCTATAACACAGATAGTGACGAAAACACAGACGTTCACCATTTTAGTAGGGATATGAACACATGATTGCAGTCCTGAGTCAAAAATCATGAAGTTGGATCTGGTAGTGTTAGCCACCACAGTGACCATTATCAATGAAGAATTGCATGAATTCAAACTTGTAATGTTGGGATTAAGTTAAAGGATTGCATACAGTTGCGTTCACGTCCAATATAGACGATGACGAAAACACAAACGATCATCACTTTAACAAGGACATGAACATATGCAGACGATGACGAAAACACAGACGATCACCGTTTAGATTCAAGTTCGGGAGAACCATCTGCATGTTATGACTACCACCCACAGGTGGAGTCATGATGATGTGGTTGATTCTCGTCAGGATTGATTATTTAGGCCCATCTTCATCTTGGATAATTCAATTAAAGACCCTCAATCAATTGAATGTTTAATCGCCTAAAACTTTATAATATAAAGTCTGAGTTTATTTTATAGTTAATATTCAAACGATTCTAATACAGCAATCCCTTTGACTAACTCCGACTATACCCAATTGAAGGAGTCAATTGAGATTGCCCTGAGGTGCATGAAGTTAAATATTACCTCTCCTAAGCTTTTAGATGTCAGCAATGGGGAGGGAAAATTGGCTACCCCACGACAAGGAAGAAAAAAATACAGAAAAAGAAAACAGACTATAGAAAAAGGTTCTTTTAGTACTACATGTGGCAGTAAGCCACAATTTAAAGGAAAAATTAAGAAAAGGAAGCGGGGTCCTGATAATGAATGCTTCTTCTGCAAGAAGTTAGGAAACCAAAAGGAGGATTACGAAGGCTTAAAAAATTGAGCAATAAAGAAAGATAAGCATTCTATTCTTGTCTATTTTTTTAAAGCAATCTGACTGATGTATCGACAGATTTTTGGTAATAGATTCTGGCACTTCTATTCACATATGCACTTCCATGCAGGATATGCTATAGAGCCTACCGCCAACTAACATTGAGAAATCGGTGTACATTGGCAATGGTATAAAAGTAAACATTGTGGCAGTAGGACTTTGCAGACTTAGATTAACATCTGGTCATTACTTAGACCTACGAGATTTTTTTTATGTACCTTCAATAAAGCGAAATTTAATTTCGTTCTCTCGGTTAGTTAAAGGTGGATACACTTTTGAATTCGACAATAAAGGTTTTAATATCTGCTTTGGTTTAAATGAAATTGGCCATGATACTTTAGTGAATGATCTATATCAGTTAAAGTTATATGCCGCAAACGTCTTGAACATGAACCTGTAACATAATAATGGATCAGGAATCAAGAGAAGAAAGAGAAATGAAGTTTCCTCCATACCGTGGCACATACGATTAAGTCATATCTCTCGTGAGAGAATGAAGAGGCTCGTGCGGAATAGAATACTTTAATCCTTAGACTTCTCGATTTTAAAGATTGTACGAATTGCATTAAGGAAAAACAGACTAAAATAAGAAAAAATAATGCCATTAAGACCGTAGTCCACATCCTTAATAGAGTTCCTAGCAAATCTATCTTGAAAATCTCTTTTGAGTTATGGAATAGGAGAAAGTCTTGTCTTACCTATTCTCATGTTTGGGTTATCGTGCAGAAGCTAGACCCTACAACCCGCATCAAACTTAAATTGACTCACGAACCATAAGTTGTTTCTTTATAGGCTATTCTGAAAGCTCAAAAAGTTAAAAATTCTATTGTCTTTCTCATTTTATGAAGATCATTGAGACTGGGAATGATAGATTTCTTGAGGACACTAAAATCAATGGGAGCAAATTTGTCATTTTAATTATGTACATCGATGACGTATTGTTAGCCAGCAATGATATTGGAATGCGTCGTCATACCAAGAAGTCTTTTATCTCAAAAGTTTGAGATGAAAAATCTTGGTGATGCTTCCTTTGTCATAGGCATCGAGATTTATAGGGATAGATCTCTACGACTGCTTGGTTTGTCACAGAGAGCCTACATTGGTAGGATACTCGAGCGGTTCGGCATACAGAATCGCTCTCTTGCTTAATCACTTATAGTTAAAGGTAACGAATTCAGAAGTTTTTTTTTAGTGCCCCAAGAATGATTTGGAAAATGATCGTATAAAGTAAATTTCGTACGAGTCACCAGTGGGGAGTATAACATATGCTCAGTTCTGTACGCGTCCGAATATTACCTATGGAAGTAGAATTCGTCACATGTCAAGAAGCTACAAGTCAGGCGGTGTGGTTACAGGGTTTTCTCACTGGTTTATAGGTCTTGGAGCATATCCCAAAACCTATGAGAATATTTTTTATGACAGTTCAGTTGCAATACATTTCTCATACAACAGCAAGTACTCATCAAGGTGGAGGCATATCGACATAAAGTATCATATTGTAAAGGATAAAGTGCAGGATCATCAAGTGTCTATTAAGGTTATCGATACTAAAGAGATTATAGCTGATCCTCTCACTAAAGGGCTTCCTGTGGCACCATTTCAGGAGCATGTAGTGTCTATGAGAGTCATTGACTTCGTAGATACATTCAATTAGTGGGAGGTTTCAGATTTAGATCTATTTTGTTCAGACACTCGTGGAGATCTCATTTACTTTGAGGATTCCATCTTTTGGTTTATACTATTTCTCTCATTTGGTGTACACAATATATTTTGAGAATAGTATAATTTTAGTATTGTCTCATTGGAGACATCTTAAGAAAGCTCCTAGGACCTCTTGAAGGTAGGCACTTTCGATCACACTTGAGTGTAAACTTCATATGATACGACCATGTTCACAATCTACGTCATTAAAATTGATGATGCTAGTGATTGTGATTCGTCTCACTTCGCCTCAATTAATGTTATGTAGATTACCACGATCCAGTATTAGTAGTCATGATGGACTAGATTGGAAAAGACGTTGTCCAAAGAATCTAACATATCGGTTGACCACTTAAGTATAATTAAAATCCATGACATTGAACAGTATGGCCCAAGTGGGAGAATGTAAATTTTCTATATAGTGGACCGACTGATCAATGGTCCAGATTTAAATACAGATGCAGATTCATGTGTGGACTAATCAGTGGACCCCACTACAGACGTGATCCACAGAAATAAGAGGGGTTGCGCGTGTATACTGCTTGTGGCAGTATTATAGTTGAATATGGATACTGGTTACCCAAATTCGTGTGGAGCAAGGGTGGTAGTGTTTTGATGGGTTTCAAACACTGCCACACCTACTACAAGCCCTATTTAAAGGGTGCTGGGTCTCCAATCCGGGATTACACTGAAAACAAGCCACATCTAAAGTTTTTCTACGGCTATTCCAGGAGAGGAAGATCCAGACTACAGATTCGAGATGGCCCACCAAATAGGTATGTTTTATGTTTCAGATTATCCGATCTACATATTCGATGCACTGCACGGTCCTATAAATTCCGCAATATACAGATTCTTACAGAGATTTGATAATGAAAGGTGAGCTCCACTTGGGCTTGGATCACTGATAGGACCTTTCTAGTGTATGGAGCATGTGTTTGGAGCATCTATTGCCGGATGATTAAAATTAAAATATCATAGTGATTCTTTAGAGGGATGCACAGTCAAAGGCCGGCCTACATTACGGATGTCTCAAATAAATGATTGAATCTTCTTTATATAGAGCATTCCTTTGTAACCATTCATTGTATGGTTACAATCAGTTTATCAAAGTGACTCTTGAGGGGATGAGCAATCAAAGATGGACCCAACATGATAAACGGTTTATATTAATGATCAAAACATCCCTATTTTAATTAATATGGATGTCTATTTCCATAGTAGTTGATCGGATGGTCAGGATCATATGATCAAAGTGATTTTTTTTTTGAATCGCCATTGAAATTAAGGTGCATTGAATATGATGGACGGCAGATATCACTAATCAAACCTTTTCTATTATAGAAATATAAAACATTTATCAATTGATCGGGTGGTTAGGAATGCTAGTAGGGAAAAAGAGAGTACTACGTTACATTGTACTTTGGTCTGGACCCACTTGGATGACCAGTACTGTGGAGGCCACCATGAGGATTCTACACTGAGAAATATTAGCTGGAAGGACCATGATGCAATGATCAGGGGCATGAGCGACGTCCATTACAATACTCTTTATGCCTGTGACTCTTATGTGTTTTCATGTCCAAAATCGACTCGGGTGCCAAAGTGGGCCCACTTCCAGTTTTGCTTTGTAATGGCTGAGAATAACCCGATTTCTTAATGGGTCCAAAAAAAAAGACCTAGACGTGTTAAAACACGATCAGATCTATTGGGTAACAAGGATCCACGACAGCCCTAACATAAACAGTTTTAGACTTGCCATGCTCTCTAGAGATCCTGTAGGTGGGGTCCACTTATGTATCCTTAGACAATTTCGGAGATTGAGATATATGTAGATCCTAATATTTGTATGTTTGGAAGCAGTTCCTATTTGAATCTACGTACATCTCCGGTGTGGGTATCACCTTTTGGATCCAGTTAAAAATCAGGTCTGAGTTTGGGTTGGGTTCCTGCGATGTACGGGGTTAAAGCGTTGTGGGATTGTGTTTGGTTAGTTTTAATAGTAAAAGAAAAGAAAATAGATTTTCTAAGCCACACCACGCACATGTAAGAAAGCCTGTTTACACACCACGCATGTCTCGAAGTGGAATGTGTGTATGAAATCTGGGGTCATCATGGTTTTGATGCAGCTCTATTCAGCTCAGCTATGAGGCTTTGGTCGAGAGGTTTTGTCTGTTGGACTGGGTATTAGATGCTTTTGGCATGTCCTTATTTTGCTGGGATATTGCTTTTGGCATCTCCTTGTTTTGATTTGTATTTAGCTCGTTTTGGCTTGGGCTCTACGCTTTGGCGTGTATTCTTTGTTTATATTCTGTGTTGTATGGTTGTATGCTTGGTGAGGGATTTTTTTTTTTGTGGCACCCACCCGAATAGTTATATAGCCTATTTAATAATTAAAGAAAAAAAAAGGGTAGAGTGGCCGGCTCCCATGTTATTTATAAAATAATAAAAAAGAAGTGTGAAATCGTAACATCCATATGTCGAGTGGGCCCAATCACTTACACGCATGCTCTTATTTGTAGCAAACCCATCTCAAAAACTTAATCTAGGACCCAACCTGTATCTTGAACTAGGGCTAGTAAGCTCGAGAAACTCGATCGACTCGACTCGAAAAAACTCGCCTCGACTCAGTGGGACGAGTCAAGCCAAACTTCATTTAGGAGCTCGAGTCAAAAATCGAGTCAAGTTCAAGCACTGGGTCACTTGGCTCAACTCGACTCGAAACTCAACTCAATTCAAGCTCAACTTGGCTCGACCTTGACCTCGACTCAACTCAACTCGTTTCATATAGATATTTGTTAAAAAAAAATACTATAATCTTCTTATTTCTTGGCTCTTTCTCTCTCTCTCTCTCTCTCTCTCTCTCTCTCTCTCTCTCTCTCTCTCTCTCCTCATACACACACATTGGGGTCTAAGCTTAGGACATAAAATCCTCACACGTTGGGGGGTTTCTAATTAATCCTACTATTTTGTTTAGATAAGAACATTCCTTTTTTAGCATACTTGATGGATTGAGTAATTTCAAGTAGAAAATATGGTGAGCACATAGTGGTTGTGTGTTTTACACGCTGCACAAAACAGGTGCTATGGTGAGACCACACACCATCCACATCTACAAAACAGTGGCTATGGTAAGACCAAACACCATATGTAGCTACTGATTGTAATTTTATGAGGGAGGTGGTGCATCTGATCCATGAATTAGTTGGGCCTCATCATGAAGATGGTCCGCACAATAATCAAGGTAGTCCATTAATGTGGTGAGCTATGCATGTACTGTGTTAATCTATGGTTTAGAAAATGTTACTAGTGGTCTGCATTCAATGCGTGTGTAACCTGGCCAGTGAAAAAATCGATCAGATCTAGGGCATTTAAATGGTGGGGTCCCACCTGTAGAAATACTATTCTCCCCTAATATATGTGTGGCTTCTTGAACTTAATGTTGTTGACTTTGAATTTGTATTTTGTAGCAAAAAATATAATAAATTGAGGTGGGAGCAAGCTCAACTCGACTTGAGGTAAGCTTGCCTCGACTCGATCTACTAGCTCACGTCGAGCTCGCCTCGAAAGGTTTAGCAAACAAGGCAAGATCCAATGGTAAGCTTGAGCTCGAACTCGAGGAGAGCGCGGACGAGTCAAGCCATTTGGCCCACCTCGACTTGACTTGGCTCGATATATCGCCCTACTTGGAACAGATTGGATCTGGATTTGGGGCTTCCATATCTGGACCCAAACCCAAAACCAATTAGCCCAGGTATTGGTACATTAGGACCCGAACCACTGATAGCCTTACTTAGGGCTCATTTGGCATCTCTACTCTAATTCAATAAGTTCTACTCTAATAAGTTCATTTTGTTCTAGCTCTTATTTTAAATAAGCTCATTTGGTAAAATTACGTTTTAAAGTTTAAAAAAAGCACAAAAAAAAAAAAAGAATAAGCTCCTATTTAAAATAAGCACATTTGGTAAAACCTTCAAATAAGAGTTTGTTTTTTAGGGGTAGTTGATGTCATTTTTAAATATTACAACAACTCTATTATAACAGCAATACAAATGGTTGTTTTGGTGGTTCTCACCATAGATGAACAATGCCCCGAATGTCAAAAGAATAAATTACTACAATCTTCATATTTTAAGACATCCTAGCCATCCATTATTTCTTACATTAGATGTGGATTAACCATCATATTGAGCCTAGCCTTGATTTGAACCGTCTATTGTGTGAGCCAAACCTTTAAAGTGGATCGTCCATCATACAAGGCCCGTCTTGGAAGTAGACCATTTATCTTTAGGGGCCCACTTTCATGTAGGTCATTCATCATGTGGGGTCCACCATCAATGCTAATTGTCCTTTATATGGGGGCCCTCAATGTCCACTACCCATCACCCATCACGTGGAGTCCACATTTGATGTGTCCATAGTGTGAGCCCTACCTTCGAAGTAGATTGTCCATCATGTGGGGCCCACTTTTGATATCCATCATTCATTGTGTGAGGGGCACCTTCTATGTGGATCATCCATCATGTGGCCCACTTTGGATATGGGTCATCCATCATACAAGAACGTGGATGTGGACTGTACATTAGGTGGGGCTCACTAGATGTGGACCGTCCATTATAAGGGGCCACACTTTAATGTGAGTCATCCATCATGTGAAGCCCACTTCATCCATTATGTGGGCTCACCTTGATGTAGACTATTCATTGTGTGGACCCCACCTTCACTATGGGTCATTCATCATGTGGGCCCCCTTTGATGTCAACCAACTATCATGTGGCCCACCTTCAATGACCATCATCCATCATGTGGGTTCCACCTTTGATGTGGACTTCCCATCAAATGGGACCCACTTGATGTGCATGTTCCATCATGTTGGGTCACACTTTGATGCGGGCCATTTATCATGTGGGCCCACCTTTGATGTGAACCGTTCATTACATAGGCCCACTGTAATACCCCAAAAATTTGAGCGCACGAGTAAGTACACGAGTGCGTGTTCACATGTGAGAAATTATATTCTAAGCTGTATTGTTCACACGCATACACACATGTATACATTTTATACATGTCCAGACAACTTGTTAGGCCTCTGAAAAACTTAGTGCACTTAGTTAAGTCGACAGACCGACCGTTAGAATAATTTGTCGTTACTTGACTAGAAGATCTAACCGTCCACTTCGATTCCGAATTACGCGAGCAATGTAAACCGCCGTACATTTCCCTGTATACATGTTTGTCCATAAATAAGACCCGTGCATCGTGTCCATCACAAGGCATATCCTTAAGCCAGTGATTTCTTAGCCTTATGAGCCTGCTCGGGTGTGGTTGTAACACCTAGGATTTTAGAATAATCTAAATTATAAATTAGTTTATTATTTAAGAAATTAAATAACTTTAATGTTGATAAATTAGTATTAAATAATCTGTAAGAAATTTTAGTATGGCCCCTTCATTAAAATGGCTCAACAAGAACCCTAGCATAGCATGTAAGTGTCAGATTTCGCAAAACTTATAAATCGACAATAGTTTCGAAAATGCCATTAGTTAAACTTAAGTTATAGAACCATTTCAAGTATCTTGATTTTCGGCGATCATTATCATACAAAACTCTATGTACTAGTTCTAGAACACGATCCAACCATACATGTCAAATTTCAACCCTCCGATCATCCTACAAACACCCTAATCAGAAATCGGGCCATAAGTGGGCCATCTGATTTCGGAACCGTCTCATTTTTGGTGTTATAGCCTAAAATCATGTGGCCTACATATCTATTGGAGTGGATTTTGCATATACGTCACAGTGGGACCCACGTGCATTGTGTGCACGGTTTGCGCCCGGTCAATACGTGTTGACCGCGTGCGTTGCAAGACGCGAAGCGTCTTCTTCTTCTTCCTTTTTTCTTTCCGTCCGCAGCGGCAGCGAACAGCGCTGTCCGCCTGCTCCATCCACACCGTTCGTTGGTGGGCCAGCGAGTGGACCCCACTTGTCAGGGCAGCGTGCACGTAACACAACCAGTCAAAACGAGTTGACCGCGTAAATAGAGAAGACACGTCTCTTCTTCTTCGTTCGCTATTGCGACAGCGACCTCCGCTGTCCACCTGCTTCATCCACGCCGTCCGCGATGACCATCACAGGTGGACCCCACGTCGGGACAGCTTGCATGCCTTACGTGCAACGCACGTCATTATAAAAAAAAAAAGACAAAGGACGCGTCTTCTTCGGACGCTGTTACAGCGTCCACAGTAGCTGCGTCCGCCCGACCCTGCTGGCCTTTTTCACCGTCCATCTGTGGACCCCTCATCACACATCCAAACCGTCCATCTGATGTGTCTCGACGGCGATAGTAGCCCTCGTGAGTTTTCTTTCCAACAGCCGAGTAACAGGCTCTCTTCAACTCACCGTCTAAATCGGGATTTGGCAAGATCCAAGTCCGTACCTTGCATGGTCGACCAAGATTTGTTTCGTTAGGATCGTGTGGACCCCACATACCCCTTCAACGGTTCCCATGTGGAGCAGGTAACAAGAAAAGGGAATCCAAGTTCCGCTTGGAAACGGAAGCTCAAACCGGTTACACTGCGACCGTGTTTTCGCCGTATTCGGCTATATAAGCCATCTTCACCTTCTTCTGCTCTTCAGCACACGTTAGAGGGAGTGAGGGAGAGAGTGAACTGTTAGGAGGTGTGGGCCGTTCGGATAGAGAGAGGAAGTGTGAGAGTAGAGAGAGAGAGTGAGTGGCTGCGGTTGCTGCTGCTGCCGCTGTTGCTGCTGTTGCTGCCGTTGCTGATGTTGCTGCTCTTGCTGGGGCAGCAAGGAAGAAGAAGAGAGAGAAATAAAGGAAGAAGAAAAGAAAAAGAAGAAGAAGAGAAGAAACGAGAGAGAGAGAGAGAGAGAGAGAGAGAGAGAAGCGGTAAGAGAGAGAGAGAGAGAGAGGAAGGTAGCTTTGCTGATGTTACTGATACTGTGGGGGCAGCACCCCAGTCAGCAAGAAACAGAGAGAGAGAGAGAGAGAGAGAGAGAGAGAGAGAGAGAGAGAGAGAGAGAAAGAGAAGAAGAAGAAAAGGAGAAAGAAGAAAGAAAAAGAAAAGAAGAAAGAAGAAAAAGAGGAGAAGAAAGAAAGGAGAGAAAGAAAGAAAGAAGGAAGAAGAATGAAGGAAGGAGAAAGAAAGAAGAAAGAAAGAAGAAAGAAAAGGAAAGAAGAAGAAATTTCCTCTCTACATCGAGTCGACTCGCTGAGTCAACTCAGATTCAAGTTGGGATTGGTTTGGAGCTTAGGAATTATCAAACGGTGAGTAATTCATCTCACGTAACTTTCTCTGTTAATATCCTTTAGTGTTCTTCCTTGTCTGCGTTCAATTTAAAAAGACTTCTTCTCTAGTTAGGAATTTAGGTATATTTTTATACATTCTTTCGTATCATGGAATCCTAGGTAAGGAATCCGTCCATGTCCTATATCCATAAAAGCTCATCGCTAGTTATCCTGTTCTTATTTAATTAATCTTCTCAAGTTTTCCGTTTCAATACACATGTTAGAATTCTATGACAATTCGATTTAGGATTTGTTACATATGACGTAACTAACATGCAGCACTAAATACATGTAGTATTCTCAAGATTCCCCGTGACATCATTCTCAAACTTCCCGATAATCAACAACTTAGGGTTCGACAGTATACAATACATAACTCTTGAAATAATGTTAGGCGGTCAACATATTAAACCTTACACGACGACCTCCTCAAATTCCTCGATTAACAATAACTAAAGTAAGATAAAGAATTGCCTAAGTGAAGATAACACATGCATGTTGTGATTGGACTTGAATATTGATATGCATTGTATGCTTGATGAATGCTCCCATAAACATATACATGTGCATATATTTTTACACCGTGACAGAACAGGAGCATGGTTGATTTGACTCCTGGCGTGCATGGTTGATTTGCCGCCTCGCTGTACCGGTTAGGTGAGCATGGTTGATTTGCGACAGGTTCCTAATGTTCAGTGGCAGCGAGTTCTGGTCATTTCACTTATTGAGCATGGTTGATTTGCTCGATTAGATCAGTGGTGCATGGTTGATTTGCCCACTGGCGTGCATGGTTGATTTGCCGCCTCGTTGTACCAGTTAGGTGAGCATGGTTGATTTACGACAGGTTCCTAATGTTCAGTGGCAACGAGTTCCTAGACGTTTGTTGCTCTCACACGTATCATAACATACATGACATCATGAAAATCATGTTTCATTCGAAATAAAACATAAAGTGTGTTAAGCATCACCATATCTTCGTATATTCGTAAAATCCGTAAAATCTTAGCTGTCGATATTTTACTTCTATCTCTTATTAACTGGAATATTACCTGTGATGGAAATGACCTCACTGGGCTTTTAGCTCACCAAAATCACCACAGTTCTTGCAGGTTTTCAGGAAGGACAAGACATAGGCTAAGGAGTATATTCAGGGGGTTTCATCCTTCTCGAGCATCAATCGTGCCAGATTTATTTTATTTTGTAAAATTCAATGTACTAAGATATTAGTGAAAAGAAATTTTATATTTGGGATTTAGTTTAGTTATGCAATGTGTGGAATGGAATTTCAAGGAATCTACGCTCAAATTTTCAATTCACACCCTGGAACTCGGGCTTGGGTTATTGTACTCGGGTTTCGGATTTCGGGGCGTGACACCCACCTTGATGTGGGGCCCCACGTTCAATATTAGTCGTTCATCATGAAGGCCCACTTTTGATGTCCACCATTCATCATGTGGGTCCCGCCTTTGTTGTGAACCATCTATCATGTGGGGCCCACTTGATGTGGATATCATGTGGGACCCACCTTTGATGTCCACCATTCATCACGTAGATCCCACCTTTATTATGAATTGTCCACATGTGGAGCCCAACCTTCAATATGGGTCATTGATCACGTAGGCCCACCTTTAATGTCAACCTTCCATCATGTGGTCCCACATTCAATGTAACGCCCCGGATTTTTTAGAATCTAATTGGAATTATTTTAAATTTTATTTTTTATTAATTATCGTACATTTATCGTTGATTTGCGAATAGTGGGACATCCGTAGGAGATCCGATAGGGAACCCTTTATAAAAGTTGCTTAGAATGATCCCATAAACGTCGTAGAAAGATCAGATTTAAAAAAAATCATATACTTTTCAAATAATTACGAAAATGCCATTAGTTAAATTTAAGTTAAGATGCCATTTTTAAGTATTATATTTTCTGACGATCACTTTCATGCAAAACCCTGGACTTAAGCTTTTGGGCATATTTTAGCCGTACACATCGAATTTCAGCTCTTGGATTAATCTAGAAATAGCTAAATCAGAAATCAGTCCGTTTGTGGCCCACCCGATCTCGGATCTGTCCCATTTTTTGTGTCAACGCCTAATTTTAGGTGGCCCACATTCTAATCAGAGTGAATTTTATATATACATCATGATTGGACCCACATGTGCATTGCACCGTTGGGACGTGCGGTCAAACGCACTTTAATCGTGCATCTCGCGCACGGCAGTGTGCGTCCGCCCACAGCCAACCGTTGTCCCATTCCTTGGCTACCGTGTAGGCCCTATCTCACTAATCTGAGCCGTCCATCTTCTTCCTAGCATTCAAAAAGCACCTCCTATATCAAGTGGTTTCTCGTTTCGTTGCAAATCAAAGACGGTCTCTCCTTCTTTCTCAACCCTTGAGTTTTGTGATCTTCTAATCCAAAATTTCTTTTCGCAGTAGGAAGCTAGGGAACCTTCTAAAGGATCCTGAGTACCCTTCCTAGCTATCCAACGTAGCAAACCTTATAGAAAACGGAGCCTTCCAATCCTTTGAAGAATCATCCTCTAAACTCTCTCGCCGCGCAAAAAATCAACTAAATGAGTATGTGCCTTCGTTTTGTGAACCCCACATGCCTAATTGGACTCATCCAAACCTACCCTAAGTGTCTGATTATCAGATAAATCGTCCGTTCAAAAGTTTTCATTTTCATTCTCTCTCTTTCCAATTTGTTTCACACCGACCGTTCGTTCGTGTGTGGGCCCCATTCTGAAATCTACTACGTCTATTCTGTGGCCCATACTCATCATAGCCCTCATCCGAAACCTTTTTTCCATCCGTTGTGTATGTGCCTCCTAAAGTGATCCGAAATATCTTAAAAACTCATCTTAAAATAGCAACCGTCCATTTATTGCTTTCTTATCTACTCTAAACCCTAGAATCCGACTCAAACTCTATAAATAGGGTCTCTCTTAGCCATATAGAGCACTACCCACGAATTTAGAAAGAGAAAGACAAAGAGAAAGAGAGAGAGGAGAGTTCTTTCTCATATTTTTTCTAGCAGCTAGGATCTTCTACAACCCTCTTCTAAGTCCATCCTAAGGTAAGGATTTTCCTTCAAGCCTTTCATTAATAATATCACGATTATCATAAGTTTCTTTTGTGGCATGTGAAGTCATTTTGTTTTGAATTGCTGATTCATATAACATGAAATTTAATGTAGAATTTGCAATGAATATCATTATATAATAATGTGATTCCTTATTTAGATTTTTTTTCTAAGAAGCATGTGTATTTGTATTATTTATCTTTGTGAAATCTATGCCCTTATTTTCTTAGTCTATGTGTTACAAGTAACATTAGTTTTCATATTGTGATATAAAATATGTGTATAAGATCATCATATGGACATTCCATTATTGTATACTCTTTGTCCCTAAGTTGGTAAAATTATTCGATGTAGAGAGATAGAAGCCGTGAGAGGTGTCCATGATGGAAGAATATATCTTGACTTAACTAAAAGAATGAAGTGATTGTTTGTCAATGAATCCTTACATGTACATGATGCTTAATTGGATCCATTTACATTACATGAGTATTTTAATGAATTTGGTCATGATGTACAACATTGGCTTCTTGAAACATGATGAAATCATAAAACGGGACAATGAGTGGACACTAATGGTATACAAATTCTCATGAGCTGAGGTTGGTGCCATTGATACTAAGCCCGAGCTGTCGACCTATGCTGGGTCGCTTGTGACTCCCCATAGTGTCCAGTGAGTTGCTAAAAATGTTTGTATGTAAAATACTTAATAAAAGGATAAACAAACTCATGCATACACTAGGGCTCGACTTGGTGAGCCAGCCCCTCTAGGTGTCATGGATGAAGTTTTGGAAACTTGTTCCACTTCTTGCCATACACTATCTAGTGGAAGTGTATTGGGGGTTTTCCGCTTCCATTAATTGGGTTAATTTCACTCTGGTGACTAGTGAGTGACGGGTGTATATGGGATGTCTCAACCTTGAGCTTCCCGCATTCGTTTAAAGGGTGTGTATGGGGTGACTCAACTTGGGCTTCCCGCATTCGTTTAGTCAGGGTGCCTTAGCCAGAGCATGCATTCTATGCATCGCATTAACAAAGATTTTTACTTAATTATTTTGTTTTGAATAAAGATATCATTGTGTTACGTTACTCTGAGTTTTGTACATTATTATTCTTGATTCTCTTGGAGGGAATATTCCCCACTATGATAGCGTTTAACGCTATCCCAAGCTCAATTTGGATGATGCAGGTGAAGATCTAGGTATTGAACCCGACTTTCAAGGTGAATAGTTTGATGGTTCATACGATCACATAGCGGATGAAACGTTGAAGGAATTTAGTTAATGTTTTCATTTATTAGACATTTCTTTTTATTAGTGGTTACATTTATGAAAATTGTAATAAGTCTTCCAGAGAAGACATGGTTTGATATTTTGATTGATTAGTATGAATATTGGTTGGTTTTCTTATTTAAACATTGATGATGAAGTAGTAAGTTTGATAGAATAAGATGAACATTTGTTTTCGCCATTGTGCTTGAATACTATATTTCATTATTTAACAAATCAATTAGTCCATGATTTACTTGGGAATTCAGCCGTCATGTTATACACGAGAGTCGAAAATCTCAGGTCGTTACATTCAATCTCCACCATCCATCATGTGGGTCCACCTTTGATGTGGACCATCTATCATGTGGGTCCCACCTTTGATGTGAATCCTCAATCATGTGGGGCCAAACTTTGATGCATGCCATCCATCATGTGGGGCTCACCTTTGATGTAACCATGCATTATGTGGGCCCACCTTTGATGTGGACCATTCATCATGTGGGGCCCATCTTCAATATGGGTCGTTCATCATGTGGGCTTACCTAGAAGAGATTGTAAAGAGAAGAGGAGAGTAAGATGGGAATTACTTAGAAAGTTTAAGAACAAACTTATCAAAAAAATTAGTAAAAATATGTCTACCAACTAAAGCTACATAAGTAATTCCATTTCAAAAAGTAACCTCTTCACAACTTATAAAATCAAAGTTTATTTGTACTTTCTAAACAAATGACCACTTTGATTAGACTTTTACCAAATAATCTAAAAGTTCATTGTTTTAGAAATAAGCGAATAAGCTCTTATTTGTAGAGATGCAAAACGCCCCTTAAAGGGTAAGCACTTGTGCGCACCTTTGCACACGTGTCATGGGCACAAAATCTGAACGGTCCACGTAATGCGACACCCCTTGAAACCTCACAAGCCCAACTTTTAGCCCGATTCAAAACTCTGGTGGGCTATAGAAAAAAGAGATGCAAATTAAAGGAGGAAACTATTTCCTTTTTCCATGGCCCACCTAGAATTTTGGATCGGGATGAAAGTTGGGCTCGTGAGGTTTCAAGGGGTGCCGTATCACGTGGACTGTTCACATTTTGTGCCCATGACACGTTGCAAAGGTGCGCACAAGTGTGCATCTAACAAGGTGGACAGTGAGCATTTTTCTGCCCTACTTAATACTTGGCTAAAAGATTTGGCGACTTGGACCAACGCATCTGGCCTCGAGTCGAGTCGAGAGTCAACTGGGCTGACTCAGTGGCTCAGGAGTGACTGTTAGTTTCAAATGCAATCGGATTGAGTTTCATGGGACCCACCTGAGTCTTGCAACCATGCATAAATCCTTCCTCTCCAAATAATCTCCTGTAAAGTGTAAACGCTAGCTATGTCCTGGGCCAAACCATCACATGATATACTGAAACTCGATTATATTAATGGACGACATAAAGATCTCCCCTCTCATCTAACCTTTAAAAAAAAAAACTTTTAAAATGATTTTTGTTTTCTTTTGCAAGAATTGCTTTTTCTTTTTCTTTTCTTTTCTTTTTTTTCCTTGGAAAGGAAGAAATGAATTTGTAAACATGAAAAAAGCGGTTATTCAAAAATTTTCAAGTCTGAGTGACCTTATGAACAGGTTGGATGGCAAATAAACATCATGATGGGCCTTAGGAAGGTTTTCGCGTGATTATCCCCACTTGTGTATGTGGTGTGGTCCACTTGAGCTTGGATCAGCCCCGTTTTTGGGCCAATTCCCTAAAATGATCTCAAAAAAGAAAATAACGGTGAGGATATAACACATACGTTGTGGTGGAGCCCACTTAACTTCGTGACATCAACACACCACCGAGGTCGGTGGTGCGTGGCCAACCACGCAATCCACCTCTTGACTCTAATTTCAACGTTTAATACCTGTCCATTTGCAAGCCTCTACTCTCATCTTCTCACCCTCTTGTATAAATCATCGTCTGTACTCCCAACTTAGCACCAGATGAAAATTTCATCACATTCTAATACCACAACCATTAGCCCATTCCCAAAACATGGCCCACCCTCAATCAGTAATAACCATGCCAGTTCTGATCTGCTTCCCAATGGCATTAGGGGCTGCAATCGAGCTAAGAGTGTTCGAGATCATAGCCGAAGGTGGACCCGGGGCGCAGCTCTCCTCATCGGAGATGGTCGCCAAGATGCCCACCACCAATCCAAATGCTGCGGCCGCGCTAGAGCGCATCCTCCAGATCCTTGTTGCCAACTCGATCCTCACCGTCCAAGAAGCCAAGGATGGGAAGTGCCCGCGGTTGTACGGTCTGACTGACCAATCGCGCTGGCTAGTGCCCGGCAAGGATGGTGTTTCGTTGGCCCCACTAGTGCAGTTTGGCCTACAAAAGCCAAATCTAGACTCCTTCTTCAACCTGAGGGCCACAGTGCTTGAAGGTGGGCCCACACCCTTCAAGAGGACATATGGGATGGAAATGTATGAGTATGCTGCAACGGACCAAAAGTTCTGTGGGATCTTCCATGAGGCCATGAGAAATCTTGTAGAGATTACCATGGCTGATTTGTTTCGAGTGTACAAAGGTTTCAGTGAAGTGAAGGAGATTGTAGATGTGGGTGGGAGCACTGGGATGAGTCTCAGCTTCATTGTTTCTAAGTACCCACACATTCGGGCTGTGAACTATGATCTGCCCTATGTCATAGCTCAAGCCCCTCAATACCCAGGTATGTCATCCTGTGCCTGTGGGTCCCATGGTTTTGCGATCTATACTGTTGATATAATGGTTCTCAATGTGCATGTGGGGCCCATGGATTTATGTTCAAAACTATGGGCATGATGGGTTTTCCCATAGGTTTTGAACTCAAAAGCTCTACCGAGTCAGGTCCAGTAACTCTGATGAGTTTTTTTTTTTTTCCTCTTATTTATTTATTTTATTTTATTTTATTTTATTTTTTTGAGTCTTTTCAATATATTCAATCTCGAATCAAGTTTGAAGGCGATTGAAATTGCGTCTGTAATGGGTTTTTCCATAGAAAAAACGCAAAGGCTCGACTCGACTCGAAGTCTACTGAGTTGAGTCGAGTAACTCTAATGAGATTTTTTGAGCTATTTTCTGTATTTTTCAACAATATTTAATATTTAGGATTTTGTGCAGTTTCATCAACTTATTTACAGTGATTCAAGCCTTTTCGTAGCTAATTTGTTGACTCAAGTTTTGTTTTATTTTCTGGGTCTTGATTGAGTCTTGATGAAATTGACTTATTCTTTTTCCGGTCTTCATGAAATTTGATGAGTGGAGTAAACTCGGTTGAGTTGGGTTTATTTATTTTTTTAAATAGTTTCTAAGGTTGCATTTGGTTGC
Organism: Liriodendron chinense; assembly: GCA_003013855.2. Classification (NCBI taxonomy): domain Eukaryota; kingdom Viridiplantae; phylum Streptophyta; class Magnoliopsida; order Magnoliales; family Magnoliaceae; genus Liriodendron; species Liriodendron chinense. Next base: position 7,532,733 of record ML058335.1, read on the forward strand.
ACCAAATACCACGAACTTTCATGATATTTATTAGTCAGCCGAAGTTGGTGCAAAAAAAAAAAAAAATCATGAATTTCACCATATTTGATGCAGCCAAACTATCTTCTTATCCACTTCGTCCATTCCATTTCTGGTCGACCACATGAGATTAAGAATGAGCAGGTCCAACGGTCAGGTCCACCACACCAAATACTGAGCTCAGGTTGCATTAAATGCCCCAAGCATTAAATGCAAGAGACATTTCTAGTGTGGTCAATCTGACTGTTGGACCTTCTCATTCTTAGTCTCATATGATTGACCTGATCTTAGAAATGGAATGGACGGAGTGGATAAACAGATCCATCATGGTGGGCCCCTCCACAGCTCGGTATGGACGTGAGGAAGGACGCAATCCGACTCCCCCTTAACTAGGGCTGCACATCTGCCCCATTAACCCGCCCAACCCGCCCGACCCGACCCGGTAGAAACCCGATCCGTCCCGACCCGGTTGAGAAAACGGTCCGGTCCCGAGTAGATGCGGCTGGACCGTTTTTAATTTAGGTACCGTTTAGGGTACATGCCAAACCCGCCCGACCCGTACCCCGACCCGTGTATACCTGACCCGTTCCGCCCGACCCGAACCGACCCGTTTGTACTAGTTTATTGCTTTTAGAAATATATATGTAGTATTATCATTAGGTTGAATGGTCAATAAATATTAGGGTGGACTCTAGAATCTTTTAATATTGGGAGTTCAATGACCACTGATTTTTGTGGTGTGGTCTACATAAAGCTCTTATCTGCTTCCTTTTTGGGACTATGTCCTATAATAATGTGGAAACATAGATGGATGGCATGGATTTACAACATATACATTGAGGTGAGCCTCATGGTTAGGGTCTCACCCACATGGCTGGTTCTGGGTCTCACAGACTCTCACCCAAGCTGTGCTCATCTCACACTCACAGGGAGTGGATTAGGTGACATCCGGGATCCACCAAGGTAAGTGGCCCCTGACTATGTGTCTTAAATCCATACCGTCCAACTATTTTGAAAGATCATTTTAGGATATGATACCAAAAATGAAGCTGATTCAAATCTTAGGTGGACCACACCATAGAAACATAGTCCTAACCCGACCCGACCCGACCCGACTCGACCCGGTTTAACATATAGGGTAGGGTAGGGTTAGGGTTGATCCTTTTACAAGTAGGGTAGGGTTAGGGTTGGGTCAGCCCAACCCGGTCACGACCCGGACTGAAACCCGGACCTTTAAATATATTTAGGTTCGGTCCAGGGTTGGGCCCAACCCGACCCTAACCCGACCCGTGTGCAGGCCTACCCTTAACTAGATGGGGGGATTCATGGGAAATACGCCGGACTGAGCTATCCTAGTGGTTGGATTGCCTGGCCTGCCTTCCATTTTATCATTGTGATTCCCCATGTCATCAGACTGGTCCAACAATGCTAATGTCCAATGAATGTGGGGTCCACTAAAATATGTGCATGCATGCTTCTTAAATTATAAGGGTCATGTATTTTCTCAGGGGTGGAGCATGTTTCAGGAGATATGTTTGAATCGGTACCATCCACAGAAGCCATTTTCATGAAGGTACGTTAGTCTCATTGACCCTTTTTTCTGTCTCACTAACCTTTCTAATGATCGATCTATATTGACCGTCGGATGAGAGTCGAATTTTCTTTTCCATTGTAGCCATCCATTCATGCATGCATCTAACCCAAGGATTCCGCATGATCATGCACGCAGGCTATCCTTCACAACTGGGACAATGATCAATGCTTGAAGCTGCTGAGGAACTGTTGGAAGGCATTGCCCGAAGATGGGAAGGTGATAAATGTAGAAACTGTGATCCCACCCATACTAGGAACAGACCAAGTGTCGCGCTTCACAACTGGTTTAGATCTACTTATGATGGCCAGTTTCACCGGCGGTAAGGAGCGAACCGCATCAGAGTATGATGATCTAGCAAAGGCCGCCGGATTCGCAGAAACGGAATTTTTTCCGATGTGCAATGGCAGAACCGCCATGGAATTCCGCAAGAGACTTTCAACCACAAGCTAATGGGCCACCATGGTGGTTGTTGTGCCTTAGGAGTCTCCTACACATGCCTGCGACCTTGCCGGGCATTTCTCCTCACATGCAATATGATTTATGTAGTCTTTTTGTTGTTGTTGTTATTTTGAGAAATATTCAAAGTATTGTTTGGCTGTCCGTTTTAGCTGTTTCTTATATTGCCAACCTATGGCGGCAAATTTCAGTCGTTTTAGATTTTAATTATAACCATATTATTATATCGTTGAGCTAAAAGTCACACATGCATCCCACCCGACATGCCAAAATGGTGTTTGGCTTGAATTCAATCAAGTAGTGCACCAACGTGCTAGAGTTGAATGTGGCTCAAATCGAATTGAAGGTCCTTCGACACCGGATGTCAAGATAGACAAAGAGATGATGACCTTGCGGATTAGCCATCTATTTAGCCACTTATAAAATAGACCATGCGATTTGCGAATTGGAGGGAATAGGAGGGTACGTCCTTCAAATGAATTATTTCTATCTTTTACTTGAAACGGCTATAATATTTATGTGTTTGCAACCATAGTTCATGAATGATGAAATAATAAAGAGAGAAGAGATGATTGCAGTCTATAATCAATGAAAGATAAACCAGAAAATAGAGCTTAACCATTAGAAACCTAATAGGGTATGTCTAACCATTCATCGAGGACCCAGTCAACCAATTAAATGGACAAATTAGTCGAAATAAGATCTACTCAATCTAAATCTAGATCAGACCCTTTGTTTTTTTACCATTCAGGATTGTCGTACTAGATAACGAGAATATGAAAGCAATGGATGGTTAGGTTGAATAGATCTTAACATCCAATGAATCTAAACCTAATTTTTTTTACTTGTGGAGCTACACTAAGATGGGACCCTCATTGTGGATGATGATTTACGGCCTTGATTTGGGATATAACATCATCTTTGGGCTAGATTGTGATCTAAACAGTAAAGAACCTTACTTTTAATCTATTTTACTAAAAGTTCCATTTTAAGTAAGTTTCCTAATATAGAAAGTTGACAAGATTTCCCATTTTGAACCCCCTTCTCCGTGTGCACCAACACGGATGAACTTAGAGATGCTGTATTTCAAAGCCCTTTCTTCTCTCTCTACGCTTTCAGGATGGTTTTGAGCTATAATCGCATATGTTACTTTGGTTGTGTGATGTTGATGAATGCATATGTTAGATTTAGATAATTTGACTAGAGTTGCCACTAGCCAACTATATATATATATATATATATATATATATATATATATATATATATATATATATATATATATTTTACCATGTGACTTGGTTATGAAAAAAGAAGGGTTTAGGCATCATTTTTTATCCCGCAGTCTCTACTTTACCTGGCTTTACAATTTTATTGAGATTCAAATAAACTTTAATATAATCAAGTGATCTAATCCATCCATGAGATGAATTTCTTTCTTACAGGCACTCATTTTCATGTCTTATATATATATATATATATATATATATATATATATATATATATATATATATATATATATATATATATATATATATATGTCGGTTAGGACTGGCTGATAAAATTGATTCTTTATAGCTAGTAGTGATCCACAATAAGCCCAAACAAATGATTGGATAAAGTTGTTAACCTAGGGTTGCTTGAATAATATTAAGCATCCATTTTATGGATTACTGATAAGATCACTAGAGTTATACGATCAGAGTGATTATTACATTGTAACCTATGAAACGCCTTCATAACATGATGGATGGCCAGATCAATTGATTCAACTGCTCAAGTGTCCCCAATTAACTTGGAGGATTATAACTTATCATGCTTTGAGGGCATTGAATCGTGTGTGTCTGTGTTGTAGCCACTTTAAAGTGCAACCGGTTGGACTGCACCTCAGATCCCACCGGGATTTTTACCACAATGGCCCCTTCATGTGGCTATTTTTACTAAAAGTTCAATTTCTCGTGAGGCTTATCTTTTTTTGCCTTTTCACGAGAAATTGTAAACTTTTGGTCAAGAATGCCCCTATGATGACCTCGAAAATGCCCCCTGACCACTTGCTCCTCTGTACGCCCATGAAGAGACGGAAGCCTCTTGGGCGTGGACATGTGGTCCACTCGTGGGAACCACCTTATTATATATGTTTCATCCATGCCGTCCATCCTTTTTTCAAATTATTTTAGGCTTTGGGCCTTATTTTGGCCGAGATTTAGATCTCAAGTGGGCCATACCACAACAAACAGTTGGGACAGGGATGTCCACCGTTGAAACTTTTACGGGCCCACCTTGATGTTTATTTGTCATCAAATCCTGTTGATATGGTCAAATAGACCTGTATAAAGGGACCACACAAATATTAGCTTGATTCAAAAGCCCTGTGGGGACCTACCTTAATGTGTATGTGATATCCATTCTTGTCAACAGTAGAGAGGCAGAAACCATTCCTAGGCCTGAATAGGGTGGGACCCACCTTGATGTGTATGTGATATCCACGCCGGCCATTTGATTTTTCAAATTATTTTAGGCCATGTGCCCAAAAATGAGACCTATCTAAATCTCAGGTGGACTGCACCACAATAAACAACTGGGGGTTGAACATGCACCGTGGAAATTACTTTCCTTGCCCCTCATTATATTATATTATATTATATTACATATTATATGCATTAATTATGATATAATATTATATCTTATATACTATATAATATAATATAATATTATATTGTATATAAAGAGAAGAAGTCCTCTTTGTACGTTGGCCATAGGGAGATCATCAAGTCCCTTTTCTTGTGCAATTGGTTGTGGACCCCTTATGGGTCCCACCATGATATATGTGTACTATTGTGGACGCTCACCTCTCCACGCTCCCGAATTCTCCATTCCTTTCGGAAAAGGAGGTGTGTGCGCGCAAATCGCCGTTTGTGCCACTGGCTCGCCTCGTTCTCGAAGGCTTTTTCTTAGTTGTCGTATTAAATGAGTTTGGATGAGTTCGTATAAGACCGGAGTCGCCACTAACCAGTTACTTCGAATCTACAGTCAGCTAGACCTCGTAGAAACGTTAGAGAAGGGAATCCGAAGATTCATTCCTCTAAAATGACTCTTTTTTATCTGCGGCCAGATATTCGAGGTAAGGGATCACGGTTACAGAGTGGGAAGATGTTAAGCACCCCACACTACCCGTACCGAAGTACAGTCTCTACTTCACAGAATCGAACTAATACTTGAAAGTCTGATTTAATCCTTGTACACTCTCATGAATGATATGATGCATGAATGCAGGTCTGAATAGTAAGAGTTTCTAATGGGTAGGTTTCCATTAACAGGCAAGCCCAGAGCATACGCTCGAACTGACAAGTGCTTTATGCGGAATGCATGCTGTGTATTTGAGTAATCAAAGTGTTGGCAGTGATATGATAAGCAGGGGGGTTGGAAGAAAAGTAAATGTTGCACTTATGCTAGATGCAAATGAGATGATGCTGGTAAAAGAGTAGCTGGATGGACGGAGGTGTCGCAAGGGTTTGCTTTGAGTGGCTAGATCAGGACTTGGATAGCTTGGGAGACTTGGACCAGGGTTAGACTGGGTTGGACCAGGGCTAGGCTTTTCTCACTCAGGCTCTCCTTGGTAGAGGAATGGACTAAAAGGGGGAGATGGACTCGAAACTTATGGGATTTTTCTAAGACTTCAGGGATGCTGAAACAGGAGAGGAAATGGGGTATTTATAGCTGCGAGCAGTGTTAGCTTTGGTACATATGTTTGGACGGAACCCTGGGGGCCGCCCATACGGCCTCTTTGCTTCAGCTTCGAAGCGTACGGCCTCTGAAACCTGAAGCAAAAAAGCCCAAGGCTCGAGGTTCGGACCTACTCCGAAGCTGTGACTTGGAACCAGGTGAGTTGACTGGGTTTGAAAAATGGGTTGACATGCTGAGTTGACTGGGTGCATGAGCTGGACTGACCTAGTGAGTCAACTCGGTGATTTAACTCAGCGGGTTGACTCACCAAGTTTGACTTTTGGGGATTTTTTTACTGGTTTTTCTTATAGGGGGTTTTTTAGGCTGATGTTTAGGGGTGAGTTGACTGGGTTCAGACTTGAGCTGGGCTATGAATTAGGGCTTACAAGGGTGAGTTTGGCTGGGTTTGGCCATGGGATTTGGGGGTATGGTCCTCCATTCATTCAGCTATCTCTACCAACATTGTAGCCGAATGTGGGGTGTCTACAACTATCAACATTGTCCATCCACTTTATCATCTCATTTTATGGCATGGCCCCTCCCAGGTGTGGATAAGAACATCCCATCAAAGTGGAGGCAGATCCAAACCCTAGGTGATCTCCACCACAAGAAGCAGTGGGACAATAAACATTACTATTGATGTCCACACAGGCCTAGACATGGGCCAAACCCACCACGATGTATCTATTTTATCCATGTCGCCCATCTATTTTTTTTCAAAACATTTTAGGCCGTGGGCCCCCCAAATATGAGACCAATCAAGTCTCAAGTGGACCACACAATAGGGAACATGAAGTTGGATTAAGGCCAACCACGGGGCTACCCTGTGAGGCTCATCATGATATTTGTGTTATTTCACACTAAGCCCCAATATAATGTTTCTTTGCCTTCAAAGCTTAAGAGGGCCCTACCTTAAAAAACAATGTTGATTGAATGCCTAACGTTGAAAACTGTGGATTCCCCTTGGCATTGTGGAATCCCCATGAGCATTGTGGAATCCCCCTAAGCATTATGGGTTCCCCTTGGCACTGTGGATTCCCCCCGAGCATTGTGGATTCCCTTTGAGCATTGTGGATTCCCCCTGGCACCGTGGATCCCCCCTAAGCACTGTGGATTTTCCCCTGGCACCGTGGATTCCCCCTGAGCACTGTGGAATCCCCCTAAGCATTGTAGCTTCCCCCTGTGCCTAAGTAAGGCTTCAACGATAGGCATCATTTTGGTCACTATTTTCGGATAGTGGGGCCCACGGGGCCTTTAAATTAAGCTTATATTTGTGTGGTCCCTTTATACAGGTCTATGTGACCATATCAATAGGATTGGATGACAAATAAACATCAAGGTGGGCCTGAAAAAGTTTCAACAATGGACATCCCTGTCCCAACTGTTTGCTGTGGTATGGCCCACTTGAGATCTAAATCTTGTCCAAAATGGGGCTCAAAGCCTAAAACGACCTCAAAAAATGAATGGATGATATGGATGAAACATATACAACGTGGTGGGTCCCATGAGTGGACCACCCATCCACGCCCAAGAGGGCTTCCGCCTCTTCCTGGTCATACATAGGAGTAGGTGGTCAGAGGCCTTTTCACCCTAATGAAGTGACGTCACCAACTTCTATGGGCCCCACCATAATGTATATGTTGTATCCACATCGTCCATCCATTTGGAGAGATCATTTTAGGGCATGATCTAAAGAATGAGACAGATCTAATTTTCAAGTGGGCCCCACCAAAGAAAATAGTGGGGATAGTGACGTGACCGTTGAAACCTTCCTAGGGCCCACCATGATGTTTATTTGAGATCCAACATGTTCATAAGTTCACACAGACGTGGAAGAAGGGAAAACAAAAATATCAGCTTGATCAAAGGCTTATGTGACCCCAAGAAGTTTTTAATGGTAAGACATCAATCCCAACTATTTCCTTTGGTGAGGTCCATTTGAGCTTTGGATCTGCTTTATTCTTTGGCACATCCCCTAAAATGGTCTCTCCAAATGGATGGACGACATAAATGTAAAATATGCATCATGGTGGGGCCTACGGTGGAGCCCCTTGTAATGCCCAAGAGGGCTACCGCCTCTTGGCGGACATACAATGGTGTCAGAGGGGCATTCTCGACAGAAAGTTTACAAGCTCTTGTGAAAAAGGCTAAAAAGGATAAGCCTCATGAGAAATTGACCTTTTAGTAAAAATAACCACACCTCAGGGCTATTGCAGTAAAAATCCGGATCCCACAGGATGTTTGTGAGAAATCCACCCTGTTTTTAGGCTTTTTCCCGATTATGTCCGGACATGGTAAAAAAATAAGGGAAATCCAAAACTCAAGTGGGCCGCACGATAAGGAAAAAGTTGGTAGGAAAATGCTTGTCCTTGAAACCTCCCAGGGTCCACCATGATGTTTATACGACATTCAAACCCGAAAAAAAAATAATAATAATAAAAAAGAAGCCTGATCCAAAACTTCTACATCCTCGCGAATGTTTCAATGATAGACGTTCAATCATCCCTGTTTCCTGTAATGCAGCCCGCTTAAGTTTTTGCTCGGCCTCTTTTTTGGGGCCATATCATAATTTGATATTCGAAAATGAATGAATGGGTCGGATTTCTCGTAAGTATCACAGTGGGCCCACCAAGCTTCCCATCAGCAGAGGAAGTTCTTGCCAAAGCTTTCACAGGCAATCCGTGTCCCTCTTTGTCATTAATCACGGACAGGATCTTATGAGGATCCCAGGGCGCGGATTTCCTGCGAACGCCTTGCGCAGAAAGTTCCTGCGCTGGGAACCAAGGTGGGGGCCCACAGTGATGTTTTTTTATAAATTCACCCCGTCCATTCCTTTTGGGAGCTCATTTTAGGACATGAGAACAAAAATGAACGGGATCCAAGACTCAAGTGGGCCTAACTAAAGGAAAAGGTGGGTAGGTAAATTACTACTGTTGAAACCTCCCTGGGGTCCACAGTGATGTTTATATGACATCCATACCGTTCATAACGTCAGTACTACTAGGATGAACTGGAAAAACAAATATTATCCTAATTCGAAGCTCCTGTGGTTCCACAAATATTTCAACTGTGAACGTTCAATCCTCACGTTTTCGGCCCACTTGAGCCTCGGATCCAGTTCATTTTTATTCTCATGTCCTAAAATGAGCTCCCGAAACGGATGGACGGGGTGGATTTATCAAAAAGCATCACTTTGGGCCCCAACTTGGTTCCCTGCGCAGGAACTTCCTGTGCATGGCTTTCGCAGGAAATCCGCGCCGCCTGTATCATCCCCCAGGTGGGTGGATCCCTGACTGTGGGGCTCACCATCATGTATGTCTTATATCCATGCTGTCCATCCATTTTGCTGGCTCATTTTAAGAAATGTGTCCAAAAATGCAATAGATCCAAATCTCAGGGGGACCACACCATAGGAAACAGTGGTGATTGAACGCCCAACAATAAAAACCTCTTGGAGGCCGCAAAAGTTTTGGATCAAGATGATATTTGTGTGGTCCTTTAATCTAGGTATGTGTGTCTATATCAATAGGTTGGATGGTAAATAAACATTCTGGTGGCCCTAAGAAGTTTTTAATGGTATGCATTCAATCATCACTCTTTAGTGTAGCATGTCCACGTGAGATTTGGGTCTACTTCATTATTGGGATCATGCCCTAAAACTAGCTGTCAAAATAGATAGACGGTGACTATATAAGGCACATCCATCACAGTGGCAATCATGAGTGACAGAGTAATGGATTGATCCTTTGAATCCTTTCTTGCTTTCAAGCAGCACCTGACGGGAACGTGATTCCTTTATTCCTTGAACCATATTTGCAATAAATATAATAACACATCATTAATTAACTTCTCTCTCTCATATTTATTCAGAACTTTTTTTTTAGCACACAACACTCACAAGTCACACCCCCACACACTCACACCACGGTGAGATTTCACCACAATGGGTACTCAGAACCCATGACCTAAAAAAGTAAAAAAAAAAAAAAAAAAGACCCCATGACCTCCCGTTGAAACACAGTGAATCTACCACCAAGGCATGAGTAAGGACCCACAGGCACTACAGTGGGATTTCAAGCATCCTTTCTTCTCTCATGTTTACTGGGAAGTAAATTAATTGCAATAACATCCTGGCACGAACAAACAACATCCACACTAGTTGGGCATGAGGTATAGTCCAACCAGTTGGACTTAAGAGTGCCTCATATGTATATGCATATGTATATGTGTGTGTGTTTGTATGTGTACACACATCACGGTGAAGCTTCCCATGAGTGTGTATGTGTGTGTAAGCACTTGTTGGGACCCACCTGAGTTTTGGATACAGTTGAAATTAGATGTGACCTCTTGTTTAAGTGGGACATGCACAATAGATGGGTTGGATTTCTCAACCATATCTCAGTTGATCCTATACATGATCATAAAGGTTTCAATGGGTGGATATACACTCTTAGCTGTTGTCTATGGTGTGGCCCACCAAAGTCATGGATTAGCCTGAGTTTAAGGCCACAGCCCACCACGGAATGGTGTATCTGATTGATGGTGTGGATGTCAATCACGCATCACAGTGGGGCCCACCTAGCTCGACCTCATGGAGGTCAAGTGCATAGTACACCCCCCCCCCCCCCCTGTGCGTGCGCCCACACACACACACACACACACACACACACACACAGATATATATATATATATATATATATATATATATATATATATATATATATATATATATATAGAGAGAGAGAGAGAGAGAGAGAGAGAGAGAGAGAGAGAGAGAGAGAGAGAGAGGAATGCTCACCTGCGCACCAGTTGTCACAAGAACTCGTAAGCACTTTTTGAGAGCTTGTCACATGTGATGTGAGCCTTGAATCTGAACTGTCCATATGATGCAGCACCCAAAAAACTCCAGGGTCCCAACTTTTACTTTGGAATTGTGGAAAAAATGGGTACATGAAAAAAGGATTGTCAGAATCATAAGACAAGGCAAGAGAAGTCTGAAGATTCTTCTAGGAGGCTAATATCACAAAATTCATGGAGGATAGGTGCGATGTTTGTGATGTATTGACTATATCCAGATCAGAGTTATTTGGCGATGAGTGACTCTTGAATTTAGGTGCATCGTATCACATGTATCCTGACCGGAGTTCATTCATGACATACGGCAAGTATGATGGTGGATCAGTAGCTTTGGACGTTGACTTCGCTTGCAAGGTGGTGGGTATTGGCACGATGCGCATTAAGAGGTTCGATGGGGTCGAACGAGTCCAGACAAATGTGAGGTAAGTCCCTAGGTTGAAAAGAAATTTGATATCTCTTGGTGCACTCGAGGTGATGGGGTGCATGTTCACTGGCTTCGATTGGGTTTGTAAAGTGTCAAAGGGAGCACTCGTGATAATGAAGGAACGAAGGCGCAACAATCTTTACAAGTTAATTATGAGCACTTCTCATGGTGGAGCTACAAAGTTGACAGTGAAATCCATGGTTGCTTGTGTGTGGCGCATGCATAAGGGCCAGATGAGTGAGCGAGGCGTGAAGGTACAAGTATAGAGTTGATGGAGGCACGAGAAGCGATGGAGCTATGAATGAGACGAAGTAGAGATGAAGAATGGAGCTTAGGAGTAGTAAAGATTGAAGTTATGATAGAGATTGTTGGGATTGTCTTCAATGTTGACACCAAGGGACTTCAGTCGACTGATAGGATGGAGTCGAGAGCCCAAAATTACCCAGGGTATGACTCCTAGAATTTGGACACTGTTGGATCAGAACGTGGGATTGTCTGTCAGCAGACAAGGTCGAGTCGGCTTGGGTGCCCGAAATTTCTCGGACAGAAACTGTGAACTCTCTAGAAAAATGGGCCATTGTTGGTCACCCGATGGGATCAAGTCAGGTGTCAGACGGCCGACGAACTGTATAAATCGATTGCGAGGTTTTACTCGAGATTTGTTTCTAATTTCAGTTTTATGCTACTTAAAGGAGTGAAATGCGGGATTATGGAAACATAAGGAGTCATAGACGTATTGAAAGAGTTGAGAGAGTTATAGGATGAGAGAAAGAACTAGAATTAGTTTGGGTTTCTCTTATGGGGCTTTGGATTCAGATAAGTTTTCTTCATTCTCTTTGTAACTTCTGATTCATAGCGATCGCTTTGTGTCGCGGTTTTTTCCCATGAAATGTTTTCCATGTAAATTTAGATTGCCTTCTTGTGATTATCGATTTGTTTAGTTGTTGCCGTTGTGGTTTATCTTGTTTGATTCTCGCCTCTGCGAGTGTCCTTCGCAACATTTGGGTGGGCTCCGCCATGGATGTGAAAATAGCCCATCCATAACTTAGGGTTGATATCACATAAACATCATGGTGGAGCTCACCCTAGCTGGTGACCTTTTACTCACTTTCTCTGTGGAACCCAAACCTCTTAAATTTATTAATGAAAGGTACTCTAATGATGGTTATTTAAATTAATGAGCTAACTTATTAAAAGCAGTTTTGAAAAATTCATCCAAATGTAAATTCTATATTAAGTAGTTAATTTTTTTTATAAAATTCCTTTTATATCCTTGGTAACTAAAATGAGATAAAATGATTTTTAAGCCACGAGGAGCATGGGTTAAGCCTTACGGGCTGTAACTCATATGGGAATATGGAAATTTGAGAAAATGAAAGGCTAAGATAAAATAAAATAAAAATTAATAATAGACCATCTACAATGTCTGTAAGCATGCTTTTAAGACTGGAACAAGTTAGATATGACAGATCTGGGTTGACTCGGACTCAGTAGGATTTTACATCATGAGCCTACCTCAAATCATCCCGAGGCTGGCTAGTTTCAGCTGACTCTAGACTGAATGAGTTGGATTGAGTTGGCCGAGTCTTTTGAACCATGCAAACAGCTGTACAGGGCTTGTAGGTGATCGGTTCTTTAAATACAGGGCTTGTAGGTGATCAGTTCTCTAAAGAAAATGTGGCATTCGTAAATTAAAAAGGCAGTTTCTACTAATTGGACGGCCCTGATACACCGTTAGTCTCTCTCATATTATTTACTAAACCACTTAATTGGTGAAAATTTATTGGACGGTTGAGATGAGAGGGCATATTTTAACATTAAAGTGTCCACGTAATTAGATTTTGATATTGTTCAACTATTCTAATTTACCATCTACGATGAGCTCCAAAATTTGGAAGGTTTGATTTGGGTCATCTCTCGCACATGTTTAATTTCTAATTGCCTGTGTATAAACCATTGCACTCAGCCAGAGTATCAAATAACTTCCCATTATAAAATCGTTAGCTTGACGGCTTAATTGACGGACGCAGATTGAGTGTCACCTCGCCTGTCCACAGACAGGTGCTCTGGGGCCCACCGTGATGTACTGATTTTATCCACATCATCTGCCATATTATTTTAGGGTATGGACCCAAAATGAGGCAGATCCAAGGCTCAAGTGGACCACAGAGTAGGGATCGAATGCCCACCATTGAAAACTTCTCGGCAGCTGCAGATGTTTTGGATAGAGCTGATATTTGTCTTTTCTCTTCATCCAAATCTATCTGACGTGATGAACAAGTTGGATGGAAAATAAACATCACCGTAGACTTTAGAAAGGTTTCCACGGTGGAATCACTATCGTATTGTTTCATTTGGTGGGGTCCAGTTGAGCCATAAATCCATTTCGTTTTTGGGCTCATACCCCAAAATGTAAATGCAAAATGGATGGAAGGGGTGGATATCCTGTAAAACTCTTTTGCATGAAGTTGCTAGGGACGCTAAGTGGGCCCACCATAATGTTTGTGATAAATCCACACCGTACACATGTTTTTTTTTCGATGAGTGTACTCCATCCAAAACCTTTATAAGGTCATTCCTACTGGGTTAAACTGAAAGCGCAAAAATCTTAGCCTGATAAAAAACTTATGTGGTCGTATAAATGTTTCAACGGTGATCATTCAATTCCACTATTTACTCTTGTGTGGTCCCTTTTAAGTTTTGTGTCATCCTATTTTTTGTTTCATATCCTAAAATGAGCTGGCAAATTAGATGAATGGGTGGATTTATAACAAGCATCACGGTGGGTCCCACCTAACTTCTCATCGGGAGAACTTCTTGCGAAGGTCTTTGGGCAGGCAATCAGCGTCCGTGGATAAAATACATACATTCACACCTCATTCACAGCTCATGCATAAGTGTGGGCCTTTAGAGCCCCTACCCAATCTGCACCCTTCACCGAGGGGATCCGGTGTTACCCTAATGGGTGTTTGGCTCATATTGGTATATGTGCTGCATATCCATGACATCCATCAAAATTTCCAGCTCATTTTAATGTATGGTCCTAAAAATGAACGATATCCAAACCTCAAGTGGACCACACCACAGGAAACAATAGTCATTGAACACTAACCATTAAAAACTTCAAAGGCCCCACTGTAATGTTTATTTGCCATCCAACCTGTTCATAAGGTAAAAAAGACATAGCTGAAGGGAAAACACAAATATCAACTTGATCAAAAGCTTTTGTGGCCCACAAGAAATTTTTAATGGCCAATCAATACTATTTCCTATGTTGTGGTCCACTTAATATTTGGATCTGCTTCAATTTTTATACGTTCCCCTAGAATGAGCTGAAAAAATTGATGGACAGTGTAGATATATGGAAAATACATCAAGGTAGGCTCCACCCTCAACGGAACATATACTATGGTGTTAGCCGTGTAACACCCGTCTCCAGGCTAAAAGACTCAAGCCACAAGGTCTCTCCACCAAGCAGGGTGTGTCATGTGTGTGCGTTGCATGACTCACCAAAAAAAACAAAAAAGTCTCTCTACCATAAAAGACCAAACCGTGGAGCCCATGGAACAGGAATATGGTAGAACCATCTCGATCTACGGTACACGTGGCATATCGAATTATCATTTGGAGCCGTCCATATATATGGCCCTACTTTCGGTGGAAAAGAACGAAAATGAACAAAGATTCTATTGATCCTAGCCGTCTGATCATTGGCCTACAAAACAACGGTAAGAATGACAGTTGACATTGCGAAGGGATGGACAACACTGTTTAACAGTTCAGATTTTAACACAATATAAGGGATCCATGACGTGGCCCACGTGACTGACAGATGTGATTGAGATGCAACTCTGACACGTGTACGGTGGGAGATGGCTCTAGCAACTTAAAGTCCACAAATCTCAGGTTCGAGCTCCTGTGATGCGTCTCTCTCGTCCGGAAGAGAGAGAAAGCCACCCTAGCTTTCTTTCTCCTACCTTCTCTTCTCATTTCTTTTGCCTTTAGAGAGAGAAAGAGACCTAGATTTCTCTCCTCCCCTTCTCTCTGCAACTCTCTTTTTCCTCTTTTCTCTCATACAGAGAGAAAGAAACCCTAGCTTTCTGGTTTTCCAGTCAGGAAGATGGGCTCCGAAGGTTCCAGAGTCGTCGGTGAGTTTCAGAGCCATCAAACCCTTTTCTTCTTCTCATCATTCTCTTTGCATTCACCTTCTGTAATTATTATGTTTTAATGTGATTTCAGTATAGTTCTATCTTTTTCTCTCTGTTTTTCTTGTTTTCTGAGATTTTTGCAAGATTTTTAGGGTTTCTGCAGTTGCGCAGGGTTTTCTTGGGTAAAATTGGAAGTAATTGGGTTTTCATTTCGGTTGAATTGGATTTCAGTAGATTGATAGAGAGAGATCTAGTTATATCAAGCAGTCATTTTTAACGGTGGGATGGGCTTGGTCACTGTAGCTTGGACGAAAGTTCTATGCAGTTCCTTCCTCACAGTATGCGTGGTGAGCATGTGAGATGAGAGGGACTGTTGATTTGGCGGGCTGCCACATGGATGAGCTATATGAGGAAAATTGCAGCAATTGGACAATGGCCATCCATTTTTTGAGAGATCTGCTGGTTGAGCTTGGACCATTGCTCTAATAGTTGCTTTGGCAGGCCACTGATTGGATGGCTACAACAGTTTGAGCCCCATGTTTTTCTGGGGATAGCCTCTAGATGTGGTGGCTCGCCTGGATATGTGATTGTCAGAAATGGTCGGCATGTGTACTGTGAGGAGGGACCTTCATTCAACTTCTATGGAGCAATGTACATATTAACATTCCTCTAAATAATTTCCTTTCCAAGAGAAAAAGAAAAAGCTGGGACAAATGCACTAGTTCGACATCTTTTTCTATTGAAGCATGGCTTGAGACTGAGTCCCAGCCCTTTTATGGTCGCATGAGTTTATTGGCTGGGCCCAGGGTACTGCAAGTAAATGGACGGGGCTTTGGCTCACCAGTCCTGGCCTGAATCTGGCCCATTGAAGGGGCGCTATTCTTATTTCATTTCACCTCTTTTGAATGTGCACAGTACTAGCTAATGCTGCTTTTGGATGCCTAATTGCAATGACAATAATTAGTTCATTTGAGATGAATTACCAAATTGTAAAGACATTACCTTGGAATTGAGGACTGAGGGAGGACCCATAAATAGTAGTTTCGTTCCTTTCAACTCCTATTTGAAAGCAGCCCAGTTACAATTTGGAGCCAAGTCCCTTAGTATGAGTATGATCGTAATGGGAATTTGGGCATTTCCACTTCATTGAACCAATTATTGGAATTCAACTCAATAGTACATCCAAATCCAGTAAACTGAGGAAACTGATTGGCGAAGTACTAAACACTCTTATGCCATGTTTCTTCTGTTTCTAACTTATTTGTGAGAACCTTCTACCGAAAGGTGCTAGTCCTGCTCCTGTTTCCTTGTTTCCGCTGTTGCCCTCACTTCTCAGTAGTCAGTAGTCATCACTTTCCTACTTTTTGTGAAACTAAGGTTTTGAATTAACCTTCCTTAGTTAATTCAGGCTTTGTGGTGCACAAACAACCTTCTTCTTAAATGCACTATGTTTATCACTGCCCATATCATGTGGGAATCTGGTTTTTTATCACCACTGTATATCTCAACATCATCGTGGTCATCGTTGTCATTAGGACAATGAATTTTTCCCTCTTTCTTGTCCTCACACTCTAACGAAGCAATGTGATCATCCAGTTAAGTGCATGGGAGCTTAATGTGTGAACTCTCAGGCATTATTGGGGTGGCATACACCGTGATGTGCACGCGAAATCTACTTTGACCAGCAGATGTGTCAGCTCATGTTAGGTCCAAGGACTAAAATTCATCCCAATCAATGGTTCAGGTGGGCCACACAATAGAAAACAGTTGGGAGGGGGACACCCAAATTCATCCCAGTCCATGATTCATGTGAGCCACACCATATAAAAGAGTTGGGAGGGGGATACGCGCTGTTGGTTTTGTTCAGGGCCAACCATGATGTGTATGTGACATCCACTTCGACTATCAAATGTGTCACACCATGTTAGGTCCAAGACCCAAAAATTAGGACCGTTCATGATTCAGGTGGGCGACATCAAGTGAAAGAGTTAGGAAGGGGATGCACAATTTTATATGGGATCCTCTGTGTTGTGCATGTGACATCCACTCTGACCAACAGATGAGCCACCACATATTAGCCCCAGGTCCCCAAAACCATGTCTATTTGTGATTCAGGTGGGCCAAACTAAGGTAAACAATTGGAAGGGTGGGTTCTCCTATTCAGTGTTCCCCTATGGTGTGGCCCACTTGAATCATGGATCGGGTTGAATTTTGGTGCCTGGGCCTAACATGAGCTGACACATTTGCTGGTCCGAGTGGATTTCATTTGCACATCATGGTGTGGGCCACCCCAAGAATGCCTGAGAGTTCACACGTTAAGCTCCCCTATGCTACAGTTTGCAAGGAGCATTACTCTACACACACGCGCGCATATTGCCATTTGTATGGATAAGATAGACATTGCTTTTGATAATTTGATGGAAAAAGTTTATTTTTCTCATATCTTGAAACTAGAATACCTTCTAGATGAGAGATTTTTAGAAAATCTTTGGGTGACTCTGCTAAGCTATCTTGGTGGCCTCTACATTCCTTTTCTACTTTTTTGTTGCGATTGAAAGATTTGTTGCAGTTCGAGGTGGATCTAGATGATTGAATTGTTACGTATGGGGAGAGGAATAACCGATGTTTCTGTAATCAGAGCAGACAAGTTTCGGAGGTCTTCGAGAGGGCTAAATTGTATGTAATGGAGTGGGCCTCAGATATTAAGGCTCTTACTGAGTGCTTTCTTTTGTCTTTTTCTATGTTTGTGTTGTAATTGTGTTTTGGCTGTTTGGCCTTCTTTTCTTGAATAAGGTTGGGAAAAATGGGGGCTCTAGGGTTAGGATTTGGGAAATTAGGATTTAGAATTAGGGATATGGGGTTTTGGGCTAAGAGGAATTGAATCGTATTGACTTTGATTGACTGAAAAAATCAATTTACATATGTAATTGAATGTTAATATTATTATATGAAATTTAATAAATTGTGCATGGAATCTCTAGGTATGTGCCCAGGTCCGTCTAGGCATTTCAGTTGCACCAAGGGTAGGTGTGCTTGGGGTGCACTTACTTTCTTAAACTATAGTGTTCTGCATTACACATCCATGTGGAGTCTAATGTAGAAGTGGATATCTTGATTCCTAACTACACCGGGTGAATATATTTGATTTTCCAGTTGGCACTAATGTTGTCAAAATTGTCATCATATCTTAAATCGTAATGGGGTTGAATTGTATTGAATTGCGAACTACATCATTAATCGAAAGAAACTAGAAATCAGGAGAAAAAATTTCATAAATACCACTTTTTCGATTTAAAAAAAAGGCTCTTGAAGCTTCTATTCGCCCAAATCGCTTCAATCTATTGTTTTAATCCTAAAAACTATAGTAAGAGGTTGAAATCTGTTATAGAATGATTTAGTAAAGTTTTTGGAATGAGAAAAGTGAAAAACTGAGGAGAAAAATGAATGTAAATAGAAAAAAGTGGTCGTTTTTCGACCGTCACAGGGTTAATGGTGGTTACGGCCGTAACGGTTGATATGGTCCCAGAAAATCAACTGCCCCGTTTCACCCCCGTATCGCGTAATGGTCATGGCCGTTACTTATATGTATCGGCCTTTATGGCCGTATTGTAATGGATACGGAACAGCTTGGGTAGGTGTGCCTGGGGTGCATTGCTTCCTTTTAACTATTTTGTGTTGCATTGCACATCCATGTGGAGGCCTAATGTAGTATTGGATATCTTGATTCCTTACTAAACAAGGGGTGAATATATTTTATTTTCTAGCTAGCACATCAAAATCGTTATCATATCTCATATCGAAATAGGGGTTGAATTGTATCGAATTGGAAATCGCATCATAACTCATAAGATTTTTCCTATTTACTTGTTAAATTAAAAAATCTGAAAAATATAAATAAGTCAGGAAAAGGTACAAATCAATTATCCATTTCCCATCAATATTCCCTAAGAAAAGTAATACATGTCATGATATTGGCAATTGAGAACTTGTATACGACATACATTATCATGATAATGTTGAAGGATTCTTTTCTTTTGAGAATTTTATCTTAAAAGCATACAAATGTCCTTTAATAAATTTATCTTTCTAACGTTTCAAATTTTTTCTCTCTCTTTAGTTTAGAATGATGTTAGAAAAATTGCATTTGATTATGTGGACTGAAGAAAAAGATATTTGGATTTCTTTGTTTTTTGAGTTTGAATATCAAAATCCCCCAATCTCTCCTCTTATGAAGAATAAAATAAATTGACCTTTTTTATACGGTTCTTAAATCTCCCACCAATTTAAAAAACATAAAATCAGAGCCAAATAAAGTTTATAAAAGAAGAGAACAAGTATGACTTAAATTGTAAATCAGGATTTGGGTCCTAAATTATAGGATTCAAATTATAGAATTGGAGGATTCATTTGAAAAGGGACGCAAGGTGGGATTCAAACAGTTTTTTGTTCCCCTAAGATTTGACTCAAATCACAAATCATTAATTGTAAATCATTGGATCTTGAATCTTTTTATGACTATGCTTGGCAGTTCAGCCTCCTAGATTAGCACAGAGATTTTGCTGCTACTTTCTTCCTTTTCATTTTTTTCATCCCAAAATGGGTCACCTGGCCTAAAGTTGTTGATGTCATTGTCACCTTAGCGGCTCAGCTTGATGCTCGAGTGAGCAGTAAGGGGTTTTATTTATTTATATTTTTAGAATCAGACAATAGGTCTAAAAAGACATCTCGTGTGCGGCGGAGGGAGGGTGCTTTTAATCTTCTTTTACGTGATGACAGGCTATTGGGTCCTTGAAAACCATAGATGTTGATATTTTCACCTTCTTTCATTGCTTGAGCAAAAGTGATAGTGGGCATGTCTTGTTTTTTCCCTCACTCTTTGCTTTTTATTATTGTTATTTTTTTAATTTGTTTTTAAATTCTATTTTGTTTTTTGGTTGTGGAAATTTCTTTACAAGAAAGGAGTTGCTATGTTATAACTCATTTCAACTTTCACCCACTTCACCCTGGAAAACATTGATACTGTTGAGTGCAATATACTTGTGAAAAATAGTTTATCTGTTAAGTCAACCTACTGTCATGGCCCAAGTGCTTCCCCAAGTGTAGACTGTGCGGCACTTGTCTCACAGTCTAGTCGTGAATGAGTCAGCCTTTCTTATGTGCACACCCAATGTGCTAAGCACCAAAGTTCACTGGAATGCAAGAGACACACAAGTGTATGGAAGAACACCTTGTATTTCACTATAGCTCTCAAAACTACGACTACCTTTGACTTAGCTACAAATGAGGGTCTTGCTTCCTTATAAGCTACTAGAACCAATACATGTATGGCTGGGATTGTACCACATGGCACTCATCTAATGGTGAAGAACTCTCTAGAACTTTTTTTTAGAATATTCCACACTTCTTTACACTCCATTAGAGTTCTCGAGAAACTTCCAGAGATCTCTTTCTACACAACTCTGGACCTCTTCACATAACTTCATAACTTTCTATAATTTTCTACACCCTTTACCATTCTCTACAACTTTTTACACACTTCTACTCTATTATAGAATGCTTTACATTTATGTACACAACTCTTCTAATCTACAAGTTGGGCATGAATTTGGCTATAAGTCCATGACTTAGGCCCATGATGAAGATCTTTCCACGACATTACAGCCTGCTGCAGGTAATCAGTTTCTCTTCTTGCAGTATTTCTGGATTTTCTCAAATATCATGCAACACTGTAGAAGTATTGGACATATGTAGCATGATTGATGCATCCCATGGCTTTTTCACATCTCAAGGAAATCTTGTTTCCTTCAACGGAACTGCCTCACACTTGTTAAATTGTCATCATACAGTTAACCACATGCATGGCCAAACATATGACTAATTTCATGGTTGTTGGTTCTCAGTTCCTAGGAATTTCAGATTGCTGGAAGAGCTTGAGAGAGGGGAGAAGGGAATTGGAGATGGGACTGTGAGTTACGGGATGGACGATGCTGATGATGTATACATGAGGTCCTGGACTGGAACCATCATTGGTCCGCATAATGTATGTTTTCTCTAATCCTTGACAAACACTGCTGTAAATGATGCAATCACCTTTTCCTCTCTGCTGCATGGTTACCCAATAGTCATTCACATGGATGGCAGTTGTCTGGGCTCCCCAGACATTAATTTCCACCCTTGCTTGCTTGGCCTGGCCCGATTATTAGTTGTGCCTGAAATCATGTCCATGCCTGATTTGTAGAGTCACAAATGGGCCTGCAACAGGGCTGGGTGTGAGAGAGGTGGGCGGGAAAAAAAAAGAAAAGAAAAAAAAAAGAACAGAGGTGTGAAAAACTGGCCTGAATCTGACCGTTATTACTTTGGCCAGAAAACTTGGAACCTAGGCTTGTTGCTTGGCATGAAAATTAGACCCCAAATCTCACTTATGACTGGTTGGGCCTGGAAGCCTGGCTGGCCAATGCGGCTCCTTGCCAGCCGCAATGATTCATTTCATTTTGAAAGATATTCATTTCTATTCTCCTTTGCAGACTGTTCACGAGGGACGCATATATCAGTTGAAATTGTTCTGCGACAAAGATTATCCAGATAACCCACCTTCCGTTAGGTTTCAGACGCGGATAAACATGACATGTGTGAACCAGGAAACAGGAGTGGTACTACTCTAATCTAGCTCAGCTGTTTGCTTTAGGAGAGTAGTTGAAAAGGAAATTCGTGGCACATTTGACAACAGCTGCCATGTTTGCTGGATCTAAGCCACTTATCAAGTATGAGAAAATCAGGCTGGTCCTCTCAACAGGTGGACTCACATTTATGAGAAAAATGGATGATTAGAGAAGAGATAACCAACGAACTATGTTCAACATACATGTTTAGTTCACCTGATGAGGCGGGATTTCTTGATTTTGGCTCAGGTGTTCATGGTGGCAATCACCTGATGAGCAACCTGGATTCTGTGCATGCGTGCTATGTTGGCACCTGGGCAGCATATCACCTCTTCAATCTCTCCTTATGTGAAGTTCCTCTGCCTTTGTTGGTTTGCATTTCTACTTCTATCCAGGAAAATTGCAATTGTAAGCTTAGGTTGCATTGATCGACCAGGTTGAACCTGCCTTGTTTCCGATGCTTGCGGATTGGCAAAGGGAACATACAATGGAGGATATATTAACCCAGTTGAAGAAAGAAATGGCATCTCCTCAGAATCGGAAGCTATCCCAGCCTCCTGAAGGTGATGTTTCTTGCATGGGTCTTCTTATTCCTCTCTCTCTCTCTCTCTCTCTCTCTCTCTCTCTCTCTCTCTCTCTCTCATTCTCACACACACACACACGCACACACACAAATGACAATGAAAAATTATTAGCACTAATCTAAAGGAGATACAAAGAGAATGGAAGGGAATAGTGGATGATGAAGAATCATCCCTCTTCTCCCTCCAAAAAGGCAAGACAAAGATCCCTCAAGATCATAAAAAATCTCCCTCAAGATGCCCAATGCTTACAAAATTACTCTCCCTTTGGCCCTCGTGGAAACCTCAGCTGCACGTTCTGATTTGTTATTAAAAATTCTGTTGTTTCTTTCACTCTCCATAAGGACCACAAACAGGATTTCCATGCTAGAGAGCTTCAACTGTCCCGGGCATAACCCACTAGATATAAAAAACGCCCGTAAGTTGCCTCTAGAGATTTGAGGCATAGACACTATGAATGAAAAGGTGGTCTACGACACCGCATCTTTCAGGAAGAGGAAGCAAACATTCGTTCTGATTATTTTCCTTCGCCGGAGGTTATTGATGGTCAGCACTCTATCCGTAGTAACCATGCAAATGCAACTACTCTTGGTTACCATGAAAGTGCCATGTGTGGGCCAAGGGGGCACTTCGATCAGCAATTTCTCAACATTTGAGTTTACAGTAGGAAGATTTCAGGGTGAAAACATGGTTTTGAATATCAGTATCGGCGGGCTAAAAACCAATACAATACGAGCATCACGTATCAATATCCGGACTAGCTTCTTTACCTGATGATGATGATGAATGTTTTAGTTTGATGGGCATGTGACCAGTATCCCCTACTTCCCACCAAAATAATAATAATAATAATAATAATAATTAAAAAAAAAATCTCACTGATATAAAGGAGCAGTTCATCAGGCTTCAAGATCAATTGTGGTATGTTGTCATTTGTGGCAGCATCAGTGAAGGCTGGTCTTATAGCTATCCTACAAAATTTCCCATAAGGCATGTTACTTTTCTTTCATTTGTTTGACATGTTCTTCAATCTTACAATCTTGTTGAACAACTTCGTCAACCAAAATAACCCCATATCTTGCATACACTTTCAAACCTCCTTTGGTATTTGGTATACCATTTGGTCCAAGGGCCTTTTTTCTTTTCATCTTTCTCAAAGCTTCTTTTACGTCATATATTCTAATCCTATGAAACTGTGTATTGTCTCTGATGTCATTTGAATTTATGGTTCCTTCTATCATAATGCTCTCAGAGTGGATGTCATTTAACAAGTTTTGAAAATAGCTTCTCGACCTTTCATTGATCTCATTAATCTTTAACAGTACCCTCTGGTTATCACTCTTAATGCGACTAATGTGATCTAGGTCTCTACACTTCCTTTCTTGTTTTTGCAAGTTTGAAGACATCTTCCTCACACTATCATCGTCAATTTATTGTAAAGATCATCATAACTTTTAAGTTTAACCTCACGCACTACTTTCTTAGCAATCCTTTTGGCATTTCTATATTGTTCTTCATTGTTTCTTGTCCCTTTCCAGGCTTTGAAACATAAATGTTTCTCGTGAATAGCTTTTCGTACATTGTCAATCTACCACTAAGTTTCCTTCTGTAATTGGCTTTACCCTCGAGGTATTTCTAATTTCTAAAACATGTTTTCCCAATTTCCTAATCGACTTAGCCATCTCATTCCAATTTCCACATAACATTTACTTCTTCGATATTTTTATTCCTGAATAAGATCTCCCCCCCCCCCCCCCGGTCATTTTAGATTCTACCACTTAGTTTTTGGACATGCATTATTTCTACATTCTTTCCCTACATGTAGATTCTAACACCATATCCTACATTTACAGTCTCATATTGTCTACTTTCTTTCCCTACATGACCATTTAAGTCTCCTACAAATATCCTCTTTTCATTCGGAATTCATTGCATTAGTCCATCCATATCTACATAGAATTCTCTTGATTCTATCATCTAGCAATACCTACAGCACATATGCACCAATAACATTGATTATCTTCTCTTCTAATATAAGTTTTATTATTAAATATTAATGAAATCATATCATTTACTGTCCTAACATCTACAACTTTTATCTACTACCATCTACCCCATTTCTAGTACTGTCCTTATATCCATTAATTCTCTAGTTTTGGCCTTTTTCCTCTTGGTCTCCTGAATGCAAGCTATTTACCTCTCCTTCATTTCATCGCGTCTACTAACTCCATGCTCTTACCTATTAATGTTTCCATATTCCACGTGGCAAGACAAATTCTATTCTCCTGGACTAGCTTCTTTACCTGTGTCCAGAATGGAGTAGGGACCCTTGTGGACTTCTCATAGCAACTAGGCATTGTCGCAACGTGTCAGTTCCGTGGAATGCCCTAGCCACCCTTGCTTATTTCTTACTAAACCTGGGTTCCGATGCAACGCAACGCATTGCTTAATGATTATGGCATGAGTTTGGAATGTTATATGGTTCGGGTTCATGAAGGTTTTGGCATAAGTTGGACGCCAACTGCCAACGTGACGCAACCCTCCGGGTTGGGACTCGCAATGAGAGCACAAAACTTCCCACATGCACAATGTAATAAACTATTACATTGGTTTATTTACAATCAACTGCTATCAAATCTTCTATTACACGTGGTTGATAACTGTCAACGAGTTAGTAGATACGATGAGATGTGAATTTTCACAGGTTCGGAGGAACAATATATTTGCATTGGTCTTCTTTTTCCACCCCCTTTTACATTTTGTAGGAAATTTGGGCAAGGGAATTTTACTAGGGGCCAACATACTTTACAGGTTGGGCCCACATGTCAGTGAACCATATTTTTCATCTAGTTGTCTTAACTCTTGATGGGCAATGCCGCTAAAACACTCCGGTCTGAGAATCATGTCCATTCCAATTATTGGCCTGCAAATGGATGGTGAAAGAGTAAAAAGGTTACTCACAATTCATGTGCGATTGAAAAGTTCAATCAGTGATTGGGATTGTTCAATGGAGGTTTTTGGTCTGCAGCCCATCTGCATTGGGTTTACCAGCAAAAAGTTCAGATCACAAAAAATGTGAGTCGATGGTGCTGGCCTGGACATAGATACTGCTGGCTTTTTGTTAATCATTTGTGAATTACCATAATTTGAAAAATAATGAGCTGTCATGGTTGCAGGCAATGAAGAGCAGAGGACGGATCAGAAGGGGTTGGTGTTTAGGTGTTGTGTTCTCTAGATAGAGAAAGATGAACGAGGTAACGTGTATAGGAGGAATTATTTGATATCTGGCTACATCTTTTCAGAGTGTACCTGGTTTTTCAATTTTGACAAGTGGGGCCCTTGGGTTGGTAATCCAGTCTGTTGGTCTGCTGTGTACCACCATGGATGGACTGTGCTTCTTTGATCTTGAAAGTCGTAGCTTTTCCTGGTTTAGGAAAACTACAACAATGGTCTTCATTCAACTGAAAGATGTTCTAATGTTGGCAGTTAGGATATTCCAATCTTGGAGATTTTTGGGTGCTGCCCATATATGGTGGGATGAAACATGCCTATGGTCTTGGATTGCTGAACTAGGGGCTCAACTTGTCAGATTTGAAAACCCATTTACATTCTGCATGGTTATGGGCCATGAGTCATATAATTCTTGTGTATAATGTCTGTATGTAGATGCAATTGCTGATGGATGGCTTCTTTAAAGAAGGCCAGGTCCGGTAGAGATGGGCCCCGCATTGCGAATGCGTGAATAAACTGTCGAGACTAAAATACTCTGGTTATATGTGCCTAATATTGCTGTTGTTGTTGTTATCATTGTTCTTATGAGGAGCGACTGCTATGAAATGCCTACAACATATTGGAGCGACACATTTTCACAGCTGTCTGATGTTTTGTCCGGCTATGATTGTGTGGTTAGTTTGTGGTGAATTGTTTTCTTATTTGCTTGCTTGTGATGCTGTTTCGGGTTGGGGAGGACATCCTAGGCCCATCCACCTTCAAAAATTGTCACAAAAGACCAATCTGTATGCATTTCAGAATCAGAAATGATCATATGCAGCACTTAAAAGAGTCCTTTCTTTCCAGAAATCAAATCCATATGGCCTTGCATGAAATTCAGGATGATTCGGGTGGGCCACATTGGTACATTGAATTATACCATCTGCTGACTGCTGTTGATTGATTTGAGCATTGTGGCCCATCCAATGAGTGTATCATATAGCTTGATCTTTGTACCAAGTGATCTTCATGGAGTGGTGCGTTTTTTCCATGCTTTGATGGCCACGTCCGTGATGGGACATTCACTGCATTTATTTTTTCTTAAAAAAAGTAATAATAAAAAAATAAAAAAAATCAAAGGCTTGGATCATCGGATGGATGGACAATTGCTCATTGATGGCAGGGGCTTTTGGTCTATGGTTTTGTTCTCCAAGAAGGGGTGCTTCGGGTGAATGTTTGTATGAAAAATGTGATCCATGGTTTAGTGATTCAAGATATCGATGTTAGGGTATAGCTGTGGATGGCCCACGGAACTGGCTCTTAGATGGAAAAATGAGTGACCTTCAATTTGTGGCTAGCAAGTGGGCAGTCATGGAAAAAAGAAATTGTGCAGGAATTGTCTTATGGTCAATTGAAGGCAAATCTAAACGGTTGGGGCTAGGGCATTGTATTATGGGGGTGGGCTAGGGTCTTGTATCTACAACGAGCCCGTCATCTCGTCGGTTTAGATCACTGGTAAGGTTCACTTGCAAACTAAAAACACTGGGCACGGTTTGGGTGGATCCGTGGTTGGTGGATCCCTGTGGGGCACACTGTCATGTATGTGCCTTACATCCACACCGTCCATCCATTTTGACAGCTCATTGTAGGATATGATCCCAAAAATGAAGCAGATCCAAATTTTAGGTGGACCATACCACCGGAAATAGTAGTGATTGAATCCCCACCATTAAAAATTTCATGGGGGCCACCAAAATGTTTTTATGCCATCCAATCTGTTGTTAAGGTCTCAAAGACCTGGATGAATGAAGAGACAACACGAATATAAGCATGATCCAAAACTTTTGTGGCCCACGATAAGTTCCTGAGATTTGGATCTGCTTCGTTTTTAGGGATCATGCCCTAAAATGAGTTTTACAAATGCATGGACGGCATGGATATAAGGCACATAGATCGTGGTGGGCCCTACTATCAGGACCTCCCCGAAGAGGCACCCAAAAACGCAAACGCCACTGTACGGGCGTTAGGCTGGAGCCTTGTACAATCTCTTTCAATACATGGTTTTGCTCTGTTCTAGATACACTGGAGCCATGGATCAAATGGTTATAGTTGTGGCGATATGTCACGATGGGCCATGAAGAAGCTGGTGCCTTTAATTCATTATTTTAATATATTTCTATCTTCTAAGAGTTGGTGTTACCAGTGCTCAATTTGCCGATGATAATGTCGCAATACTATCTTTATCACAATATGGGTGATATCAAGATTACAAATTTTCATTTCTTTTTCAATTGTAGATGATTTCTTAGCGGAATATTGTGTTGTCGATGTTCTGAAATATTGATGAATGTTTGGATGATTGGATGGAGAGATGAAATGAATGGGATGGTTAGATTGATTTCTTATGACATGATATGCTTTAGGCCCCCATTAAATGGAAACTTATTATGTATACATTGTTTTTACAATTTTTATTTATTTATTTTTGAATATGTAAACATGCCTATTTTAGTATTTTCTGAAGTTTCACTGAAAAATTTTACTGTTTTCCCCATGCTTCCTCACAGTTCTGGTCAAAGATGGTATGATATTGTTTTCATATCCCTGGCCAGCAAAACTATGATATAGATACTTTGAACACTGGCAGGGGATATGTCAAGTCACCATATATCAGAGATTCGGGCCATTCATTAGATGGGGAGTGTGGAGAACATATCATGTACCAAAAAATCATAGCACAGCCAACCAGTGAACTGTGTAAGGACGTCAGTCTTGGATTTGATTTTACCTGTGAACAGTATTTTTTGGTTAGCTGTATGTTCTCCATTCTATCAAAACTAGACGCCTTATCAAACATTGGCATCAAACGGAAGGAGATAATGAAGGTAAGAGGGATTGGAGTCATCTACAACTACACCTGTTTTACGCAGTTGAAACACCCAAGCTCTGTGGGGTCCATGTTTTATATGTAAATCTACTCTGTCCATCAGGTGAGAACCATCATTTGAAGCGTATGTAGAAAAGATCAGCGCCATAAAGTTTCTGATGGGCCACACTAATGGGGGACAATGTAAAACTGCTCCCAAAACCTCTTTTAAGTTTGCTTGATGTCCACCAGCCTGATATTTGGTGCAGGATGTTTTCTGTATTTTCACTTCATCGTAGTGAGATACACTTGATTAATGGTTTTGATTTGATAAAAGATACACCCCTTATAGCCCGACAAATAAAACTTATGATTGGCATCCCATCCCCATTATTCCTTGTAGTTTGGTAGGCCTGAGTTGTGGATTTTGATGCTGTTTTGCACCAGGTCCTAGAATTGAGGATAGAAACTGGACTGAAGAGGATTTTACATTTAGTACGTATACAACATGGTGGGCCCCACAAACCCAGGTGTTTTGTACGCTTTAAAACAAGTGTTGTAGAGTGTTCTGTTCCCATTTAGAGCTGGTAGAGCCAGAATATGGCAGGGCCATCTCTCCGCTGTCCAGACGTGAGGTTCATTTGGGACCATTAATCCAGTTTCCCATGCCCGGAATGGCAAATGGTCCAAAGTACAAGTAGATGAGATGAACCTGTCTGATTTGTGGACTATAGGGGCTCTTGTGGACAAAGCTTCCTGGTTTGAAGTCCTTGTCTAGAATTTGCTATGCCATTATAACAAGGTATTCATAATTTATTCTATTTGCTATAAACAACTAAGATTTGTTTTGTTGTCTGGCTTAAAATATTCTGGTGGAAAGCAACTTTAGGTTATTTATTTATTTAGTTGTTAGTTAGAGGTGGGTAGCTGAAGTGGAGATGAGAAGAATGTTAGATCAATAATTCAGGAGAGCAGAGATAATGAGAAGGATATTGATCAAGGAATTAGATCAGGTAACTGAAGTGGAGACGGGACTCTATCACCATATATCGATGAAACTGAAGGAAAATTTTAATATGATATAGTTATAAAGACTATATTACTGTATGGGATGGAATGTCAGGTAGGCTTTTCTTTTCTTTTCTTTTCTTTTCTTTTTTTCTTTTTTTGTTTTTAGTTTTAACACGCACTCACACCCAGACACACCCATGCACTTATACCACAGTGGGATTTCACCACAATGGGTATTTGAACCCATGAACTTGTGTTGAAACTCTGGTGAGTCTATCACCTAGGCATGAGTAAGTTCCCGGAATGTCAGGTAGCCTAGGAACAACAAGTTCATAGGATGAGCATATGGGAAATGAGGATATTCATATGGATAATGGGCAACATAAGGAAAGATAGAATTAGGGTTGAATGCATTCAAATTTGAGGGAACTTTTAAGTAGCATTGGTAGGTAATGAAGAAAAGTATACCTAAATGGGTTGGCTATATGCAACGGAGTCCTAGAACTGCACCAGTTAAAAGGAAAAAGTAAGTTAAAGTTGAAGGCTCTAAAAAGGCAAGGGGAAGACCCAAAAGGTGGTGGATGAAGTTCGTAAGAAAAGACTTGAGAACTTATAGTTTAACTGTTGATATGGGCTAACATGCATGATTCTTGCAGCCATCCCCAATTAGTTGGGAGAAGGCTTTGATGACAATGATTTAGTTATTATTTTTGTTGTAGTGAAATCAATCATATATACACTCAGCTGTCTCGCCTGCTAGCCCAGCTGGAAGACGCCCATGCATTTCAACAGCAGGTCTAAGTTTGAAATGCTAAGGAGACACACTAACCCCACCAGTGGGTGGGTGCATTGTGTGACTAACTGTGTGGGTGCATTGCATGACTAACAAAAAAAAAAAAAAAACAAAAAATCATATATACCCTCAGCTCTACAACTTCATCTTCTAGTCTGATAGATTTGTTCGGTGGTCCAAAGTTCAATTGCCCATTCCTGTGAAGTAATTTAAGTGGATGATTCCAATTAACTAATTAGGGCAATGAAAGTGTCCATGATGTGGGCCCACCCATCACTAGGAAAAAATCACAGTTGATGATCCTAACCATCCAATCAAACAATAGAGATGGATGGCTCATATTTATTATACTAGAAAAGGTTAAGTTAGTGATTTCCACGGATGTAGATTGTGTGGTAACACTGCCCCCACAGACAATCATGGTTACCCAACGTGTTAGGATTTGATTGGGCCATGTGCTACTATCGATGATGGGGCTCGGTTGAGTAGGTACTCCACCTAACAACTTTCAAACATGCTTTACATGGCTCTTATCTCTAATAGCTGCATGTGCCCAATCAAATTCTGTCATGTCTTGGACGTCCATGGTGGAAGGGTCATCATAGAATTTGCATCCAATTTAGACTATGCTTAATGCTCGGCCTACTTCTAATTATCGTTCCCTTTTAAAAGTCACTTAATCTAATGATCCTAACCATCTAATTATTACTATGAAATGGGTTGTCTATATTAATTATGCTAGAGAAGGTCCAATCATTTATTTGGCCCAGCCATCATGAAGGGCCCAATCTTCAAAGCCCATCTCTTCCAAAATCATAAAACTAATGATCTTCACTCGACGGATATGAAAGATAGTTTGAAAACCCCAAAACTCTACTCGACCCAATGTCCAGCTGGGTTGGCTTGACTAGAAGGCTGGATTTGACTCCACTTGATATTTAAATATTATAGTTGGATTAATATTTTACCCTACATAGAACATACGAGTATAAAAATGGGCAAATGAAATCACAAATCATGGTTTGACTGTTTGGTTAGTGTTAGAATCACCTTTTACAAGGTTGGCAGATCCAACTGACTCAACGAGTCAGCTTGAGTCTGAACCAAGTCAAGCTCGCTAGCAAGTCTTATGGTGACTTAGCCTGATTTCTGGCCGACCCAAGTTAAACTGACTGAGTTTTCATTGAGTGGATGAAAATAGAATAATCTAACGACTATTGAAGGTAACCAGCTTCCTTGAGCACAGAAGAAAACTTGGCAAACCAATTTTTAGAAACTTGTTTGAGGCCATATAGAGACTTGTTAATGCGACAGACGTGTTGCTCCCTCTGTTTACTAAAATAAGGTGAAATAGTTATATAAACTTATTGGTAAAAACTACCATGGAGAAAGGCATTGTTGACATCAAGTTGATGGAGGGGCTAATGACGAATGATAGATATGGCTAAGAGGCAACACACGGTGATAAGTTTAACAACAAGTGCAAATGTCTCATTATAATCTAACCCCTCAATCTAATTATAACTTTTAGCTACCCAATGGGTTTTAAAACGTTCAATAGTACCATCAGCATGACATTTAACCTTATATACCCATATACAACCGATAGTCTTTTTTCTTAGAGGTGGAGGTTGTAGGTGAAATTGCACATTTAACTCACACTTAGGGTATGTGTGCTTTGCGAAAGCTCAAAGAGCGGAGCTTAGAGCTATGGATAAGTCCTTTGGGGGGGCGGGGGGGTTGATTAGGACATTTTAAAATTTATGCTTTAATCAAAACTAGTTGACAATAAAACTAAATTAAATCATTAACACTTAGGC
The DNA here is from genome assembly GCA_003013855.2 of Liriodendron chinense. Taxonomy (NCBI): domain Eukaryota; kingdom Viridiplantae; phylum Streptophyta; class Magnoliopsida; order Magnoliales; family Magnoliaceae; genus Liriodendron; species Liriodendron chinense. Next base: position 7,564,890 of record ML058335.1, read on the forward strand.
TTCCAAAACAAGTGTGTCCAATTACATAAACTACAAATGATATAACATTCAAGAAACTAGTTCATTTAGTGAAAATATATCTTGTGTGTGAATTTACCTATAATATTGTAGACACCCCACCATAGGTTAATAAGTTAATTAAAATTGGATAGTTTTAGATGGATGATCGTAACCCTAAATCCAGTCCTAAGCTTGCCCTAATGCAGTCTCTAACCCAGTCCTAAGCCTAGCTTAAACCCTTAACCCAGTCAAGTTATTGAACTGAATCATAACCTACACCTAATCCAAAGCCTTAAAATATTAGAATTCACGAACCTTAGGAATCTCATAACCCGACTCGCCAAGTCAACTTATTGAGTCAACTCACTAAGTCACGCTAAGTTGACTTGCTAGTCACGAACCCAGCCAACCAACCTAGTGAAGTTAAAACCCAAGCCTACCCAAAACCAAGTCCAAAAGCCCAACTCATGAGCCCATCAGAGGTCTACAGGGGAGACAACAAACGAATCAAGCAAAAGTCGGAGCTCCCACGCGTATGTGGGAGGCACCCTGCCGAAGTAAGGAGTGTAAGGTGGACCCGCTGCCTGCTATGTGGCACTCCCTGCTCTTTGGCAAAGTGTCTCTCGAATGAGCTTCTTCTTTTTCACCCCTCATACGAGTGACATTATGAAAAGTCCATTATACCCCTCCTTTGAGCTCAAAATCACCATTTTGCCAAGCTATCTAACCATTTAGATTGCGCCACGTGGAGATCTTGAATCTCAACCATTACACTTTATCTTGACCTCGTATTGTCAAGGAATTACCAAAAAATCAGGCTGGGGAGCTATAAATAACTCCATCCCCTTCCTATTTCCATGATCCAAAATCCCACAAATCCAACAAAGCCCTCTCATCCATTCTTCCAAGCCTCTCCCCCTTAGCCTAGTTTCCATCCTTCCACTAGGGATTGTGAGAGTGAAGGAAGGATTTTAGCCTAGATCAGTCCAGCTTAAGCCTAGTCCCTAGCCTCTCGAGCAATCCAAGTTCCAATTCAAGTCACTCAATCCAATCATTGGGACACAACCGTCTAATTCTCAACTCAACTTAATCAATCCAGCATTAGCATTGTGCAACATTTATTCCCTTCTCAACCTCCTGCTTAGTTTACTGCATTGCATCTATCATAATGTTGACTTGGGCGTATGCTCTGTGGCTTGCCGATTCAATCGGATTCTGCCCATCAGAAACATAGTCAATCGATTTGCATATTATCATAATCATTGCATCATATATTTCACCTCCACATCTAGCACCCAACTAGTTTAAGCATATGCTCTGTGGCCTTTCGACCTTATTGGATCTTGCCCATCAGAAACTCTAACTGGTTGGATACACCTTTTATTATTATGCCTGCATCATTTTACTTTCGATGTGCAAGAACTAGCCGTAGCCTTCAGAAATTAGCTTAATCCTATGAAGTAGAGACTGTACATATGTACGAGTAGATTGGGTGCCTAACACCTTCCTTCTCTATAACCGCAGTCCCTTACTCAGAATCTTTAGCCACAAATCAAGGAGTCATTTTAAGATAGAGGTTCTTCGGATACTCTTTCCTAACGTTTCTATAGGGTTTAACCGACTATAGAGGCTGAGTAATTGGCTAGTGGAGACTCTAGTCAAACATCATAAAGCCTTCGTTCCATTACTCCATCACCGTAGAAATAGAAAGCCCTCGAAGCAGTCGAGGCAAAAAAGAGCTCCTACGTGGAAGCCCGCGTTTCTGCCAACATCCACACAAGTGCATAACAAACATTCTATTCAAGCATTCAAATAATTAACAATTAAACTAACAATGTTAGAATAATAATGTGCTCAAATAAATCATAAACACAAGCATGTATAGTCATTCAATTTTCCTACTTCACTATCGGTTGCCATATTCAACTCATGAGTACACCGGATTTCACTAAATGGAGGTTTTAAATTAGGTTAACCCTTAACCTTAACTGAAGGTTTTTTCAATAGGTTCACCTCTCATCCTGAACCGAGGTTTTTCAGGTTCACCTCTCCACCCCTTGGTCCTACATAAGAGACCAGGTTCTACACAAGAACCTACACGTATGCACCTGTGTTGGTGGACCACGTACACACCCATGTTGATGGCTCCCCTTGGAGACTTGATAATTTAGGCTTTACATAAGAGTCAATGTTTTACACAAGAAACTACAATGGTTTCAAGACTAACCAATAACCTTGGTCCCAATCCAACAACCCACGTACACTCCCGCCGGAGGCTCTCCTTGGAACTTGAATTTAGGCTCTACTCAAGAGCCAAGGTTTTACACAAGAACTTAGTTCGAGTTTGGTTTACAAACTCCCACACTCAATCCTACTAAAGGAAAGAGCATGAACCAGACTTTTACAATTGACAATTTACTTGTCGGATTGAGCCCCTTTTATCGTGCCATCTTTAGTCGCTTCTTCTAGCTCTCCTGTACTTGAATCAGCTCATGTGCTCCCTCAATCTTAGATGCCGATATTTTGCTAAGGCTTCAGTTCCAAGATCTCACCTTGCATTTGATGTCCCGGTGAGGTGATCATGGTGATGGGAGATTGGTTAAATTCTCTACAACTAATAGAAAGTTGATTGCTTAGTGAAATTCACCTAAAAGATCTCTAGGAAAGGTTTAAACGAAGGTTTTGACCTATAGACTTGGTGTCTAAACTTTCAAAGATTACAAGGGAACAAGTTTATCTTTGATTGAGCTTTGAATGCTCAACATGTGATGAATCACAAGAAAGATGACATGATTAGCTTAGGATTATAGCCTAATGATGGTTACCATAGTGGTAACTTTTAATACACTAAATTTTCTCTTCGGATGCCCAAAATCCAAGCTTCATATACATAGAGTTGAAGCTCCAACGCATCGAAAACGAACCTAATAGCTAGTTGTTGGCTGGCCGAATTTGAGCGTCGGCCGGTCGATCCTCTTGTAGCTTATACTATCTGATTTCTACCACAATTGGTCTGTTGACTCGACCTGTTAGCCGGTCGACCAGGCCCATTAGACGACTAATTTTAGCCGTCGATCAGTCAAATTTGCTCTGGACAAATGGTCTTTTGCTGTCCAGTTTGAGCCGATTTCGACCTATCGACCCAATCCGTCGGTCAGTCGGTTGGCCGAACCTGCTATTGATCGGTCGAAGGTCCAGCTGACAACACTATGAGTTCTGCTGTTTGGGGTATGTTTTTACAGCAACTCATGAACCTCTTAGGCCTTATAATTGGTAGTCTTTTGGGACTCTTAAGGCCAATGTAAGATGACTAAAAGTTTATCTACAAAATCCTAAATCATTTAGAGGTTATAGATTGTTTTGGTTCTAAGGTGAGGATCACCAACGCACTTCATTTACATGTTCCTTCTTCCTTGATGCATCTTGTCCACTTGAATCTTTGGTCTTTAGCTTGCCAAGGCTTAACCAACATTAAGACATATAGACATACGTAATTGACAAACAAGGTGCACAAACAAGTGCACTAACAGTAGGGTTCAAGTATGATTTTGTTCTAATCCTTAGATCTCTATTGTCAATACATCACACCAATGAGAAAATTTAATAGCTTGTGAAAAGAAGGTGGCTCATTAGAAGAGATGGCAAAGAAGAGAGTAAGATGGTTAAAGGAAAAACGGCTTTAGGAAATAAAATTTAATAAGGGATAAATTGTATATGCAGAAGGTTGTGAAGCTGGTGAAGTACAAGATAAGGTGGTGGGTATGGTGTGACAAACATAATCTTTGAGGTAGGTAAGTCGGGTGATGGCCAATTGGGAACAACGGGGGCTTGGTTATGGGATATATAGATGGCTCATCAAGAGTGAGAATTTTAGGAATTGACATGGTAAGGACAAGAGGGGATGTTTCAAATGGGGTGGGGTTAGTTGTAAATGGAAATGTTACTTCTTTAAAGATAATATGCGAGAGGTAAATATGTACTTTTTTAAGATCATGAACATAATATCTACATTGCCTAAAAGGGTATCTAACAAAAATGCATTTAGAAGTACGATGACAAAAATTATGTCAATAGTTGCTTAATGTGTGAGAATAATATAAATAATAAAAAACACACAGATGATCGTATGATGGTTTACATTTGAAAAGCATTTCATACGAAGTTTTTTTATTTAGGTTCGGTTGATTAAGGAAGTGGAGGTGTGAATACATTCTCCCCAAAATGAGAGAGGTAAATGTGCTTGAAAACGTAAAGAATGAGCAACTTGAAAAAGATGTTAATGCTTACGCTTAGTGTCGCCATTCTGTTAACATAAGTATGTTGATGAATAATTTTATTGTCATGAAAAAAAAAGTTTACATTAAATTGGAAAGAAACTTAGTTCCATTGTCAGTGTGAATTTTACAAACCTGTTGAAATTGAATTCGAAGCATTGCACAAAAGTTGTTTAGTAGAAAATATGTGTTTCAGAATTAAAGCGCATAAGGTAAATACAAGTACAACGAGAATAATCACCTACAATAGTGAGAAAATAATGTGCACAGTATGAGAAAGTCTTGATAGCGGCTCCAAATGTCACAATGAATTAAAGCAAAAAGAATATCAAAGCCTTTGGTCTGGAGCTCTTATTTGTCATATTCTCTTTTCCAGATTTTGATATTTTGGCATTCCCCAAAATCAGCAAACCCAAAATCTTCGATAAAAATCACTATCCGTTGTTGCACTCATCTTCATCTACCAACCGCCATTGCAACCTTAGCCTCGCCACATCATGTGCTCTGGCAGCTGCCCATTGTTGCACTCATCTTCATCTACCAACCGCCATTACAACCTTAGCCTCTCCACATCATGTGCTTTGGCAGCTGCTACAACTAACCCATCTCCCATCACCTGATCCGGCACCACCTGTAACCTCCCACCTCCACTGTTTTTCGGCACACCTATCCCACCAAAGATTGTAGCCCATTAGCACGTCGACAACCCACCTGCTCCTACTATAGCCTTTCACAGTCCACAAACCCTACTTCCCCATCATTGATCTTAACCTTGCCACAACATGTATTCTTCGACCGCTAAAAATCATCTTCAAACCGCGCCCCCCCCCCCCCCCCCCCCCCCCCCCCCCCCCCCCCCCAATTCTCATCTACAATCTATCTTCAACTCTCAAACCCCTGCATCTGCCTCCTAAATTTCTTCACTGCCCAATCATAAACAGCATTGTCCCCTCCACCTACCGTGAATCACTGTAGCCTAAAAAACAATCCTACAAGAACCCTTGCAATGAATCACTCATCGACAACGTCATCATCCACCCTTTTCCTTGAATGTCAGCTAATGTCATGTTCTTTTTTTTTTTTCTTTTTTTTTTTAAGCCTACATTGCTCTCAACTGTGGTGCTCTATGAGTGCACCGATTTGTGCATGCATGCCGATCTACATAATTTTTCTTTTGGCGAGTCATCCCCATATTTCTTAGATTCTTCTGATAATCACGGTGCAGTTCTTATTTCTTCCCCCTCATAGGAAATAATTATCCCACTTGGAAAAGGGCCATGGAAATGGTCTTAAATGTAAAAAATAAATTGGGATTTTGTTGATGGAACTTTAAGCAAACTATCTTCAAACTCATCAGAATTTCATGCATGAGAGAGGTGCAATGATATAGTTTCCTCTTGAATTCTTAATGACATAAACAAGAGCCTCACAAATAACATTATATACAGTAGAACCCCTCGCGAAATACAATTGGATCTCGATGAATGTTTTTCACAGAGCAATAATCCTTAGATATTTCAATTGAAACTGACAATTTGTACTTCAACAAGATTAACAGCCTCTAGTCAATTACTACAATGCATTAAAATTATACTGGGATAAACTAAATGCTCATGTTATTGTTCTTGAATGTACGTGTGAAGCTTTTAAAGAATTGAATTTTTTTAAGGGAAGGAACGTCTTTAGTAATTCCTAATGAGTTTGAATAAAACTTATTTTTTTATTTGAAGCTAGATTTTGGTAATAGATCCTCTTTCAAGTGTTAATAAATTTTATGCCATCATCATTTAGGAAGAAAAACATAGGCTTCTTCGTTTACTATCACACAGTTCCAGTGACCTTATTGCCATGACAGCTAATGCACCTCATGGGACTCAATTCCCTTGTGGATTAGGACATGGACGTGACTATCCTTATTATGATCATTACAAATAATTTGGTCACACTAAAGACAAATGTTATACTTTAGTGGGTTATCCATCTAATTTGAGCAAAGAACAAATCGACACGTGAAGGATTTTTGTTGGTTCATTATCTAATGCCGTGATCCAATTGCCACATAGTACTAATCAAGACAAGCATATGCACATGACAGTTCCTCTGCATGGGCTCACAATCGATCAATATAATTAGTTGTTATCATTATTGAATGCCACAAAAAATTCTACCACTGCTAATCGTGCTAGTAACTCATTATTTTCTTCCCCTTCTACTACTGGATTATAGATAGTGGAGCCTTTGATCATATGATACCCACCTTATCCTTTCTCACAAACCCTACACCAATTCCCCTAATGCTAAACCTATTAAATTCCCCACTGGTGACATCACTCCCATTTCGCATATTAACTCCATTACTTTATCCTAAAATTTGACCCTACATGATGTTCTTTGTATTTTTAATTTTCATTTGAACCTTTTATCTATAAACAAACTAATCCAAACTTTAAATTATGTTGCTATATCTTTTCTAACCTTCTATGTCTTTCAAGACTTGTCATTAAGGAAGCTGATTGGAGCAGGTGAAGTACAAGATGGTCTCTATTACTACATTCCATCTTCAGCCCCAACACCTTCAACCATGCCAACAGCCCAGTCACCAATATCCAACATTTGGCATATACGCCTTGGTCAGCTGTCCACCCCCATCTTTCTCAGTTATCTTTAATTTTGAATAGTATTTTTTCTTTTCATTTTCCTTGCAATATTTGTCAACTTGCTAAAAAACTTGTTATCATTTTCATCTAAGTTGTAATAATATTAGTGATGTCCTTTTGCTTTAATTCATTGCGACATTTGGGGCAGCTATCCAATACATTTTCACAATGGTGTACATTATTTTCTTACTATTGTAAATTATTATTCTCGTTGTAATTGAGTGTACCTTATTCGCTTTAAGTCCGAAATATATTTTCTACTAAAAAACTTATGTGTAATAGTTCGAACTCAATTTCAATCTTATGTTTACAAAATTAACACTAACAATGAAATTGAGTTTCTTTCCAATTAAATGCAAACATTTTTTTATTCATAACAATAAAATTATTTATCAACGTACTTCTATTGAGACTCCTCAACAGAATGGGGTCATTGAACGTAAGAATCAACGTCTCCTTAAGGTTACTTGTGCTTTACACTTTTAAGCACATTTACCTCTCTCATTTTGGGGAGAAGTGTTCTCACTGCCACTTAATAAACCAAATACCCACTCCAAACCTTGACAGTCAAATTCCATACAAAATGCTCTTCAAATGTAAACCATTATATGATTATCTACGGGTTTTTTTATTGTCTATGTTATGCACGCACACTTACAACTCATCGACACATATTTGCCCACTGTGCTTCTAAATGCATTTTTATTGGGCACCCTTTTAGGCAACATGGATATCACATTTATGATATTGAAAAAATGCATCTTTATCTCCTGCGATGTTACCTTTAATGAAGCAGCATTTCTATTTTTACAACTACCCCCACCCCATCTAAAACATTCCCTCCATTTATCTTTCCCGTGTCAATTATTAAAATTTTCACTTCTGATGAGCCATCTACACCACACAACATCCCACTACTAGGTCCCCTTCATTCCTAAAGGATCATCAGCCAACCTTCCCACCTTAAAGATTATGTCTATTCTACCCTATCAACCACCTTCACAACCCTCTGCGGGTACAACCTATCCCTTATCTAATTTTATTTCCTACCGTTATTTTTTCCTAACCATCTTGCCTTCCTCTTTGCAATCTCTTCAAATGATGAGCCAATTGTTTCTCTAGTTGTTAAATTTTTTTATTGGTGTGACCCAATGATACTAGAGTTCCAGTCATTAGAATAAAATCTCTCCTGGACCCTATAACCTTTACCTCTAGGAAAAAACTTATCAATTGCAAATGGGTATACAAGGTTAAACACCACATTGATGATACTATAGAACGTTTCAAAGCCCGTTTGCTATTTAAATGTTACAATTAGATTATGGGGTTAAATTAAATATGTAGATACGAAAATAATTTACAATGCACATGCAAATACATGCCAGAATTCCTAATATTGGATTTACTTAATTTTTATTGGGCATCTTCATATGAGTTGGTAAACCTAATGGACAAAGTGGGTGTCATAAAGATATTGCAATGGGTTGTGGAGTTTTCATTTCAAGGGTGTTATAAAAAGTTTTTACTGGAAGAAGACAACATGCGATAAGGGTGTCATAAAGTAGGGGTGGCAATGGGGTGCTTAGGTTCGACAACCCATTTTTATAAGGCTAGCGCTTGGGTCTTAAACTTAGCATGTCCAGGCTTAGGTTTGAAATCTAGGCCTTCTTTTCAATCATGTCAAGGCCAAGGCTAATGATGAATGTGTTGGTTTAGAATTCGCCACATGGTACACGAGTGTGATTTACAAGTGTACTAGAATCGATTGCGGTCCGATTCAAACTGAACGCCTATGACCCTTGGTGTTGAGATAGAGTGGCTGAATTAAATGGTCGGTAGACTATCTGTCTATTCTACCAATTGTCAATTGTTCTTGTTGGGAAATTTGCGGAGGTCGAGGCTTTTCCTTTAATGAGTACTTTTTGCTTTGGGAATCAAGAACTTTAAAAGATGTAGAAAAAGTTTGATCGAACTAAAATGAAATTCTAAGAGTAAAACTTATCAATAATAAGGATTACCCTCCTGGCTGAGAGCAGCGTGGTACTTGGTAAAGTATACGCGATGATGAACGAGGAATAGGTAATGTCAATATTACAAACTAATGTCGACTCAACGCATGAACATAGGTGAATGATTCCTAATACTACAATTTTGCTTCAAATCCAACACATAAGGCACAGATGGAAGGAAATTACAACTACTGATTATGAATAAGTTAGTCCGACGTATAATAGGGACGGACTGAACTACTCCTAAAAGCTAAAGATTCTACGCTAATGAGTAGTTAAGATGATATTGTGTCCCGAGGGATTGAATAAATAACGTTGTGTTGGAGTTGAGTTATTTGAGTTATGTTTGATTAATGATTAATAGATTGATTTTTGGATGTTTTGCTTCACATTCTCCCCTGCTATTTATAAACTTCCTAGCGATGTTGTGAGAGCAACCGCTGCTTAAGTGACGACATCACATATTGCCACCTGTAAAATGGCAGTTGTCTTTAATTGATTGTGTTTTTCCTTCATCGAACGCACACTTATCACGATAGCTGGTTATCAATCATGCGTCGATGTTAATGTAGCCCTAGTGGCTCCTCATTCTTATCCAAAGGTCACCCCAGCACCATGACTTCTCGAAGACTTGGTCATTAATGAGTCGTCCTTCATATATTTAGTGCATGTCATGAAGATTTCATGCCTGCCACGTGGTTGCATATGCATCATCGAATCTAGTGCCACTAGATCTTGTCCAAACACCGCCCTCACATTTCTCTTTATTCGACCAAGAATAAAGGGAACGTAAAACCTTTTGCTGAGCATTAATTACCAAGCCACGTGGCCACACTCTTATTCGTTTAACCTATGAATGACGCTTCTGTCGCTTCATTCTTTTTGCAGGCTTCATCCACATGTTAATTAGAGAAATTGATACTGTATCACTGTTACAATTTTTGTCTTTTACCTCTTTTCGCCCTTCTTTCGCAGTTCTGATTTAAGAAACTCTAAATCCTTCCTTACTCGGTTAATCGCCATTGCCTCTAAGAAATCCTCTGCTTCATTTTTTACTCCTGCATCTCCTCTTCTTTATTTGCTAGAGCCGCTTCATGTTTCTTCCAATCCGCATATTTTTTCATCAGAATACACCCATTTCAGTTCCACGCTTTTCTAAAATAAAATAGGGAGTAGATTAGGTACGACCCTTACCGTGGGGCCTACCTTAATATATATATATATATATATATATATATATATATATATATATATATATATATATATATATATATATATATATATATATGTATGTATTCTATATCCTCATTGTCCATCTGTTTTCCAAATACTTTTAATGAATAAGCCCAAAAATGAAGCAGATCTAATTCTCAGGTGGACCATATCATAGAAAATAGTGATGATTGACCAATAATCATCCACATAAGTTTTGGATCAAATTGATATTTGTTTTTTTCCCTTCATTGAGGTTTATGTGACCTTACTAATAGGTTAGATGGTAAATAAATATTATGAAATCATTATGGTGGGCCCTAGATAGTTTTTAATGATTGGATGTTCAACCACCATTGTTTCCTTAAGTACGGTCTACCTTACATTTGAATCGTTTCATTTCTGGACTCATGCACTAAAATGATATGGAAAAACGGATGGTGTGGTTATAGAATACATGCATCAAGGTGGGCCCCGCGGTAAGGGCCACACTTTCCTGGGTAAAGCTGGCAAGTGGATTAGATGTGGCCGGGCCTCACCCAAGACAGTACCGCCTTACAGTGGGGCCCACCGTGATGCATGTAATCTATATCCACTCTACACATCCTTTTTGCCCGATCATTTTAGCACGTGAGACCAAAAATAAAGAAGATCCAATTCTCAGGTAGACCACTATAGAAAATAGTGGTGATTGAATGCCCTATTGTTAAAACTTCCTAGGGCCCACAGTAATGTTTATTTGCAATCCAACCTGTTGATAAGGGTCACATAAACCTAGATGAAGTGAAAAAAACAAATACCAACTTAATTCAAAACATTTGTGGCCCATTAACGGTCAATAACTAGTGTTTCCTATGTTATGGTCCGCCTGAGAATAACATCTGCTTCTTCTTAGGCTCATGCCCTAAAATCTTCTGGAAAAATGAATGGATGAAGTGGATATAGAATACGCACATCAACATTGGCACCATGGTAAGGGCCACACCGTCTACGGCGAGGCTGGGGTGCACCTAATCTGCTACCTACACTTTCAATATTAACAAGTAGGGCCATGGTTCGACAATCCAGACCATTGGTCTGTAGTGTCCCACTATGAATGGGCTATGCCTAAAAATAAAACTTCATTGGAGAATCCCTAACTGTTTTTTTTTCGCCTTATAAAAAGGACGGTTGGTAGCTTCTGAAAGACATTTGGGGTTTGTTTCAATACTAACAAATAAGTAGCTTTTTTAACTTATGTAAGTCAATAAATTACTTTTTTTTAATTAAGTTAGATTAGTTATCAAACTTAAATAAGTAGCTTTTAAGAAGAAGTAACTTATATCTTTTAGTCATTTTTATTGCTTTTCAACTTCCAAAAATAAGTTAATTCCTTCAATTTTTTTTGTGACACAACAACTGATGAATTTTTTAAGGGAATATGCTCTCTGTGCCCATGAACCCCTCCATGAGATTGGAACCATTCATCTACTGGATGGGTAGATGATCACCTGGGTATTTGATATGGTGGGACTAACCATTGCCTACAAGGATGGTAGGGGTCAAAAGAGCCACCAGATCACCTGATCAATGCAAATTTCAACTCCTTAGTGGGCCATTTGAATTGCAATGGCTGGTCATGAATTTAGATGTAAAAATTTCTACAGGCATCAGAGTTCCACAAAGTGTACGTCAACTAGAAAATTTTCTGTACATGTGGCACATGCATGAGAAAAAGAAGACCATTTATCTGGAGGGCCATCATGTGGATTTGCTATAGGCCCGAAATAAAGGAAATCGAACTACAATGGTTGTCTAATTGATGGGAGCCATAATTGGATAGTTGACATAGCTTGAGCAAAAAATAAAGCAACAGTCAAGAGCCAACATTGGAAACACACACCAATGGGTGCTACTGTTAAGGAGAAGCGGAAACATCCACGAGTCATGGCCCACATCTGTCGGAGACGTGAACCGCTCTGATCTTTTCTTTATTTAGTTTCATTTTATATGATTGTTGCCTTTTAATCAATAGCTAGATTTTATTGAGTTTTATTATAAATAACAACAAAGAGGTTAGGGTTTAGTATCCAACTCTCTACTTCAAGATGATATCAGAGAGGAAGGTCTTGTGTTCAAATCCTGAAAGTAGCAAATATGCCACCAGTAATATATTCTCTCACGGGGGGCCGTTTATGGTGTGAGTTGTGATTATCCCTCTACCTGGGTGTGAGCTATGAGTGTCTCTCCACCCTTGCCCAATATGTTCCCGTAAGAGTTCCACCCCGCATGTGCGGGGAGTGTTAGAGTCCCTTGATATACATTGATATGCCATCCTCTAAAAGTTCGAACTTTTAGAGAAAGTGGTGATTTGACATCTTGAAGTAGACAGTTGGATACTAAACCCCAACCTCTCTGTTGTTATTTATAATAAAACCCAATAAAATCCAACCATTCACAAATGTTTCCGCTTCTCCTTTAACACTCCCCCTCAAGCTTGGGCTAAAAATGTCGGAAAGGCCAAGCTTGGACGAAATAATCTAATGGCGATTTTTTGGTAGTGTTTTGGTAAACACATCAGTAAGTTGGTCAGATGTGTAAACATAAGAAGTAACAATTTCTTGAGACTTGATTTTTTCCCGAATAAAGTGACACTCTAACTCGATGTGCTTTGTGCGCTCATGGAAAACCGAATTACTGAAAATATGAATGGCAACTTGGTTATCACACATCATCCACATACAACCTAACCACCAGATTAGCGGCCCAAAAAAAAGTTAGTACTTTCATTGAGTGGCCCACACATGTGCATTGGTGTGGGCAGTGGACCAACTTAATCTTTTGGACCAAGCTAGAGGATGGGGCTGCCTTATGAATGTTGAGGATCTTGCGCATCCAGATTGGTCCAAATGGATGAATGGATGAGATCTCTACCTGTTCCATGTTGGCACTATGTCACATTGCATATATACCACTGACAAAATCCATTAATACAAATGATGAATGACCCGCATCGAAGGTGAGGCCCACACAACGGATGGTTTGCGAAAGTAATGGCTGGATGAGCAGTACACCTTTTGTATGGGAGAATTTGAGCTTGTCCCTAATCATGACGTGGAAGATGCGCAACCGTTGATATGTGGCCCACTAAAGTCACCTTGTATCACATGTATCAAAGAAGGATCTAAGCTTGTTGAGGCGGAGAGCCCTCATGATCAGCTACGACTATGAGTACAGTTCTAAGGCCTTGTCCTCAGCATTAGATAGTGGAATTGAGCTTAACCTATTGCGCAGCACGCCAACAACGCCGGTGAATCGAGATCCAATCTCCGGTCTCACCCACAAACGATAAACAGGAAGAAATAATAACTAGAAGAGGAATCACGCAAACCAACAATCCACAAGACAGAAATTTAAGTGGAAAAAACCCCAACAAGGGTAAAAAACCACGGGTGTAAACTTTACTATGAAGAAGAACAAAGTTACAAGCAATACACTTACCTTCTCCTATGCTCCCATGCACAGAGATGGCCCTTTTTACTAATCCTCTCGCCTTTTTCTCACCTTGGACGTATAGAAGCCCTAATCTCCTCTCCTAATCCCGGTTTACAACCCTTTATATAGTAAACCCCACAATTAGAACACAAAATAGGAAACCCGCACTTTAAGTTCGCGGTCGGTCGGGCGCCCAATCATAACTGGGTAGGGCGCCCGGCCATTACAAAAATCGTTCAGCAACAAAAGACATAAAACAATGTATTATCGAGCGCCTAGTCACTTTGACTGCTGGACGCCTGGCCGTTCACAAAACAGTCCAGCGGCTGATGCTAAAAAAAGTATGAATATCGGGCGCCCGACCATCAGACCGTCCGGGCGCCCGACCATAGTCTAGTGTGACTGGTCTCCACACTCAACAATCTCCCACTTGGAGGCACATCACCACATGATCCTTCGTCTTCTACATTCAAAGTACACCGCCTCTCAGTCTTCAAGCCTGAAGACCAACCAAAGCTTAACAGAGCTTCAGTTTCTCCCGTGTGACCGCCTTGGTCAACATATCTGCAGGATTCTCACTTGTATGAATCTTCTCCAAAGCAATCGATCCATCTTCCAGTAACGAACGTATGAAGTGATATCTGATGTTAATATGCTTGGTCCTCGAATGAAAGGTTGAATTCTTAGCAAAGTGTATTGCACTCTGACTGTCATTGTACAGCTTGCAATCTGCTTGCTTCTTCCCCAGCTCTTCCATAAAACCTTGCATCCATACCATCTCCTTGCACGCTTCTGTAGCTGCAAGATATTCTGCTTCCGTTGTAGTGATGAATACTATCTTCTGTAACTGAGAGATCCAACTGACTGCAGCACTACCCAGGGTAAAGACATACCCTGTAGTGCTCCTTCTACTGTTGATATCCCCTGCCAAATCTGAGTCGACGTAGCCTTGTAACTTGATTTTCGATCCTCCATAACACAGCCCTACACCACAATACCTACCAGGTATCTGAGGATCCACTTCACAGCTTCCCAATGTTCCTTCCCGGGGTTGTTCATGTACCTGCTAACAACTCCCACTGCTTGAGCAATATCTGGCCTCGTGCTAACCATAACATACATGAGGCTCCCTATGGCTGACGCATAAGGGACTTTAGCCATGTAGTCCCGTTCCTCCTGCATCTTAGTTCCTTGCTCCTTAGAAAGCTTGAAGTGGTTGGCTAATGGAGTGCTAATCGGCTTATCACCTCCCATACTGAATCGATCAAGTACCTTGGCTATGTACTCTGCCTGTGACAAAACTAGCTTCTTGTTTTTCCTGTAACGCTTTATCCTCATGCCTAAGATTTATTTTGCAGCTCATAAATCTTTCATGGCAAACTCTCTAGACAGTTGTCTTTTGAGATCTGAGATGTCCTTCATGCTTGATTCAGCCACAAACATATCATCAACATACAGAAGAAGGATGATGTACGACGTATCAAACTTCTTCAAGTAGCAACAGTGGTCTGCATGACATCTCCTGTTCTCGTTTCCCGACATGAACCTATCGAACTTCTTGTACCACTGCCTCGGAGCCTGCTTCAGGCCATATAGACTCTTCTTCAGTCTACACACCTTTTTCTCCTTTCTTGGTGCCACGTATCCTGTCGGCTGATGCATGTATATCTCTTCTTCAAGGTCTCCATGAAGAAAGGCTGTCTTAACATCTAGCTGCTCTAAATGTAAGTCCTCTATAGCCACTATACTCAAGACCATACAAATCGTAGACATCTTCACCACAGGTGAAAATATTTCTGTGAAATCGATACCTACTTTTTGTTGGAACCTTTCACAACCAGTCTAGCCTTGTATTGTTTCGAACCATCGTGCTCCTCCTTCAATCTGTACACCCACTTATTATGAAGAGCTTTCTTACCCTTAGGTAAAGTGACTAGCTCCCACGTACTATTAGACTCAAGAGAGTCCATCTCATCTTTCATGGCTTGCTCCCACTTAGCCCGCATATCTGACCATAACGCCTCTTCAAAAACTCTGGCTCACCATTATCTGTCAGTAGTAGATAATGTAAGGAGCGTGAGTATCAGACCTTGGGTCTCCTCTCCCGAGTAGACCTCCTCACAATCGGTGTCTGCGGCTCTGCCTCATCATGCTCCTGTGCATGCTAATCCTGTGGCACTGTAACACCCGTGTCCGGTAACTCTTCCAACTCTACTAATTCCTTCTCATCGGCCTTGTTCTGCTTTTGCTGCACACTGTCCTTATGCATCACTTTTTCATTAAAGACTACGTCCTTGCTTCTGATGATTTTTCGGTTCTCAATATCTCAAAACCGGTAGCCAAAATCATTCTGCCCATAGCCTATAAACGTGCACCTTCTGGACTTCGCATCCAGCTTGTTTCTGTGCTCTGCATCAATGTGAACATAAGAAGTGCAACCAAACTCCGAGATGTGCAAGGTTCACCTCTTTTCCAGTCCACGTTTCTTCTGGTAGTTCATCATCCAATAGTGCTGAGGGACTTCTATTTATGAGATATACGGCAATATTCATAGCATCTGCCCAAAAGGTTTTGGGTAACCCTGCATGTAGCCTCATGCTCCTAGCACGCTCAAGGATGGTCCTATTAATGCGCTCAGCCACACCATTCTGCTGCGGTGTCCCTGGAATCATTTTCTGATGTTTGATTTTATTTGCCGCACAATACTCCTCAAATCTCTTATCACAGTATTCTCCCCTATTATCTGATCTGAGAAACTTCACAGTTTTACCAATTTCATTTTCTACCATAACTTTCCACTTCTTAAATATATCAAATACATCAGACTTGTGCTTTAAGAAGTAAACTTACAGTTTTCTATTAGCATCATCAATAAAAGAAACAAAGTAACGTGAGCCACCAAGAGATGATACATGTGCCAGTCCCCACACATAAGTGTGTACAAACTCCAATAGATGCGTCTTTGGAGCGCATCCTGTCTTCTTGAAGCTAACTCTCTTTTTCTTGCCATACACGCAATCCTCGCAGAATTCCAAATCGATTGCCTTCAACCCTGGTAGCTTCCCCTTTGACAATAGCACTTTCATCCCCTTCTCACTCATATGTCCCAACCTCTGATGCCATAACTGCCCGTTCACTCCAGTTGATGCGACTGCGAGTGAACTATATGATCCGAAAGTCACATACAAGGTACCTTCCTTCTTGCCTCGAGATATAACCAAGGTACCTTTTGTGACCTTCCATGCATCACTCGTGAATGTCGTCACATATCCGGTATCGGCCAACTGCCCCACTGAGATCAAATTCCGTTTCAAACTCAGTACATGTCTGACATCCTTTAGCTTCAAGACCGTTCCGTCTTTCTGACATGGGGTGAACGTCTCCTTTGCCAACAATACTGCATGGCTCATCATCACCCAGGTAGACTCTTCCAAAGTTACCTGACACATAATCACGAAGAACTTGTTTTGATGAAGTGGCATGAAACGAAGCACCTGAGTTTATAACCCAAGACTCATTACGCGCATCAAGAGACAAGATCAACGCCTCTGTGTCACTCTCCTCAGATAGATTCACTGAATCCTTCCCACCTTAAGAGTTTCCTTCTTGTTTCTTAAGCACCCTACAATCACGCTTCATGTGCCCCTTCTTCCCACAATGCCAACACTCATCCTTGTCTTTCGGTCCCTTGGACTTATTTCTCGACTTGGAACGACCGTGTTTATTGCCACCTTTGTTTGAAGATCTTCATCTTCCTTCAACGTTTAGAGCTTTCCCTGAATCCCCTGAAGTTCCTGATGCCTTCCTTCTAGATTCTTCGCTTAGAATTAGACCGGCCACATCATCGAATTTCAACTTCGTAGACCCTGAGGAATTGCTCACGGCAATTACCAAACCATCCCAACTGTCTGGTAAACTGAACAAGATCAATAGTACCTTGACCTTATCATCAAAAGTGATGCCAACGGATTCCAATTGGCTCATGACTGTATTGAACTTGTTTAGATGTTCAGCCACGCCCCCACTATCTGACATCTTCATGTTGAATAGTCGTTTCATAAGATAAACCTTATTAGATGCCAAGGGTTTCTCATACATTGTAGCCAAAACTTACATCAATTCTTTTGTGGTCTTTACTTTAGATATATTGAAGGCGACACTCTTAGACAAAGAGAGTCGGAACGTTCCTAAAGCCTTGCGATCCACTAAAGCCTATTCATCATCTGTCATCTTCTCTGGTTTCTTCTCTTTTCCTCCTAGAGGAATATAGAGGTCCTTCTGATACAGATAATCCTCCATCCGCATCTTCCAGAAGGTAAACTTTGAACCATCAAACTTCTCAATTCTAGTTTTTCCATCTTTCGTCATCTCTCCCACTTGAACTAAACCAATAGCTCTGATACTAGTTGTTGCGCAGCACGCCAACAACGTCGGTGAACTGAGATCCAATCTCCGGTCTCACCCACAAACGATAAACAGGAAGAAATAACAACTAGAAGAGGAATCACAAAAACCAACAATCCACAAGACAAAAATTTACGTGGAAAAAATCCCAACAAGGGTAAAAAACCACGGGTGCAAACTTCACTATAAAGAAGAACGAAGTTACAAGCAATACACTTACCTTCTCCTATGCTCCCATGCATAGAGATGACCCTTTTTGCTAGTCCTCTCGCCTTTTTCTCACCTTGGATGTATAGAAGCCCTAATCCTCTCTCCTAATCCCGGTTTACAACCTTTTATATAGTAAACCCCGCAATTAGAACACAAAATAGGAAACCCGCACTTTAAGTCCGCGGCTGGTCGGGCATTCGGTCATAACTGGGTCTTGCGCCCGGCCATTACAAAAATCGTCCAGCAACAAAAGACATAAAACAGTGTATTATTGGGCGCTCGGTCACTTTGACCGCCGGGGGCCCGGCCGTTCACAAAACAGTCCAGCGGCTGATGCTCAAAAAAGTATGAATATCGGGCGCCCGGCCATCAGACCGTCCAGGCGCCCGACCATGGTCTGGTGTGATTGGTCTCCACACTCAACATGACCCTATAGGCTCGGCCTTATGTGACAAACAAGATGCTACAGAGAGAAGCAAACACATTCCTTACTATCTCCTCAGGATTTGCAGAGCCCTCAAACTTTGCCTTGGTTAGAGCCTCGACCTTGGCCTCGGTCATGAACGTTTACCATATGACTGACTTACTGTAAAACAACTCAGCTAAGGACACCAGATATCCTCAAATCAGGATTCTTAAGGCCTCAGTGCCACAAGATAACCACTCCATCCGAGCGGCCTAGACTGTTGACACTGGGTGTTGGGCGCATCAGACATCCTTAGGCCTAAGCACACTATGCACTGCCATACGTGGATAACGGACTACCGGGATATGCGGGATCTCAAACGTAATAAATGTGATCTCTCTCAATCAGGAAGTACATCCTGGACAATATCTCATCCATATATGTCTCCCAAAACAGAGTCAACAGATTCATTGTCAGGGATACAAATCCTTATCATCTGTAAAAGGACCCTACCGTATGACTTGAGGGTAAGCCATCTCGGATGCAATTAATCACATTCTATAGAGTTCATACACTCTTTTTTTACTTTGAGCATCGGAGAGTCCTTTGTCGGCATGATCGGCATCCCCTCATGGTTCTTTTCTTTGCGATATTAGGACCTATTGTTTGAAGGTTCTATCATCTATATTTTCCATAAAGTTGATCCCTAATCAACATCTATTATCCATTTTTTGCGTTAACATACCTCTTATGATTAGGCTCCATGGATCCTAACACATGAAAAGGTTAATCTTTTTATCATCAAAGGACTAAATAGGGACTCATCACTTGGACAGTTTAATTTGTATCTATTTGCATGACACTTATACAATTTCCAATATATGCTACCTGTATTTGACCAATTTTATCATTGCAATTAGCTGCAGGGAAAGGAGTTGGATTGCGTCCTTCCTAGTAAGCGTCCATACCGAGCTGTGGAGGGGCCCACCATGCTGTATCTGTTTATCCATTCCGTCCATTCTGTTTCTACGATCAGGCCTACCACATGAGACCAAGAATGAGGCAGGTCCAAAGGTCAGATTCTTGATCTCTTGTGGTTGGCCTGTCGTAGAAATAGAATGGACGGAGTGAATAAACAGATACATCACGGTGGGCCCCTCCACAGCTCTGTAAGGACGCTTTGCGTCCATACTGAGGAAGGACGCAATCCGACTCCGCAGGGAAAAAGGAAAATGGAATGTGTGTGGCCCGTCAACCGGGAATCGGATTGCGTGCGGAGTAAACTCCGTTGGCCCACCTAGAATGTATGTGCTTTATCTACTCCGTCGTATGTTTTTTCAGTTCATTTTAGGGGTTGAGCCCAAAATTTAAGCATATCCAAATCTCAAGTGGACCATACTACGGAGACAGTGGGAATAATGATTTCCACCGTTGAAACCTTCCGAGGCCCCACAGTGATGTTTATTTGTCATCCAACCTGTTCATAAGATCACATGGATATGGATGAAGGGAAAACACAAATATCAGCTTGATCCAAAACTTGTGTGTCCTCTGAGAATTTTTCAATGGTAGACATTCAGTTCACACTTTTCCTGTAGTATGGTCCACTTTAGATTTTGATATGCTTCATTGTTTGGCACCATACCTGAAATTTCCTGTTAAGATGGATGGACGGAGTGGATAAAAATCACTGTAGACCCCATAGAGTTTACTCCGCACGTTACTACGCAATCCGCTTCCCTTCAACCGAGGGTACTTTTATTATTCTAGTTCTTTCATGCGAGACGCCTCCGCCAAGAGTAAGAGGAAGCTCACGCAATAAAGGCTTTGTGAGATCCACTGTAATGATCATGTGGCATCTCTTCCGTTCATTTTTTGTGTTAGCTCATGTTATGACATCAGCTAAAACATGAGACCAATCTAAAACTCAAATGAGCCACAAAACCGAAAAAATAGGGATCCATTTATTACAATTGAAACCAATATTGTTAAACACATCCCTTCTAGATTCTGGCAGCTGCTCTCCTTTGGTTGAATTATTCTAAATACCTCTCTTGTAGTCTATACATTCCCCTTCTCCATTTATTAGCACATTGTTATATGTCTTTGAACAATTGATTGTTTTACATCTCATAACTGTTTATAACATTGTGGTGTTACTAACACGGCGTGGGTGTGTGTACTAACTAGAAGAAAAAAAAAAAAAAACTGTTTATAGTCGTGTGGGCCTATCATAGTAGTGTGTGTCATTCAACCTATTCAACATAATCACTCCATAAAAATGAGAAACTGTAAAAAATTGGTTGAATCAAACATAAGATGGCCCACCATGTGCATGTGAAGGTTTTTGGGTGGGTGTAGCATACATGATGATAGGGTCTACCTAACTTTTAAGACGTCCAATGTTTATGATTGAGAGATCTGCTAGTCTTTCTAGATATCATTTATGTAGAACAATGGCCCACATGTACGTACAAACTCTTCTAGAGATGAGGAGAGGTAGCTGCCATTGTTCAAACCTGTGGGGAGGTGTTTATAATTGTTATAAATAAGAGGGGATGTATTTGCCATTTTCCCTATTTTATTTCCCCAACGTGCCTTCACACCAAGTGGTCAACATTACATCCATAATTCAGACATTATAGTGATGAATGTGCATCTAAACCTTCAAAGTTGTAGCCCTTCAAAGTTGTAGCCATGCTGTATATATATATATATATATATATATATATATATATAACTGTCCCTGAAATAAAATCAGGCAACGTTCTCCATATATATAGTTCCTGCTGGTGAATTTTCTGATCATGTTCTTTTCAACTGTCCATCTACTCGCAGCATCTAATAAGCTGCTAATTTCATCTGATCTTGTGTGAATTTTTGGATACACTACATTCGTAATTGCACCCACAGCTTTAACGGTCCGGATTCACACAAATGTATGCCACTCGTGCCACCCATGAGACCAACTAATTCGGTGAGTTGTGATAAACTCACATTGTAATCATGTTCCCTTTCTGCACGTTGTTGCAGCACGTTTTGAACTTCTGATAATTGCAGAAACACCCCATGGACACCACCCATCTGGTTTTGATTATCACAAGTACCTGCCCTGTGGTTTTCCGATTCGTTCCCGTTCCCCAAACGGTCCATTAGCCCTATCTTTGAGAAATTGACCCTTTTATCCCTATGCTGTAGGTAACTAGTTTAAGACTCCAGGCCTTACCAGAGTACTTGTTTGTTATCCAACCTGTTCAGTGTCGTCAATCCACCATTAAAATAGGAAACATAAAAAATAAGGTTGATCCAACTAGTAGGTGGCCCACCACTTAGATTTGGAGATTATTGGGTGGGTGTGGCCCACTTGATGATTGGATTAGCCTGATTCTCTTGGATTCCAATATTTATGGTGTAGAGATTCTGCTGGAGGGGTTGGATACGATTCTTACTAACAGTGGGCTGCACATGTGGGTAAAACTAACTCCTAAGGCAAAGGGTATTTTTATCATTTGGTGCAGGTTATTTTTACGTTACGTAACTTACAGAAGGGAGGAAATTGCAATAATTAAAACCAGAGGGAGGAAATTACAATTATCAGAAACCGGAGAGGTGTTTATAACCATCTTTTTTCTTTCTCCCCTTGAAGTTGTATATAAAGGACATAAAGACCCATCTGTTTGATTGTATCATGCAAATGGCTTCATCATCAGGAGACCCGTCGCTACAAACCTATGCTGCAAATGCTCCAATCACGAGGGAACGCAAGCTCAATCTCAATCTTCAGAACCAGATGCCTCAGCCATGTACATTCTTCCTTCCTTTTCTTTCAGAATTTGTGTTTTTTGGGTGTTTGGTTGTGTAGCTCTTTTTAGCTGGAATTAAATAAGAGTCTGTAATGGTGGTGCCAATGATCTGGTGATCCGAGCCATTAATCTGAGAGGCCCCATATATTAGTGAAGCCCCACAAACTTTCCAGATTCAAAACCCTAGCCATTCAATATTCTATTCTGCATCATTAATATTTCTCATTTTTTGTTAGCTGTTTATATGTGGGCCAGTTATTGAAGGAATAGAATCTTCCAAGCTAGAAGGCTTTTGGGGCCCCCATTTTAGAGCTGGGCTAATCTGATCAATGGTCTGGATCACTGGATCATGGGGTGACTTGTACATGCTTAGCACATGAGTAAACTACCCACCTCTCCAACATATGCACCCAACCTTGGTACTTGCAAGAATAAAAACCGTTATGATCGAATCATCAACTGGGTTCCACATAGATTTTGATGTTTCTAAGTAGTGTATATTATTATTGTTATTATTATTATTTTTTTTATGGTGTGGCTCACCAAATTCTTTTGTTCTTCTAAACTTCATGGCGGATTGCATCTGTTAGATGAGTTGGATATTAGACAAATATCACATGGGATGCATGAATCTCCACCTTACCACTTTTTAAAGAAAAAAAATACACAATAGGCACAATAATAATTTTACTACACAAAAAACACTTCTAGTACTTTGGTTTTTAGAGGCATATAGGATAAAAACTTATATTTTCAGGAATTTTGCCGTAAAAACACTTTGATAATGAATACTTTTAAAATTTTTGTTTGAAATAGATTCTTCTTACCCTTTCCCAATGGATTACCCGATGCTCAGTAGATTACCTGATGTATGCGGTCTGCAGGTGATTACGTGCAAGCATTTGCAGGAAATAGTCTAGTGCGGAACACCCTATCGTTATAAAATAAAAGGCGGAGTATCCGTAGATGGTGAAATTTCACTACGGCATTAACAAATAGGCCGTCAATGGCTCCATAAGCCATCCTTTGTTGATTGTATCTACTTTTATATAAAATATCTCAACCGTCTATGTTAAAGGGCATTGAAAAATGGTTAATGTTTATATGATCGACGTCATGTTTGGATGGTGCGCATGAAATATGCGCTGAACCTAATGAACGGTCTAGATCATGTGGATTCACTGTCAAATTGTTCAATGCAACTTAGGAGCACCCTAACTCACGGTAGGAGCGTGTCTGTATTATATAATACATAGAGAGATGCTTCAGTGCTCTCAGACCATTATAAGTTACAGTGCTCTTAGTTGTATTTGGACACTAAGAAAATCTAATATATTGATCTAGATTGTTCATTTGATTCAATGCACATCTCATTGGCAACCATGCAAACATAACACTGATCTCACAAACATTAACCATTTGATCAGTAGTCTTTAATATGGACGATCGTCCAAACAAAAATATGTCCAATCAACAGTTTGATCCATTTATTTGTTAGGGCCCATCATGGATTGCTTGTGATTATGAAGAATAACTTTTTTAAGGCAACGGTAACTATCCCAATATTGGCTTGGGAAAAGGACGACAACAGTAAATAAGGCCAAATCAAGGACCGAGTAGATCATCAGTCCATTGCGATTTTTTTATGATAGCCCAGGTAATATGTTACGGATATAATGGACGGTTCAGATCAATCAATTGGACTGTCCTAATGAACATATGCAACTAGGAGTACTATAACGCATACAGCCCTGAAAGCACTGAAACCGGACTCAGGCCCAGCCCGTGTATAATCGTCACACGCCGGGTAGGGGCATGTTTCATGGTGCCCAGCTGATCTCAGGTGCAAGATTCAGTATGTGGTCTGGGATTGAACGGATGTAGGCCCAGGCCTGTTGACAGCCTTTTTAGCGTTTTTTACTGGCCGTCCAATGGCCTTTGATGTTTGTATAATTCTGACATAAAACTTTGTCCATTTGTGTCCTATTTATTATCAGATCTCGCTCGAGCACTTGTGGCCGCTGATCCAGCCCATCCAAACGGGTCGGACGGACATGATCACAACAACATGAGTGTGCTACAACAGCATGCATCTTTCTTTGATAGAAATAAGGATGGGATTATCTATCCATGGGAGACATTTCAAGGTAACATTTTATTGAAGAGGTGATTCACAACACACACACACGTTCCGAATTGGCACGTGTGTAAGATCAGTTCCATTCATCAGGTGTGCGACCATGAATCTGCTGTGCCCCACAAATCGGACGGTCCAAAAATCATGTGTCCTGCGCTTGCTTTTATAAAATTGGATGGCTAGACAAAATGACCAACAACCTGCTTTGTGTAGGGTTTCGAGCCATCGGCTGTGGTTTCCTCCTTTCAAGCATGGCTGCTGTGCTCCTCAACCTTGTTCTTAGCTACAGTACCCTCCCTGTGAGTAGTTTTCAGTTTCAGAAGAGTGGGACCCAAGCTTCTATAATCTGGACCATTGTTTTGATTGGTCCTGTTGTGGATGGACCATGCCCCAAATAATGACTAGAGTGGAAGATCCTATCCGTCAAACTTTGTACTTCCTTAGGTTGAATGTCAGCCGTGTACTTACAGGCGACAAATGGAATGGTTATGGTCGTGCTAATGAGGAGATATTTTGAGAATTGTCCATCCACAGTGGGACGCAACAGACCAACGGTATAGATTACAGATGGTATGAACCATCGTCAAAGTGCACAAATCCTGATACCATTCACTAAAATGGTATTGGATGCATATTGGATCCTAAATTAGGGCTGTCCATGGTACCAGACCGGCATTGGACCCGACCCGATTTCAACAGTCAATCTCCAGGATCTTATTAAGTCATCACTATTTTGGCTCATCCTCCTCACATGTGGCACTCATGTGGGGCTATCCAGACCATCCAAATTGTTGGGCACATTATGGATGGAGCATATCTCTAAAATGGCACTGATCAAGCAATTACAACTACAAGTAGTAAAACAGTGGATGATCCTTTTAGGTCATGCTCCTTTCATAATTAATGGGTCCATGATTTGGACGGTCTCGATTTTCGTACAACTATGCATTGTGCACGATTGAATATGCATCACCATTCTAAAATGGGGGTGAAATATCGTTCGATCGGGCCTGGACCAGCATCCTTAATAAGGGTGGCAATGAGCTGGGTGGCCCACCCTACTTGGCTTTGGTGGCTTGGACCTCCTTGGCTTGGCCTGTGGACCAGGCTTGGACATGGATCAATTTTCGGTTCGAGCTTGGGTCTAGTCATTTTAGCCTAACCTAGCCTTGCCCGTACGGACTTTATATGTAGGTGTCAAATCCTATAAATGTACCATTTCAATCCTCCGCAGCACAACCCATATATCTTGAATGTCGAGTGTGCATAGGTGGCCCGCTTGATCATTAAGAACATTCAAGTGGGAAATAGGGATTTTATTAGTTTTCGGGCCGGACCAAGTCAGGCTTGGGCTTGTGCCTGCAATGCTAAAGCCCATAAAGGGCTTTGGGTTTGGGTCTTAAGTCACAGGCCAGGCCCGATCCTGCTCTTGAAGCCCAAAACCTGACTCATTGCTATCCCTAATCCTATAGTCATTATCTACCAATTGTGAAGATTTTTGGAGCATGGCCCATCCACATGAGTCCCATCACATCAACCCTTTCGATCACTAGCCCATGGGCCCCACATGTAACATACAATTGTCCATCACTAATCACAATTACTTACAATAATTCCAAAATTTCTTCAAATGTAGGGATATTTACCTTCTCTTCTACTACCTATCTACATCAAGAACATACATAGGTGCAAGCATGGAAGTGATTCAGAGTCTTATGACACAGAAGGAAGGTCTTTTAAACTAAACTTATACCTTAACCATGTGTAATTGCACTTAGTCGATTTCTTAGATAATCTCAATGATTTTCATTGGATGCGCAGGTTTGAACCGTCGAAATTCGATGCCATTTTCAGCAAGTATTCCACTACACACCCGGATGCATTGACGTCGGAAGAGCTTAGTACGATGCTTAGAGCTAATCGCAATCTTACAGACTTTAATGGATGGTGGGTGTTATCTTTTCTCTTTGTTTTTCTTCTAATGAAGTAGATTAGAGCTTATTTACCTTAGTTGGCCTTTTACATGGTCGAGGCCCGATACATACTGTTTGTTGAGGATTCTGTGCATTTGGGTACATGTATCAATGATCCAAACCGTTCATATGATGGGGCTGACCATGGATGGATGACCTCCAAAAAACTACCAGAATGGAATATTTCAAGCCTTTGATAGTTGGACCATGTTCTTCTGAGCATGGACCCGTCCATCGAAAGGTTAGAATCTTTCCATCTTGAAGGTATTTGAGGCAGTGGCCATCAGCTCTTTTTTGGGTCATCAAAAAATGGCCCAATTAGTTACTGGGCCAAATCTGATACACGACCATAGATCACCAGCCTTTTGTATCAGCGAAATGCAATTCAAAAATAACTAGGCCCAATTATGGGACCAGCCCATCAAGTCCACATATTCGGCCTTTCGGATTAGGCCAGTTCACTCGGCTGGTGGGACGAGCATCCATATTCCATGACTGGACCGAGCAGATGTTGTACGCCAGTGCAAGCACAAGGTGGACCCCTCCTGATGAATGGCCATGATCTGTCACACGCGTGCCACACTACTTGTCATGCTAATGGAGTGATCATGTGCAGGATATTGAGCTGGACAGAATGGAAGCTTCTTTACATTTTGGGAAAGGATGAGAAGGGATTGCTGCACAGAGAAACCATCAGAGGCGTCTATGATGGGACCCTCTTTGAACGGCTAGAGAATGAGAGAGCTTCCGGCCGCAAGAGGGCATAAATGGCATGGTGGGCCTGCATGCATTAGGAAGAGCCACCAGTGATCACAACCGTGCAGATCTCTAGATTTGTGTTGATAAACTTTTGGGTTTGTATTTAAGAAAAGAAAAAAAAGCAAAAAAAAAACTTTGCTGACATCTCCCACTGCAGATAATGCTGGCAGGAATCCCGATTTGTATTTCAAAATGGGGTTTTTGGAATTCCCTTTTGAAATATGGGTGTGCTTGGAAGTCCCTCCCGGTTTAATAAATATTGGTGTTTTTGGATATCCGTTCCTATGAAATGCATGCTGAGGTTTTATGTAGCAAGAGTTTCTTCTGTAGGTAATGTGTGGACCCAACCATGAAGATCGTTTGATGCAAACATTAGGATGGTCAACCATCATTTGATGCAAACATTAGGAAATGGACTATCCATATTACTATAAAAATTCTTATCATTTTTTGGACCATTCATGAAGCGGGGCCTGACTTTTGTTGTCAATCCCTCCTAGAAGATCACTTTGATGGGACTATCCAAGCCATCTAAGCAATGACTAGCCAATTGATAATCCTTAAATGTTACACCGTATGAATGTCTACCCTTGTCCATCTTGTGATCCACCTTTGAATCATCCATCCCTATTATAGGCTTTCTAGCTTCCACGTGTGGAACCCACCATTGATTGTTTATCCGTCTTCAAAGTCACTTCGATCTATTTGATCATGAGTCTACCACCGAGGTAAGGATGAAAACCATTCTAACCATTTGATCAATACCTAGGAAATGGACAATCTGTATCGATTATAGTATAGATAAGTTTCTTTTTGTTTGTCCTCGATGCAAGTCATCCATCAGGTTGGACCTGTTGTGTCACACACAAAAGACTAACTTGTTAGGTGGAGTGACCCCAGTATATATGAAGACAAACCCTACCCCCCTTCCCAACCGATGTGGGACAAACCAACAATCCCCCTCCCCACAACAGAACCTGAAGTGTGTAACATACATGTATGTGGGCCTCTCCCTTCCCACCTACATGGGCCTGGGGCATGGCTCGGGTAGATAACCTTGGCTTTGATACCACTATTGTGTCACACCCAAAAGACTAATATGTTAGGTGGAGTGACCGCAGTATATATGAAGGCAACCCCCCCCCCCGGATGTGGGACAAACCAACAGGGCCCACCATCGGTTGCTCATTCCTTGTAAGAGTCGCTAAGAACATGGACAATCTATATTAATTATATTAAAAGTCCAATTGTTGATCTAAACCATCCATGACATGGTATACCCACATCTATTCCTATCCCTTCGGAAAATCACTTTGATACAATGATCCTAGCCATTCAATCAATTGACATGAAATGAATGGTTCATATTTATTATACTAGGAAATGCCTTATTCGTGATTTGGATCCTGCATAATGTAGGTTCCACCTTCCATTACCAACCCATCCTAAAATCCACTACGATTGGATGATCCTAACCACTAATCAATGACTATGAAAATGAATGATCCATATTTATTATAATGGATAAATATTTTGTTATTATTTGTCAATATGGGTCCACTTTTGATTGCTTATCACTCTAAAAAAGAATTTTGCTCCAACTATGTTAACCATTTGGTTAATGGTTTAGAAACCTGATGGCCAATGTTGATTATACTAAAAAAAGGACATTCATTGGACCTTTCATCATATGGGTCCTGCTACGATTGCTTATTTCTCTCAAACATCACTCTGATTGAATGATTAGAGCTATCAGAGTAGTGGCTATAAAATTGACGTTTTGTGGAATGCGGGGAACAATTTTCAAACTTGACTTTTCGAAGCCATTGATTTCAACTCTATGAATTGAGGACTTTTAACTTTATTTTTAATTGCTAAGTTCATAATTTATGCCATTTTTACTAATTGGACAATTAAATCATCTATCAATTAAGAATAACCTAAACGCATAAAATTACATCATTCATGAATTTGAAGTAGAATTTTGCCAAATCATGAATTTGTTTTGCATTCAACAAGCCCTCAGGTTGTCCACCTTTATGCATGATGAAGCCCACTTTTCGGCATGAATGTCAAATATCATCCACATCCATCAGGTGGGCCTTAATCCTCAATGTAAATGAACCCACAGTGATCTGAGCTCGGTCCATGCCCAAGCAAGCTATGCCTATTATGACCTCTAGTCTTGCCTAACATATAATCTTGGCATGGATTGCAGATTAGTCCGTATTCAATTCATCTGAGTTGTCTCGAACATGGCCAAGTGGGTACCATAAGTAGCCCAAAATATGCTCAACTCAGATAAGTCACCCCGAAGTCAGGTGAGTTACAACTTCACTTGGGACCAAATGAGTCGGTCAGGTCACTAAATTAAATAATAATAATAATAGAGGAAAAAAAAGAAATGAAAAGACAATTATAAAAACCAATTATAAATAAGTACAGTTGGTGAAACATTTAGATAAGAGCTTTTTTTTTTTTTTTTTTTTTTTTTTTTTTTTTTTGTGGGGGGGGGGGGGGGGGGGTTCCACCATCCATCATGTGGGTCGCACCTTCTATGTGGATCATTCATCATATTGGGCCACTTTGGATATGGGTCGTCCATCATATGAGACCTTGGATGTGGACCGTCCATTCAACGGGGCCCACTTAATGTGGATTGTCCATCGCGAGGGGCCACACTTAGATGTGGGTCATCCATCATATGTGGCCCACTCCGTCCATTATGTGGACCACCTTGATTTGGAGCAATTATTATGTGGGGCCCCCCTTCAATACGGATCATTCATCATGTGGGCCCACCTTTGATGTCCATCGTCCATTATGTGGGTCCCCCCTTTTATGTCGACCATCCATTAAGTGGGACCCACTTAATGTGGATGGTCCATCATGTTGGGCCACACTTAGATGTGGGTCATCCATCATGTGGGGCCCACCTTGATGTGAATTGTGCATTATGTGGGCCCACCTTGATGTGGACCATTCATCATGTGGGGGCACCTTCAATATGGATCGTTCATCATGTGGGCCCACCTTTGTGTCCACCATCCATTATGTGGGTCCCACCTTTGTTATGGACCACCCATCATGTTAGGCTCACTTGATGTAGATAGTCCATCATGTGGGCCACATTTTGATGTGGGCCATCCATCATGTGGGACCCACCTTCGATTTCCACCATCCATCATGTAGGGCCTAACCTTGATCAATATGTGTCGTTCATCATGTGGGCCCACTTTTGATGTCTACCTTCTATCATGTGGTCCCACCTTCAATGTCCACCATCCATCATGCGGGTCCCACACTTGATGTGAGTCATTCATCATGTGGAGTCATACTTTGATGTGAGGCATCCATCATGTGGGGCCCACTTTTGATGATGTGACCATGCATTATGTGAGCACACCTTGATGTGGACTATTTATCATGTAGAGTCCCACCTTTAATATAGGTTGCTCATTATGTGGGTCAAACTTAGAGAGATTATAAAGAGAAAAACAGAAGGTAAAATGAGAATTACTTAAAAAGTTTAGGGACAAACTTGTCTAAAAATTAACAAAAAAATATGGAAGCCAAATAAGCTCTAAAAGAAAAGATAACCTCCCCATCACTTATTTTTTAAGAGTTTTTTTAATTAATTTCTAAAAGAATAAACTCTAAAATTAAAACCTTACCAAATAGTATATTTTGAAAATAAGAGTGTTTTTTTTTTAGAATAAGCAAATAAGGTCTTATTAATAGAGATGCCAAATGGCCTCTTGGGACCAAATGAGTCAGTCAAGCCACTAATTAAATAATAATAATATAATAAAGGAAAAACGAAATGAAAAAAAATAATAATAAGTGAAAGCCAATATAAGCATTAAGCATTTGAGTTACAAGCACGTGAATAGAAGGGAGAACATGTCTTCCTCTCAAGACTAGCCATTGAATCCAGTTGCAAGACACCTAGGCATTTCCATAATAGGTCTCAGGTCAAGTGCTAAGGAAACACACTAACCCCATTGGTGGGGTTGATGCATCGTGCGGCAAACCATGTAGGTGTGTTGCCCAAATAACAGGGTGGGTGTGTTGCATGTGTAACCAAAAAAAAAAAAAAAAAAACCATAACTAGAATAAAATCTTTAACTAGTGAGAAATAAAAGTTATAATAGTGATGAAAATTGTTTATAAAGCCCTTTTATGTGACTTATATAACTCTAGAATAATATATTAATAACATTCTTGAAATAATAATTTTTTAAAACTCTTTTCAATAAGTCGAACAACAGCTTTAAGCACAACTGCACTTCTTCAAACCTTGATACGAACTAAAAATAATAAAAAATCATAACTCATAAAAATAACAAAGTTGACTAAAACTAAAAATTAACTCCTAAAATAGCTTATGTTTAAAGCATCGTTTAAAAAAAAATAATGCTTGGGGACATTGGCTAAGATGTAAGGCCCATAGTTAGCTTTATATATAATGACATATAAAATGTGTAAAATAGGTAACTTGTCGCAAAGTTAAGGCCATCGAATGCTGTAATATACTCTAAACTCTTGACACCCATATCCATAGCTCAAGCGGCAGACCAAGTGAAGGTAATATCATTTCAACACTGAGGTCTAGGTATCGATTCCTAAGCGGGGTAGCTAACAATAAGGGTGTGTTTTTATATATATATATATATATATATATATATATATATATATATATATATATATATAAAGAACTGCTCCAAGTTTGAACTTTCTAAGCCGATTACTTTCCATCCAAGCCATCCATGCACTTTTCTTTAACTTTGTACTACATTTTTTTTGGAGTGGTCAAGTGCAACTGGATGCATTTATACAGAACCTATACAAGCATTTTTCCTTTAAAAATATAAGATATTTGCGCGGTTAAAAAGTGAAAATTAAAAGGGTTGCATCCTAGAACTTGTTGTAGGTGATCAGTTTGTAAGTGGTCAGTCTCGATTTTAGCATCCAATTTTTGCACGAGGCAACAGAATAAAATAATTCTTTAAAAAAATGGGGGCCGTGCATATGTCACATATGTATGATATCCAACATGTGATAAAGGTGGGCCACACCACACTTACCATTTGATATAAAAACCAAGCCGGCCGACTCATATTGGTTGTCCACCTATTGTTATCATTGAGGGGATCGGCCTGATTTTTTGAAATTGGGTGACCATCATGGTGTGGCCCACCTTGTTCACAGATTGGACATTTCACACGTGACATGTAGGCAGGAAAAAAAATTCGCTGCATTCGAATCATTTATCAAAATCATAACGTGGTTTTAAAACCTTGGCTACTGTCACAGGTCAGTGCATGTGATCAGGTCGTTGTTGTCATTACTACTGATGCCGCTGTTAGTGTTGTTGCTGCTGCGGCTTCTACCGTTGTTCTTGGCCCCACGCGTGTACGTGGCATGTGTATGCAACATCTGAGCCGTGCAATGTGGGCCCGACCACACAGATGACGTCCAAGCGATGTGCGTGCCACGCTTGTACGGAAAATAGGGAGAATTTGGAAGAATTTGTCAACGGGCTATATACAATGTACCAGTGTGGACATTTTTTTTTCTTCGGTTAGTCATGCAACTCACTCACGAACGCGGATTGCCTCTCCTGCGCTCAGAATTTAGATGGGGCCACCGTGATGTGTTTGAGAAATCTAGACCGTCCAACCGTTTTGTGACATCATTTTAGGCGTTGCAACCAAACATAATCTGGATCCAAGACTCAATTGAGCCGAAAATGTGACGATTGAACTTCCACAGTTGAAATATTCATGGGGCCACGCAAGTTTCGAATCAGGATAATATTTGTGTTTTCAGTTCATCTCAGTAGGTATGACATTATGGACGGTATGGATGGCATCTAAACATCACTGTTGACCCCATAGAGGTTTCAACAGTAGGAATTTTCCTACCACCTTTTTCTTTAGTGCGGCCCACTTGAGTCTTTGATCCCATTCATTTTTTGTTGCAACTCCTAAAATGATCTCACAAAACAGTTGGACGGCGTAGATTTCTCAAAAACATCACGGTGGGCCCACATAGATTCCGAGTGCAGTAGATGCTGCCAAATGCTTTCGCAGGCAATCAGCCTCCCTCACCTCACTCATCCTATTAGCTGCCCAACAAACCCACCTGTCACTCGATGCACCCACCCACCGGTGGGGAATTGGATTTCGTGTGGCTCCGCACACTCTTATCGTGTGGAGTAAACTCAGTTGGGCCACTTGGAATGTTGTGCTTTACCTATTCCGTCCATATGTTTTTCTAGCTCATTTTAGTAGTTGAGCCCAAAATTTAAGTATATCCAAATCTCAAGTGGACGATGCCACGGGAAAAGTGGGAATAATGATCTCCACCGTTGAAACCTTCCCAGGCCCTACAGTGATGTTTATTTGTCATCCAACCTGTTCATAAGATCACATGGATATGGATGAAGGGAAAACACAAATATCAGCTTGATCCAAAACTTATGTGTCCTCTGAGGATTTTTCAATGATAGACATTCAGTTCACATTTTTCTTGTGGTGTGGTCCACTTTAGATATTGATATGCTTTATTTTTTTGCACCATACCTAAACTTTTATGTTAAGATGGATGGACGGAGAGGATAAAATACTCAGTACGCAATCCGCTTCCCACCGGTGGACGCGGATTTCCAGTTAAAGCCTTAAACGCGCTGGGATTTCCTGCGAAAGCCTTGCGCAGGAAGTTCCGGCACCGGAAACCAAGGTGGGGCCCACAGTTATGTTTTCTGATAAATCTACCCCGTTCATCTGTTTTGGGAGCTCATTTTAGAACATGAGAACAAAAAATGAACAAGATCCAAAACTCAAGTGGGATGAAGACGTGAGGATTGAACTTTCACAGTTGAAATATTTGTGTAGCCACAGAAGTTTTGAATCAGGATAATATTTGTGTTTCCAGTTCATCCCAATAGTAGTGACGTTATGAACGGTATGGATGTTATATAAACATCACTGTGGACCCCAGGGAGGTCTCAACGGTAGAAATTTACCTACCTACCTTTTTCTTTAGTGAGGCCCACTTGAGTCTTGGATCCGTTTCATTTTTGTTCTCATGTGTTAAAATGAACTAATGGACAGGGTGGATTTATCAAAAAACATAACTGTGGGCCCTACCTTGGCTCCCAGCGCGCAGTAACATGCTCCGCAGGAAATCGGCCCCCTCCTCGGACAGGAAGTTGCTGTGCTGGGAATCTAGATGGGACCACCATGATGTTTGTAAAAAGTCCACGGTGTCCATCTATTTTTTGAGCTTATTTTATGTCGTGCAACCAAAATGAACTGGATCCAAGACTCAAGTGGGCTGCACTAAAGGAAAAGGTAGGGTAGGAAAATTCCTACCATTGAAATCTCCCAAAGGTCTACAGTGATGCTTATATGCCATCCATACCATTCATAATGTCACTCTAATTGGGATGAACTGAAAACACAAATATTAACCCCATTCAAGACTTCTGTGGCCCCCACGGATATTTCAACTGCGGACATGATTGCACTGGGCCAGATTTATTTCCAATTCATCTGCACCAACCTGCCTGCCTTCATGGACCAGTCTCACACCCCTCCCACGTTGGCACATGTAACACGTGTAAAGGTGCCCATAGGGAGGAATTATGCGGGCCCAGCATGCCTCTTCGGGCACGTGCCTATGTTACCACCGGCCGTTTGTCTGAAGAGTAGGGACTACGGTTTAATGATCTGAACCGTTGCTTTGACGGGCATTATAGTGTATGACATCATGAGCTGCATTGCTTACATTATTTGTTTTATTTAGGTGAAATTATAAAGATAATAATCTTACAATGTAAAATTGAATGATTAAAATTTTTCCTATCAGATCTATATTCGACCCTTTAATAAACAAACATTATAAAATGATAATAATGATTTATTTTGGTTATGGTACCATAAATATGAGTGAAACAAATGAGCCCTTAATTGCATACTATTTTTGCAAAATCAAAGGCTATGATTGTCTCGTCAAAGAGACCATTAGATTATGGTACCTCAAGATGCAAGAACCTGAATCACTTGACCATGGGCACGGCTGGTCCAAAACTCAAGATTTGAGCAATATGAACTATTCAACTTGTGGCTATCAAATGGATGGTTGAAAGTAAGCATTAGTGGTCCAAATTGGCGCAAAAAGATAGCATTAGTGGGCTCACGCTTTAAAATAATCTCACAAAATGGACATACGGCGTAGATATATCACATATATTATGGTGTGCCCCACAAGACTTGGTGACGTCAACACACACCGAGGTGGGTGTGCGTGGCACACCACACAATCCGCTTCCTCGTTAGCTACGCCGGGTGTAGTAATGACCCCACCATAATGCATTTGTTACATCCACTCCCTTCATCTGTTTCACTGGCTCATTTTAGTACATAAATGCAAACACGAGGTAGATCCGGCACTCAAGTAAGCCGCACCATAGGAAGCAGTGAGGATGAAACGCGGATTGTTGAACCTTCATGGGATGCCATCCAACCCATTAATAAGGGGATTTCCATGGGATGAAAGAGAAACACAAATATCAGGCAGCACCAAAATTATATGGCCCCAACAAGGCTTCAATGGCATCAGTTCAATCCCAATTATTTCTTATAATGGCCCACTTGAGTTTCAAACCTGCCTACGTTTTAAGATAACCTCCTGATATGATCAGGCTCAACTGATATAAGGACCGGATATAACAAGAGTATGATGGTGGGCCCACAAAGCTTAGGTTGACGAGGGATTACAGGCAAGTCGCGCCCACCGACTTTGGGTGCCAGAAAGTTTCCACGCAATGCCCTGTGCGGCCCATTTATAGCCATGGGACCGATGTGACATTTTCTCAACTTTTTTTGGGCTTTTAACTCTCACTCCACGAATGACACAAGAAAAACGGAAAAAAAAAAAAGTTGGGCTGCACTAACTTAGAATCATATAAACCCCGTGGTACTTGTAGGTATTTTTTGACTTTTTCTTTATCAGAAAGTAGCTTGAATTAATCAAACATGAAAAGACCGAAAAAAAAACAAAAAAAAAGAAGAGCATCAGCTCTCACTCCACGAATGATACAAGAAAAAGAAAAAAAAGGCTGGGCCTGAGCTAACTTAGAATAATGCAACTCCGTGGACTTGTAGACATTTTTTAACTTTTTATATATCAGAAAAAGTATTTTAAATTAATCAAAACATAAAAAGACGGAAAAAAAAAAAAAAAAACCGGAGAGCTTGAGCTCTCACTCCACGAATGATACAGGATAAAGGCTGGGCTTGAACTAACTTTTTACTTTTTACTTTTTACTTTCTCTTTATTAAAAAAAGCATCTTGAATGAATCAAAACATAAAAGCGCAAACAAATCAAAAAGAAAAAAAAGGAAGAGCATCATCTCTCACTCCACAAATTATACGAGAACAAAAAAAAAAAAAAAAAAAAAAAAAAAGGCGCGCATAAATGAAGGGCTCCTTTGGCATCTCTACTCTAATTAAATAAAAGCTTTTTGAATAAGAGTTACTTTAATAAGTCATTTTTGTTCTAGCTCTATTTTAAATAAGCTCGTTTGGTAAAATTTTCAAAAAATAGCTCTTATTTAAAATAAGCATGTTTGGTAAAACTTTCAAATAAGATCTTTTTTTTAAGGGTAGTTGACGTCATTTTTAAAGATTAAAACAACTTTAATATAAGAGCAATCCAAATGGTTGTTTGGGTTGACCGTCCATCGTGTGGGGCCCAACATTATTTCTAATTATTCTTTATGTGGGGCCCCTCAATGTCCACTACCCATCACCCATCACGTGGACTCCACATTTGATGTGTCCATATTATGGGCCCTACCTTTGAAGTGGATTGT
Organism: Liriodendron chinense; assembly: GCA_003013855.2. Classification (NCBI taxonomy): domain Eukaryota; kingdom Viridiplantae; phylum Streptophyta; class Magnoliopsida; order Magnoliales; family Magnoliaceae; genus Liriodendron; species Liriodendron chinense. The sequence goes on from ML058335.1 coordinate 7,602,092, forward strand.
CCATCATGTGGGGCCCACTTTTGATATCCACCATTCATCATGTGGGGTGCACCTCTATATGGGTCATCCAGCATGAGAGACCTTGGATGTGGACCATCCATTAGGTGGGGCCCACTTGATGTGAACTGTCCATTATCAGGGGCCACACTTTTATGTGAGTCATCTATCGTGTGAAGCCCACTTTGTCCATTATGTGAGCCCACCTTGATCTGGACCATTCTTTGTGTGGGGTCTCACCTTCATTATGTGTCGTTCATTATGTGGGCCCATCTTTGATATCAACTTACCATCATGTGAGCCCACCTTCAATGAACATCATCCATCACGTGGGTCCCACCTTTAACATGGACTGTCCATCAAATGGGACCCACTTGATGCTCATGTTCTGTCATGTTGGGCCACACTTTGATGCGGGTCATCTATCATGTGGGCCCACCTTTGATGTGAATCTTTCATTACGTAGGCCCACCTTGATGTGGGGCCTCACTTTAATATGAGTCATTCATCATGAGGGGGCCATATTTGATGTCCACCATCCATCATGTGGGTCCCACCTTTGTTGTGGACCACTATCATGTGGGGCCCACTTGATGTGGATAGTCCGTCATGTGGGACCCACCTCTGATGTCCACCATCCATCATGTAGGTCCCACCTTGGCTGTGGACCATCCATCATGTGGGGCCTAACCTTTAATATGAGTCATTTATCATGTAGGCCCACCTTTACCGTCAACCTTCCATCATGTGGTCTCACATTCAATGTCCACCATCCATCACGTGGGTCCTACCTTTGATGTGGAACATCCATAATGTGGGTCCCATATTTGTTGTGGACCATCTATCACGTGGGGCCCACCTTTGATGTCCACCATCCATCATGTAAGTCCCACCTTTGCTATGAACCGCCCATCATGTGGGGCCCAACCTTCAATATGGGTCATTCATCATGTGGGCCCACCTTTAATGTCAATCTTCCATCATGTGGTCCCACAATCAATGCCCACCATCCATCATATGGGTCCCACCTTTGATGTGGACCATAATCAGGTAGGGCTTGCTTGATGTGGATCGTTCATCATGTGGGGCCACACTTTGAAGCAGGTCATCCATCATGTGGGGGTCACCTTTGATGTGACCGTGCATTATGTAGGCCCACCTTTGATATGGGTCATTCATCATGTGGGGCCCACCTTCACTATGGTTCATTCATAACATGGGCCTTTCTTGAAAAAATTGTAAAGAGAGGAGAAGAGGGTAAGATGGGAATTACTTGACAAGTTTTAAGGTTAAACTCATCCAAAAATTAGTCCAAAATGTCTACCCGCTTTAGCCAAATAAGCCCCGTTTCAAAAAGTAACCCCTCCCTAACTTATTAAATTGGAGCTTATTTGCTACTTTATAAAAAAAAAATAAGCACTTCATTAGACTTTTACCAAACGGTCTAAAAACTTATTTTTTTTAGACATAAGCCAATAAGCTCTTATTTGAAACGGGGGCTTGTAGAGATGCCAAACATCCCCTGACTTAGAATAATATAAACCCATGAGACTTGTAGACACCCTACCCTTACAAGTAGGGGCAGAGCCAGGATTTTCTTTCAGGGGGGGCTAAGGCATAAGCATGAAGCAATGATAAATAAATCAAAAAAAAAAGACCTTTTTTTCATACTTTGATCAAAGCATCCATAGAAACCCAAAAAAAAAAAAAAACAAAAAAAAAAAAAAAAAAAAAAAAAAAAAAAAAAAAAACAATGAGAGAGAGAGAGAGAGAGAGAGAGAGAGAGAGAGAACGGTGGGAAATAAAACTTACCAGATTAGACCTATCATATTTAAGATCTTCTGAAAATCAAATCTCTCATTTTTTTTTTCTTTCATTTCTTAGTAGAAAAAAAAGAAAAAAACCTTAGGTTTGGCTTTCTTAGAAAACCCACTCTTTCTCTCCGGCTGTAAAAGAAGGGAGCGAATTAGCTGTTATTCAGGTAACACAACAGCATAGTGGGTCACTGGGTGTTACCCTAACTGTGTGGGGCCTATCTTAATGTATTTTTTTATATCCATGCCGTCCATCTATTTTTTCATATTATTTTAAGACTTGATCCCAAACCTTAAGAATATCCAAATCTAAAGTGGACCATACCACTAGAAATAGTGATGAATGACCATTAAAAGCTTTTCATGGGCCACAAAACTTTTGGATAAAGATGATATTTGTATTTTCCCTTCATCCAGATCTTCTTGACATTATCAGAAGGTTAGATTGCAAATAAAAATTAAGAAAACCCTAGGATGGGCCCTTTGGAATTTTTAATGGTGAGGCACTCAATCACCACTGTTTCCTTTGGTGTGGTGCACCTAATATTTGGATATGAATAAGTTTTGGTACCCCCTCTTAAAATGGGTTCTAGAAACGGATGGACGGAGTGGATATACAAAACATCATCAAGGTGGGCCATACAGTGAGGGTAACGCCCAGGAAGCTATTACTAGGGTAACACCTAGTCCGCTCATGTAAAAGAGGGATTCCGGGCGCAGATTTCCTTTGAAAGCTTTTGTGAGAAGTTCCAATGTAAGGAAGTTGGGTGGGGCCCACCGTGATGTTTATTCGAAATCCACCTCATTCATACATTTTACGAGCCCATTTTAAGACATGAAAAAATATGAGATTGATCCAAGAATGAAGTGAGCGACACTAGAGGAAACAGTGGGAAAGAAATGTCTATGGTTGAAACCTTCCTGGGATTTGCATTGATTGTTTTATACCATCCAAACCATTTGTAAGGTCATTCCCATTGGGATGAACTGAAAACACAAAAACCTTAACCTAATACAAAACATTTGTAGCCATATGAATGTTTATACAGTGGTCATTTAATCCCCACTGTTTCCTCTCACTTGGGTTTTGGATCCATCTCATTTTTGGTCCCATGTCCTTAAACAAGCTTGCAAAATGGATGAACATAGTGGATTTCTCATGAACATCATGGTGGACCCCACCCCGCTTCCCCGCACAGAAACTCCGTTTGAAAGACTTTCCCGGAAATTTGCATCGAATACTCAGGGAGAAAACCTTCTCTCTAACGCCGTGGGACATGCTTCGTGGGCCCTGCTAAGATGTATGTATTTCATCCATGCCGTCATCCACTTTTCCAACTCATTTCAAGGCATGGTTCGAAAACTCATGCAGATCCTAAGCTCTAATGGACCACACCTCATAAAATGGAGATTTAAATCCTACCGTGAAAAAAAGAAGAAGCAAAAAATTAAAAAAAGTTCAGGGGGGGCATGTGCCCCCCCTCGCCCCTACGTGGTTCCGCCCCTGCTTAGAAGCCGTGTACCACCTGTTGACTTTGGATTTGCATAAACTTAGATCCCTGTACGGCTAAAAAAAGCCCTTAGAGCGATGAACGGCCCAGATCGATCATTAGACCAAGCATAGAGCTAACAAAACATACGCGACACACCATACTAAGGATGGCTGAAAACCACCATATGAACAACCCAGAAACGGTGGTAGAACCACTATTTCTATGTAAATGATTACACCATGACCCTTTTTAGGCTTTTTTAGCCCTAAAACGACTATAGAAGTAGCACTCGTTTGGCAAATGGCCTCCAAACCACCATTTTTGAAAAGATCTTGCCACCTATCGAACTCACACTCGATCCTTTTGTTGCCGACATACTCCAAAGCCAATCTGAGTGTTATGTTGATGCGAAAACGACGCTTGGCTGCTCCAAACTGGCAATTAATCATCAGAATCGCCACGCGTCCGTCTCGCACTCGCGAGGAATGATCGAATCGCCTCGCTCAGCGTCTCAGGACCGTCTATTTAAGTGGGACCTAGCAAACGATCAAAGGACGAAGAAAAAAGAGATAATAAATAGCGATAGAGAGACAGAGAGCTCTGAGAGATGGAGAAGCGGCTGACAAAGCTCTCTTAAAACTCTGCCTCACAGACAATCAGAAGGTGGTCGAAGCTTCGCCTAACTAAACACTCATCTGACAAAGCACGCCTCCTCTTTCCCGAAGCATCTTACAGTTAACTGAATGTCTTTCTGTCTCTATTTCTTTTTTATTGAGAAGTCAAAAGTAACATCTAAACTCTGAGTCCACAAGTAGGGTCGGAATTCAGGACGTCCGATTATCCTCTGTCTTTTCTATAAAGAAGGGGTGTCTAACTTTTCCCTTTTCCTCTCACATCTTGAAGTACTCATTTTCCGTCAATAAATCAAAAGCAACCTTCTTAAAGTCAAAGTTAATGAGTAGGGTCGAAATATGGGCGTCTGATCATCCCTTGTCTTCTCCATGAGAAAGGGTGTTTGACTTCCCTTTTTCCTTCTCACATCTTGAAATCAAACCGTGTTCCACTTCACACATTCCTTACACACTCATCACATCTATACTCATTTATTGTTTATGATGCTTTTGTTTTTTTCCTGTTTTTGCTAACCCGAGCCCTAAGCATGCGAAGTTTGGCCTAACCCTATTATCTTGTTGTTGTGCTTTTTGTGATTTGCCTACCTAAGCCCTAAAAAGCTTGCGAAGTATGGTCTAACCTTGCAGGATTAGAAGCTCTTCAGAATCTCCCTAAAATCATTAAGCTCTGCAAAGTAGAGACCATGCATTACACGGGCGATAAAGGGGGGCCTAACACCTTCCCCTTCTGTAACCACAACCCTTACCAAGAATCCATGGTGCAGACTAAACTTACCAAACCTGGAATCATTTAAAGACCAGAGGTTCTTCAAAATACTCTCGTCATTCTAGCATTTTCACCGGTTCTGGCCTCTTTTTGGCTGGTGGCGACTCTGTCAAACATACCGAGTCCAAGAACGTCATTCCATCATCCTTGGAAAGGTATTGCACAACCAAGGCAAAACGAAGCCAAGAAAATAAATCATTGCAACCACGCGCCCCATTCCAAATACAGATCAAAGAAACAAACAAAAAGGAATAGTGGGGGCCCACGCGTGCACAAGCGTGATCTAACGATCACAAAATGTCGACTCCACTAGGGAATGCTATCCACTAGCCAAGGCCCGACTTGAAACACGGGGCTTTATGATTTTTCGGAGATTCTCAGCACTAACATTATTAACTTGCTAACCAGCAAACTATTCCAATAATTTCCAGTCCCTTTACTTTTCTGTTTGCATCCTGCATTCCATTTTACATTGGTACCATTTACTTTCCTGCTTGCATCCCACATTCTAGTGAACACTGGTCCCTTTTACTTCCACGTATACATTCTGTATTCTGTAAATTCTATTTGCCTAAAAAAAGTAAAAAAAAAAATCATAGCGGGCCAAGTGGGTGGGCAGTGAATTAATCTGTAGCTATTGCACCAAAAACCCACCCACAAATTCATCGCCCAATCAAAATATATTAAAGCATCATTCAAACCTGCGCACAAGCAGCCATGTCGGCCCAAGAAGACAACATGCCAACCTAGCTCGACTTACCAAGGCAATTAACTATGCAAACTAAGGTCATGCCATCTTTGACCGAGCTAGCACAGGACATCAGTCGAATCAAAGACATGCTCGCAAGCCTCCTCTAAGGGAAGGCTGCCCCCGTCGATCACAACACACCACCACCCAACACCCAAGTGGGTCCATCCGACCCGACCACTACTCAGTTTCAACCAGTCCCCTACGAGGGGAACTGGGTATACTTCCAGTATCCCTCAGTCACAACACAACAAATTCCAGCATTTCCTCCCCCTAACGGGAGCCAACCAAAGCCACAACCCATACATTCCAGTCAAGTTCCAGTTCCAGCTCCAGTCATTCAATTCTAGTAAACTCCCCTTAACGGAAGTTGTTGAGCTCTAAATTGTGCATATTCTAACCCCAATTCATTACACATTACGCATGGTTTACATGTTTAAAGGTTAATCTAATACATGTTTTTGTGTTTACAGGAATGAGACTTCACCAAAATGATGATTTAAAGACGCTTCTAATATGAATTGAAGACTAAAGGAAAGAAGTAAAAAGAAGAGGAAAAGAAAAGAAGAAAATTCACCCTGGCCGACTGATCGGTTGGCCTGACCGATTGATCGCCAGGGTGATCAATTGATCTACTAGCCAGACCGATTGATCGACCACTATGCATGTAATGCTGGATTGAAAGATGGACCATCGATTGATCAATTGCCCAAACCAATTGATCGTTCATGAGGCAGGAATTTCAGAAATGTTGGTGGACGAAAAAGAGCTCCACCAATTGATCGCTCAGCTTGGGCGGTCAATCGCCCACACCATCAGAAGTTCATATATTTTGAAGAAGTGCTGCTGAACTCTCTGGACACATTTTGGTCCCGGCGATCAACCTACGATCAATCATCCATCCGTAAATTACAGTTTTTATGGTTGGATCATAGGTGCGATTGATCGCCCAGCCCAAGCGATTAATCGACCATGCGATAATTTCAGAAATTTCTAATTCTGGTCCGATTTTCTTTGTGCAAGTGCGTAAGTTTTACACAGATTCTCGAATATTCTGTGATGATGAGGCTTGAAGGCTATAAAAGGACTCCTCTAGTTTGATCTAAAATCATCCTAGAAGAGATAGGAAGTCGTGGAAGGCGAAGGAAAGCTTCATAGAGCATATGCAACTCCTGTTTTTCTAGTTTTCATGTTTTTCTTTAGTTTCTCTTTTAATTCTAGTTGTAGTATGACAATGCTCGGTTAAAACCTCTTAGTTAAGGCTAAGAGGTGAAACTTGTAGCCAATTCTCATATTTAATTCATTTTAATTCAAGTTTATTTTACTTCAAGTTGGATTTTTTAGTATTAGTTTGAATAAAGTTGGTCTTTTTGAATGTTTTATGAGAGTTCATGTACTTCAGACATGAATTCCTTGCAATTCTCTGAGATTGCCATGTTGAGATTGATTAGATTCGAATTGTAGTAACTCTAGAGCATGCCATAGCCTCTTGGCATGGCTGTTACTTCGAAGGCTATAAGTTTAAAGTCTACATGCTTCATTAGAACTAGATTTCTGAATTTTCAGATTTAAGTAAATCATGTGTGTTAAATGACTTATTTTACAATTTGATGATAGATAGAACTTTGATTCTAATTGTGGTTGTGCTTGGATGAACGAATTAACATGGGATTTCTACCAGTGGATCCTCAAAGCCTTAGTCTTCTTTTTAATATTCTCATATTTTCTCTTTAAGTTGCTATTTTAGTTCTAGTTCTCATAATCGAATTCCTAAACCATTTTAATTGAAGTTGCTAGAATAAATTAGGATTGTTTACCTAATTCCCTGTGGATCGACCTCGGTCTTACTGAGTTATTACTATATCGCAAGCCTTGCACTTGAGGAGAGCGCATAAAAGTACATTTCAATTCTAGCATGAACCATCTTATCATTTGCCACAATTGCAATCTAGTCAAACACTGCTTACAATTTCCCTTCAACTCAACAATCAATTGCATCCTGCAAGGGCAACTTAACTTTCATTCATCCCTCTAACAACACTCTTGTTTGCCAACCTCAAGTGCAAGGTTGCGATGTAGTAATAATCGATCATGAGACCGGATCGTCCTCAAGGATTTGAAACTAAACCAATCTCTAACTCTTCTAATAACTTGAATTGATAAGTTCATGAAATTCAAGATTCTAAAACTAAATAGAAACAGTAAAGTAATTAAGAGAAAATCAGAGAATTAAGGATAATTAAGAGTTGATGATCCACTTGTAGTAGATCAATGCTTAATTCATTCATCAAGCATATATACAATTGGAATCAAAGCCTTATCTCTCATCCAATCGAAAGATATTGCATTCAAACACATAACAAACCAAAACTAAATCTGAACCTTCAATTCTAGTTATATTGAAGCATGGAGAAGATGAACTTGTAAAACTTCAAAACATCAACCATATCCTTATATCATGGCTAATCTAGGGTTTCTACAATCTAAATCTCATAAAAACATCATAATAATTCTCAGAGATCACTCATGTACTTGGCACAAAAGCTCTCGAAATTATTTAAAAATACTAACTTTATTCAAACTAGAACTTGAAAAATCCAAAATAAAATTTGAAGGTTCTTGAATAAACGAATTAAGCATCAAACCTAACTACAAGTTTCACCCTTAGCCCTAGCTAAGAGGTCTAACCAATCAAAGACATGATTAAACTAGAAAACAAAAGAAAAACTACTAACAACATGAAAACCCTAGAAACCGAAATTGTAGAAGCTCCACTTTGATTCTCTCTACCTCTAGCATGTTTAGGACTCCTCTATGATGATTTGAGACGAGGGTGGAGGTGTCATTTTATAACAAAAATCGCACACTACCTTGGAATCTTCTGGAAATTGTGTAACTGACATCGGTTCTGATAGGAACTTCGATATATCGAAACTACCTTTTCAATTGATCGAAGAATATGTCCAAAGAGTTTTTGAATTTTTCCACAAATTTTCTGATGTATCGAAATGAGGTTTTGATATATCGAACTTCAAATTTCGATATATCACGAAATTAGTCCAGAGAGTCCAGACTTTTATCTTCTTTTCGATCAATCGTACTGAGTGTTTCAATATATCGGACACCTATCGAGAACCTATCAAACACCTATCGAAGATTGTTGTTCCTTCATTCTTCTGATTTTTAATTCCGGACTTCCTCCTTTCTTCTTTGGTTGTTTTCTCCACCTCTTGGCTCTCTTCTGATGATCTTCAATGTGCCTAAAGTGGTCCTTTTGTCCTTATATTCATGAAGTTCCTCTCTTATTCCTTCAAACACAAAAACACATATAAGATAGGTCTTTTAACACTCGAAACTATGCATAAAGTGTAATGAATTTGGGGTTAGAATATACACAATTCAGAGCTCAACACACCCCCCAACCATCATTTTACTAGTCCCGAGCAAAACATGCGTGAACCATTCCATAATCCCCAACGCAATTCTCTTTAAAAAACTATGCTTCTATAGACTCCAAGACATACAAATGCAAAATTTAGAGATAAGTAGTGATAAAAGCTGAAACCTTAGACTCCCTAAACATAATGAGTATTTCAAATAGATTCCCCGCTAATTGATTGACAAATAGAAGAATTTGAACAAGTGTGGTCTAATGTGCATAGTGAATGTTCAATTCATAAATTTCCAGGATTACCATTTTTCATGGATCAACTAGACTAAAGATTTAAAAGTGTACAAATCAACAACAAGCCTATGACAGGATTTTACCTTACTGTTCCTTCGACGGCTTTCATGCTATTTCCCACTACCAGCTTGGGTTATTGGCCCTCCCCTGGTTGGTGGTAGGTATCCCTTTTCAGTATGCTCCAATAGATTTTTAACATGATTCCTTTCTTATCCTTACATATCAAAACATAAGATAGGATTTTTAAAAATCCATATCTTAACTCTCCTTCCTTCACACATTTTCTGAACGTGATGGACAAAGATCCCTGGCTTGGTTCCTCAACACTTTTAAATCTTAGTTTAGCCAACCTAAAAATCCTTCCTTATCCCTTCAATCATGAGAATCGTGTAATGTGAACTCATATAGAAAACCATTACATCAAAGAAATTTCAAGAGTTTCAAAATCAAATCACTTTATCTCTTTCGTCTCATATTCATATAATCTCGAGTGCATAGAAATAAAGTTTTCCAAAAGAGTTTTGAATTCAGAAAAATTAAAAAAAGTTACACATAAATTGCTCAAAATGTCATAAATACTAGTAGATTCATGTAGGAATCTCACCCGTAACCAAAACCTTACATTGTCCTTAATGTAAAACACATGCAATATGCGATGACATGAGAGCAATGACATAAATAATGGAAGGTGAGAACGAGAGTACCTAAGAGAGTCAAAAGTGAAAATCTACCTCCAGCAATAAATCCTAATGAAAATAAATAAAAGCAAAATGAAAAAAAAAGAAGCAAACCTAACCTAATATACTCTATACCTCCATCAGACTAGGAGATCAAACATCCTAATAGACAGGATCATTTAGAGTGATGAACATGTCCTCTGAATCAAAATTTTTCAAAGAACGGCTTCAAATGTTGTCCACTCACTTTAAAACAGTTGTCATTCACTGGATTTTCTATCTCAATGGCCTTATGAGAAAACAACTTCTTTGATGATATATGAGCCGATCCATCGAGATTGCAACTTTTCTGAAAAAAGATGTAATCACGAGTGATACAAGAGTACTTTTTGGCCTTGATGGAAATATTTTCTAAAAATATTTTTGTCATAGAAGGCCTTCATCCTACTCTATAAATCTGTGAACTCTCATAAGTGTCATTCTTGATCTCGTCAAGCTCGTTCAATTAGAGTTTGCGAAGTAAGCTAGCCTCATCAATATTGAAGTTTAATGCCCGAATTGCCCAATAGGCTTTGTGTTCAAGTTCCACGGGCAAGTCACAAGCATTCCCATTGACAAGTCTATAAGGGGACATTCTAATCGGGGTTTTATAAGCAGTACAGTAAGCCCAAAGTGCATTGACTAATCTTAGCGATCAATCCTTACGATTTAAATTCACCGTCTTCTCCAAAATATGTTTGATTTCCTAATTAAAAATCTCAACTGCCCACTTGTTTGTGAGTCGTATGGGGTACTCACTTTGTGCGTTATACCATATTTCTTTATTAAGGCTTCAAACGGCCTATTGCAAAAGTGAGAGCCAACATCACTTATAATGGCTTTAGGCATTCCAAATCTAGATTGAATGTTTTCTTTGACGAACCATAGAACTATTCGGTGATCATTCTACATGAAATCGCCTCAACCTACTTAGACACATAGTCTACTGCTAACAATATATAGACATATCCGAAAGATGAGGGGAATGGTCCCATGAAATTGATGCCCTAACAATAAAAAAAAACTTTAATATGTTGAATTGGGTTGAGAGGCATCATATTCCTACTAGACAATCCTCCTACCTTTTGACAACACTCGCATGCTTTACAAAACTCGTGGGTGTCTCGGAACATAATGGGCCAATAAAAATTAAATCACACTGTAGAATTTTAGTTGTGGTTTTCTTAGTGAAAAAATGATCACCAGATGCTTGAGTATGACAAAAGGAGATAACAAAATTTTGTTTATCATCAAGTATATATCTCCTAATGATTTAGTCTGGGCAATATTTAAATAGTAAAGGTTCATCGTAGAAAAAATTGCGCACTTCCCTTAGAAATTTTCTTTTGTCTTGCGCAGTCCAATATATCGACATCGCACCTGTAGAAAGATAGTTTGCTATTTCAGCGTACCATGGAGGGTGCGTGGCAACAAAAAGTTACTCATCAGGGAATAGGTCATTAATTGGTGACTCATCAATGGAATCGGGCAAAACAAGGCAGGATAGGTGATTTGCCACCACGTTCTCTACTCCCTTCTTATCCTTTATCTCCAAGTCGAATTCCTAAAGGAGTAGGATCCATCTAAGCAAGCGAGGGTTGGCATCCTTCTTGAAAAGAATGTGTTTTAGCACCTCATGATCCTTATATATTATAACCTTAAATCCTATCAAGTAAGGCCTGAATTTGTCCAAGGCAAAAACTACGGCTAAGAGCTTTTCTTACATAGTTGAGTAATTGACTTGGGCGGGATTCAAAGTCCTACTCGCATAGTAGATCATGTGGGGTTTCTTATCCTTTTTGTCCTAACATCGCCTCAATAGCATAATCGCTTGCATCACACATTAACTCAAAAGGAAGCGACCAATCCGGTGGTTGCATGATAGGGGCGGTTGTTAATATGTCTTTTAACTTTGAGAAAGCTACTCGACATTCAACACTCCACTTGAATTGGTTGTCCTTTTGGAGGAGATTGCATAAAGGTTTAGAGATATGATTGAAATTCTTTATGAATCTCCTATAAAATTCGGCGTGTCCAAGAAAGGACCACACATTGCGTATGCTTTTTGGTGGTAGTAGATTGGCAATAATATCAATTTTGGCCCAGTATACCTCTATTTTATTGGACGAGATGATATGTCCAAGGACTATTCCTCTTTGTAACATGAAGTGACACTTCTCCCAGTTTAAAACGATATTTTTCTTCTCACATTATGTTAAAACCAGCCTCAAGTGGTCGAGACACTCATTGAATGTATAACAAAAAACTGAGAAGTCGTCCATGAATACCTCAAGAAACTGAGCCACCATATTGGAGAAAATACTCAACATGCATCGTTCGAATATGGATGATGCGTTACATAACCCGAATGGCATCCTTCGGTAGGCAAAGGTGCCGAACGGGCATGTAAACGTGGTTTTCTCTTGGTCTTCCGAGGCAATTTCAATTTTGTTGGATCTGGAGTAGCCATCAAGGAAGCAGTAATAAAAATGGCCTACTAACCTCTCCAAGATTTGATCCATGAATGGGAGAGGGAAGTGGTCTTTCCTAGTGACTGTGTTTAGCTTCTGATAATCTATGCACATATGTCAACCATTAATAACTCAAGTCGGTATAAGCTCATTGTTGGCGTTCTCTATGATGGTGATACCAGACTTCTTGGGGACTATGTGGGTAGGACTCACCCATTGGCTATCCGAGATGGGGTAGATGATACCCATATCTAATAGCTTAAGCACCTCGGCTTTGACAACTTTCATCATGTTTGGATTCAAGCGTCTTTGAGGTTGTCTAGTGATTTTGGCATTCTCCTTGAGGTGGATGCGATGAGTACAAACCAAAGGGTCAATCTCCTTAAGGTCTGCTATAGTCCATCCTATAGCTCCCCTATGTTCTTTGAGAATCTTAATTAACTTAAGTTCTTGATATTTTCCTAAGTTGGAGGCTATGATGATTGGGTATGTCTCATCTTGACTTAAATAAACATATTTGAGCTCAGATGGTAATGGTTTTAGGTCAAGCTTTGGCGGTTGGATATTAAATGGTAGAGACTTTGATATGGTTGGTGGCAATTTCTCAAAGTTAGGCCTCCACCGGCTAATATCAACTATCGGCTTCTCACTACTCAATGCTTGCACAATTTCACATATGATGGGATCATTGGAATCCTCAAAATGTCAAACATGTCTCCAAAGCCTCGGGGGCAAGGAGATCCTCTTCCTCGAAAGAATCAATCATGCATGTTTACCTCGAGGATCTCGTCATCTTCCTCATCCCTCTGCCTTTTGCACATATGGAACACATTCACCTCCAAGGTCATGTTCTCAAAAGACAATTGTGTTACTCCATTGTAACAATTGATGATTGCGTTTAATGTAGCTAAGAATGGGCGGCCCAATATAACCGGTATTTGAGTGCTCATATCCATAATTGGTTGCATGTCCAAGATGATAAAATCTACAAAATAGTAGAATTTGTCAACTTGGACTAAGACATCCTCAATTATTCCTCTCGATACACGAATGGATCTATTAGCGATGCAAAGTGGTTTTGGTGGGTTTTAATTCACTGAGACCCAATTGCTCGTATACCGAGTATGGGATCAAGTTTGTGCTTGCCCCCAAATCTAACAATGCTCGCTCAATCTGGTAGTCTCCAATGATATATGAAATTGTGGGACTACCCGGATCTTTATATATTGGGGGTCTTTTGGGTGAGAATGACACTCACTTGTTCATTTAAGAAGGCCTTTTGTTGCACATTGTATTTGCGTTTGGTTGTGCATAAGTCTTTCAAGAATTTGGCATAAGAGGGAATTTGTTTAATGGCATCTAGCAGCGGTTGTTGATTTTTACCTGCTTGAAAACCTCTAGAATGTCATGAGAGTTTAGTAGAGATTTGGGAGCTATCAATCTCGAACAGAATTGTGCTATAGGTTTGTATTCTCGTTCCTTTTCTTGTGGGGTTGGGCTAGATCCATTCTCACTTTCAGAATTTACCAGATCATTAGGCTTGTCGGCCTTCACTAGAATAGATTTGTCAATTTGTTTACCACTTCTAAGAGCGATAATGGGTTTAACTTGCTCTTCATTGTGGTTAAAGAGATTAGGGGTGCTTATCTCATATGTTTGTTTGGGATTGGGTTGAGGTTGTGCCGGAAATGTCCCTTCCCTAGCATTCAAGTGTCCATTAATTTCTTCAACCGTGACTTTAAGTTCTTAGAACATTTGTTCATTTGATTGATTGCTTTGCGTTTGCCCTTGCATAAATGCCTTTAAAGTATCCTCCATGTTGATTTTAGGTGGGGCCATATTTGGTACAATGTTTTGTGTTCGCTCGCCTCAAGTGCAAGGCTGTGACGTAGTAATAATCTCGGTAAGACCGAGGTCGATCCATAGGGAAGGAAGTAAACAAATCGAACTATCTTAATAACTAGAATCTTAAGAGGTTTGTGAAATCGGTTTTGAACATGAAATAGAGAAATCTTATAATAAGGAATAACTAGAGCATCAAGGATCCACTTATAGCTCTCCTTAGATGCATAATTCGCTGTGGTTTCTCACTTACTCAACTAGAATCGAAATCAAATCCTCTCTAGCCGGATGATAGAGCGGCTATATTATTAAAGCAATCCAACACGTGTTTTTCATCAACATGATTCCCTCAATTCAAGTTAGGACTTGAACACACTTAATTGCATAGGTCAATCCTACTTCCAATAGATTAAGATAATAACTATAATAATCATCAAACCTTGTCACAAAGCTTAATTAATCCATGGTTTGAACTTGATTCAAATCACATAAACAAACAATACATGTTTTAGAATTTCTGAAAAAGATAGAACTTTGGTTTGAAGTTCCCACATGAAGATTCAAGTCTAGAGCGTCTTGAATCCGATTCCTCGAATCGTACAGGTCTAGATCTTTGCAAAACAAGTAAGAAACTAATGTAATTCTTCCAAACATCCATGAGTTATCATAAGATTAAGAAAAACTACTTAGAACTTTATTCAAACTTAAGAAAAACCATCGTTCAACATTAAATTCAAACTTGAAACCAATAAAACGAATTAAATAATCTATGAAAACTATTAGGCTCACCTCTTAGCTCTAGCTAAGAGATTAGCTAAGAAAAAGTATATTAAAAACTAGAACTAGAACTAAGAAAATGAAGAAAAACTAGTTGGAGGAGGCTAGGAAGCCTCCTATGACTTGAACTCCTTGCTCCTCACGCCCTTGCTTGATTTAGAATAGAAGAGAGCACCTCCTTTTATAATGCAGCAATAGTACAGCAACATAGCAAAATTTATTTCGCTTGGTGTGGCTTAAGCAATGATCGAATTGCCTTCAAATTTGATTTGTAGCTTCCTTGTAATGTGATATTCCCCATAGATGATTTAGATTTCCAAGATTATCTTCTGAATGGGTCCATCAAACAAATCAGCGACCGCCTCTCAAAATCACACAATTCAGCTACCTTTAGAACTAGTCATCTTGCTTTCAACGCTATGGAGTGTACAGGGGTCGAATTGATCTCAAATTTTGAACATTGGTAGAAAACTTCCTCCTCTACATGATAGATGGATTAGATTGTCCAAAATAATTCCAGAATATGGTCTGAAAATTAGAACACTTAGGGCTTTTATAAAATCTGCGCAGTTGGAATCTCTCTGGATGGTCCATCTTTCTTTGACCGATACGATCAAATCACATATCCTTTTGACCTGAAACTTTGTGGTTATTCATATATAGATGTGGTTTAGAATATGGTAAAAGTAGATTCTTCATATGATCAATGATGGGTCACCTAGACCGGCCCAGAGTTGAGTAGGCGGAATCTGAAAACTTTCTGGACATTTCGTATTGTTTTGGCCACCACGGTTAATCCGTAGCTCCAATCGACACGAAATCATGTGGGTTATTTTGGCGTCTAGCTCCTCTTCGACATAGACATGTTGGATTTTCAAATATCATCAAGATGGTCCCCGAAAACTGGGCGAAAAAATAAAAAATGAGACTGCATCTGTTTGAAATCTGACTTTTGAAAGTGCATAGCCGACCTGTCATCCGGCCGGCCGGCCGACCGGTCGGACCACAGGTCGGCCTTCATAAAATTAGTCCAGAGAGTTTGCTATTTCTGGAGAGTTTGGTCGGTCGGTCGGTGGGCATGAAAAATGTGATTTTTCTAGTTTTTTTCCTCCATTGCATTGCATCTTTCCTCCATCTCTTATCCTTTATTTCTTTGATCTTCAAGGCAGGTAAGAAGGGCCTCTAAACATCATAATGACAAAATCTCTCTCTCATTCCTACAACCACAAAACTATGCATTAGATTTATCTTCAAATCATGAAAACCATGCATAATGAGTGATGAATTGGGGTTAGAATATGCACAATTAAGAGCTCAACACACCCCCCAACCAGCATTTTGCTAGTCCCGAGCAAAACATGCATGAAACAAGTTTCATTCTCCAAAACCCAACTCTTCTTCGAAAACTATGTTTTTATACATTTCAAGACATGTAAGTACAAAAATTAGCAAAACTGAGTGATAGAAGTTGAGACCTTAAACTTCCAAAAACATAACAAGTGTTCATATGGAATTCCCACTGATTGATTGATAAATAGAAGGATCCAAACAAATTTAACCTAATGTGCATAGTGAATGTTCATCTCATAAATTTTCAAGGTTATCTTCTTCATAGATCAACTAAATTAGGGATCTAAGGTGTACAAATCAACAACAAGCCTATGACAGGAATTTGCCTTACCGTCCTTCCAACAGCTTTCACACTACGTCCAATTTTCGGCTTTGGTTACGGGTAGACCATCCCCCGGTTGGTAATAGGTAGCCCTTTTCGTATTTTTTAACCATATTTTCAATCATTCCCATATTTTCATCATTCATTTCCTTTTCATAAACATTAGATAGGATTTTTAGAAATCCATATCTTTCGTTATTTTTCCATGTACAAGGATGGACAAAGTACCTTGGCTTGGTTTCTCAGCACCTCAAATCTAAACGTAGCCAATCCAGAAATCTACATAATCCTTTCAAAACATGAGAATCGTGTAAAGTGAACTAGGTATAAAAGTGTTGCAATTTTTCTATCAATCAAATCAATAAGGGAATCCAATTAGAAAACCGTCATGTTACAAGTTCTTTAAGAGTTTTATAATCATCTCACTACATCTTTCTTCCTTTTATACTTACGACATACCAAGTGCATATAAACACAGTTTTCCAAAGGAGTTTTGAATTTTCAGAAAAATAAAAAAATTTCTACATAATTATTCGAAATGTCACAAAAGCTAGTAGATTCATCTAAGGAATCTCACCTCCCAACCAAAATCTTACATCGTCCTTAATGTAATAAGATATTCAATATGCATGACATGAGAGCAATGACATAAAACAAAGGAGAGTGAGAACGAGAGTACCTGAGATAGCAAGTTGATCAATTCTAGCATCTTCCATTGTCTTGATGAGACTTACTCAAAACTAAATGAAGAAAAGAAATCCTAACACCTACCTACCTACCTTTGATTAGTCCAATCGACTACATGATCAAATTTGAGCAGGATCTTCATGAATTTTAATAGGTTTCTCATGAGGACCATCTAAAGTCCTGCTTGAATGTATACATGGGTGCGTTTCTTCATTAAGGTCCAATCATAGTGTGCACCACACGCATGTAAGGAAGAGATAAGAGCATGTAACATCCTGAAATTTTGGCACCCGAATACAGAGACTCTGATTCCGAGTTCCGGAGTGTTAACTTAATAAAATGCTATTTTAGGAATGCCACATGTGGAAAATGCACCCACATGTGTCCTCAATTAGATTTACATGCATTCCATTCACAAATAACAGAGTAACGCATTTCAATTGGCGGATCATAAGTAAAGCGGAGGTAACTAAATAAAAAAAATATAGGGCTAACACCCTAGATGTACAATGCAATCGTAGTGTAAGCCCATATGAGAATTATACGAATCACAATAGATGTAATAGGAAGGAAAAATACAACTACCAAGAGGGATGAAGCTAGAAGACTACTAGGGTGCCTCAAGCGCACCACCATCTGGTCCTATTTTTGAGGCATCTGCATATGTCAAATAGAAGGCGTCAAAACGCCAACATAGTGAAGAAATAACCCCAAGGTTAGACTCGGGATATTTAAATCATAAACATGTTTATATAAGTATATTATTCTTAAGCATGTTGTCAAATCAATCAAGGTTAGGTAATGACCAAACACAAATCATACATCATCCTAGGCTAGTTGATTAAATGCATGGATGTCATGATTTCGCACACAATGCATGTCCCGGGCAAGCCCTGGCCCGACCAACTGGTATCAGAATCCACAGTCCACCTGTCTAGCAGGTCATAAGTCATGACTGAGTACGTAGCCCGGATGACACAGAGAAATGACATGAGGTGCTCAAGGTAGCACTGGTGCCACATCAAGCAACCAGGCTACACGAGTCCCCCTCAAATGCAATGTCATGTATGCATGATTATTAAAGTACTTATTAGTCCAATTCATTCAGCAAATTGGTGAAGCCAGAATACCACATCGTATCGTAAGTCTAACCGGGACTATCTGGCTCCCTGTGATGCGTCTCCAATCATCGCCAGTAACCCCTCGATCCAAGGTTGAGTTATCCTACCATGAAAGCCTGGTTCGACCGTGACTCGTCAGCCACGCCCAAATCAAATGGCAGGTCTCATCTTCCAAATATCAGATATGTTTAATTTAATTCAGAGGTGCGGGCGTTTCACTCGGAATTAACCCAATGCACGCCTGGGTTGTTTGAATGGTGCACAGGCACGCAAACATCGGCCAGGGTCACATTTGTCACAAAGGCCATTCGAACAACAATCGCTCACCCCTGTCAATGCTCACTGGTCACTATGGGGAGGTACCACCCCAGCGTAGGCCGACAGCTTAGACACGGTGTCCCATACCACCATGCCTGGCTCATGAGACTTGGTGGATCGAGTCGCAGTATGGTTTTAAGTAGACTATTCACAGTAGGAACGATGGTATTCTAGATTCTATATAGTGTGATTCAACAATGAAATACAATAATGATTAACTCTGAATGGGACTTATTCGATGGACCCAAGTGGACGACGACAACCCAATAATGGCTATTGTCGATTGACCGTATCCCGCCTAGTCGATCGAATAAGTCCGCAACTGCCAACCTAGTGGCAGGCAGTACATTATATCAACGGTTTTCAGAGCTTAATCTAAAGCAACACATAACATATTATAACGACAATTTAGGTTATTAAATACCTAATCATAAACATATCCAAGCACCTGGCCCAACCGACTAGCCCGACCGATCCAAAGGACCCGGATGACACAGCCCGGATGACACAGGGCGCCACATACATCCACAAGCATAAATATATTATAATATTGTAAATTTATATCATTCAGGCATTTCATCGAGCATGTTATCAAACAAACAACCATACAGGCATTTCATCGAACATGTTATGCACACATCAACAATTAACATATAAACTCAAGCAATCATTAATTAGGACTTGTTGAGAGTAAGCTTGAGGGTAGATCTTCACCTTGGAATCGAAATTACTCGATTCGGATGAGGCCTGAGCGATCCAAATACGGTCCAAACGTCGAAAATTGGGGAATACCTCAATTACCTACAATGAATCGCAAATCTAGTATTAATCAATTAGGGTTTAAATGTTTAATTAGGGTTTAGGGTTTTGGTATCTCGAATTTGGGAAAATCCCAAATCGATTTAACGAATCGGGGCCCAAATTCGGTGCACCGTCGGAATCCCACCGGAGTCGAGCTTGGTTACGGCTCCCGCAATAGCGTGCGCCACCCCCAACGACCAATAAAGGTCTAAGTCCTAGTATGGACAAACCCTAGGGTTAGGGTTTCGACAGAAACAAATGGGTTTCTAACCCTAATGACATAAAAAGGAAGAAAATGGAGAGAAGAGGTGGAAGAGAAGGTAGAGGAACATCTTACCTAGCATGTGGAGCTAAATCCGACCCAAAGCCACCGGATTTTGGCCAGAGAAGTCGCAAGAATGGACATGGGGGCCGGAGAGATCTTGGAAATCTGAGATTCCTAAGGTTGGGGGAGGATTTGAGGGAGGAATGAGGAAGAAAATGGGATTGAGGAAGGAAGATGGGAGCTAGGGGTGCTTGGGAGTTTAGGGGAGAAGAGAGTGAAGGAGAGAAATGAGAGAGAGTTAGATCGAATGGGGTGTGAAACCCCCTTTTTAAAACCGCCCAGCCACGACCGGTCGGCCGGTTCCAGATTCGGTCGGCCGGATCCCACTGTCCATCCGTTTTTATTCCAAAAAGGGCAGCAGCAACCGGTCGGCCGGTTGCCAATCCGGTCGGTCGGCTACCTATCCGGTCGGCCGGATCACGCTGACCATCCATTCCCCCCCCCCCCCCCCCCCTCCCCCACATATGAGGCAGCACAACCGGTCGGCCGGTTGCCTAACCGGTCGGTCGGCTACCTATCCGGTCGGCCGATCGACCCTTGTACATTTTCTGCTCAAAATCCAGGGTTCCTCCCTTGCACAGTGAGTTTTCTCCTAGTCCAGGCTACTTGTAAGCCTTATTTACAAAATAGCATTTAAGGAAATGTCATGTTTAATTTACTTTAAGTTATTTATGTAAATAAGGAAGTACCCCCCAGTTGGATTCAATAAAAAATACTAAAAAATCGAAATCTCAATAATAAAGATTTTGATTTTTCACTCCAAGTACAAATCGCAACTTTTTGGCATTTCCAAAATGTAGCGCCTTTTAAAAGAGAGGGTTTTTGCCAAATCTAAACCCTTTAAAAAATCTGAAATACCTACAATAAGCTAAAACACCAAGGTCCGGTAAAATATTCATGATGGTCTTGCCGATCTACAAGTGTATTGATAATTCAGGATTCTTTACTTAGTCTCTACAGACAACGATATACCCGAGTCACCCCAATTATCGAAAAACTCTTCCGAACCATGTGATCTTCTAACTCCTAAACTAATTCCATCATTTCTTTGGTAAAAACATTCATTTTAATCCCCAATACATGCGAACATACATGCCGGTACGCCCTATAACCAACTACCCGAAGGTGACTCCCAAGGACTTTCAATTTCCAAGTTAGCGAAAATTTGGGGCGTTACAGAGCAGCAAAAAGGTATCTCCTCAAGCTCTGAATTGAGTTGTAATTGATTAAAAACGGGTCCTCCCAATCAGAATTTTCAATGGGCTGAAGAACTGATGATGGTGGAGAGACATTCATTAATTATTCTTTAGTTTTGGTTGTCTCCTCCACAAATTTATAATTGCACGGGGTTTCAACAAATAATGGTAAAGAGTGTAAATCAGTGGAATGGTGTTTTTCAAGCACTGGCACCGTGTCTAACAAAATGTCCAACTCCATAATTATCTTATCATCCAGATCATAGAGGTGGGTCATGCATTCCACTAGGAAATTGAGAGAGTCGGATGAAGGGTCCTCGTTCTCCTTAAGTGATTGAGGAAAGCCTGTTTCAATGGCAAGGAATTCCTCCTCTATAGAGGGGAGGTCTTCCAAAGAAAATATTTCAGATCAGTGGTAAGCACATCATCTAGCATTAATTGATCTTTTGAAATTTCAGATTGTGCCACCACATCATCCAAAGAAATAGAATTTTCAGTCAAAGGGAGATCTTCCACAATAATATTGGTCATGTTATGTTGGTGGGAGGACTCAAAGAGATCCACTTCGACCATCTCTCTAGCAAGAATATCTTCCGGTGACTCATAATCATTCGACCCTTTGGAAGAAGAAATCATGGATTCACAATCATCCGTCAAACCTTCATTATAGGCAATCAAATTATCACTTTTAGATTTATAGATTCCTCGGGTTCATCAACCGTCCTTGAAATCTCTTCATCATTCAAATTGGAATAGCTAAAAGAGATAGTTGATTTACCATAATCGATGGTAATGTTGGGATCACTGAGATCTACATCCCCTAAAAGTTTAGTCATCAAATCGGAAGAGGGTTGGGCTTGGATAGCCTCATCCTCCTTATTATTGGGGAATGATTCAGTGTTCCCAATGTCGGGTTCAGGATTTTGAGATGGCAAGAGGTTTTGTATGCATTGCTCAGTTATTTCCATAAACTCTCGCAACGTATCCTCAAGAGTTCGTGTCGGTTGTGGCTCATGAGAAAGAAACTCTTGAGGATAATTGTTGGCATCCATGGTTGGTTCGTCTCCCAAATTGAAATTTTGATGCTCCCACCTATTAGGATTATGCATGTCATATGTTGGGCTATTAGATGGTTGTTGATATGTGTAACCAAACAAGTGATCATACATTGTCCTAACTGGTGAAACTATTCATCTCTTTCTGATACTCTCCCATTGTCTTACCCGGCGAAAAGTTATGCACATTGTTCTTATTCTGATAATCTCGCAATATCTTACTTGGGGGAGTATTAGAAGTAAATTGAGTCTTAGGAAAATATTCATGCTTGTAATGGTTCCAATCATAATGAGTTTTGATTCCATGGTCCGACCTCTCATCTTCCAAAATGTATTTAGACAATCCACCCATCTAATTATTCATAATGAAATTATAAGAAGTTAAAACAATTCCAATCTAGGAAAAACAAAAAGAAGAAAGGGAGATTGGGAGATGTTACTCGTGGAAATGAGAACTATGTCAGCCACTAAGTTCCTACAAAACACAAAAATAGAGAATTATTAGTAATCTAGAAAACTACTTCTAAAAAAAAAACTGAAAATCCTACCTAAGTAAGACTACTCTATAGCTACTAGAACAATTAGAACTGTTTAACCTCTTCCCCAGCAACAGCGCCAAAAACTTGTTTGCTCGCCTCAAGTGCAAGGTTGCGATGCAGTAATAATCTCAGTAAGACCGAGGTCGGTCCATAGGGAAGGAAGTAAACAATTTGAACTATCCTAATAACTAGAATCTTGAGAAGTTTGTGAAATCGATTTTGAACATGAAACAGAGAAATTTGATAATAAGGAATAACTATAGCATCAAGGATCCACTTATACCTCTCCTTAGATGCATAATTCGCTGTGGTTTCTCATTTACTCAACTAAAATCGAAATCAAATCCTATCTAGCCGGATAATAGAGTGGTTATATTATCAAAGCAATCCAACACATGTGTTGTTCATCAACATGATTCCCTCAATTCAAGTTAGGACTTGAGCACACTCAATTGCATAGGTCAATCCTAGTTCTAATAGATTAAGATCATAACCATAATAATCATCAAACCTTGTTACAAAGTATGATTAATCCATGGTTTGAACTTGATTCAAATCACATAAACAAAAAATACATGTTTCAGAATTTCTGAAAAAGATAGAACTTTGGTTTGAAGTTCCCACATGAAGATCCAAGTCTAGAGCGTCTTGAATTCGATTCCTCGAATTGTACAGGTCTAGATCTTTGCAAAATAAGTAAGAAACTAATGTAATTCTTCCAAACATCCATGAGTCATCATAAGATTAAGAAAAACTACTTAGAACTTTATTCAAACTTAAGTAAAACCATCGTTCAACATTAAATTCAAACTTGAAACCAATAAAACGAATTAAACAATCTAAGAAAATTATATGGTTCACCTCTTAGCTCTAGCTAAGAGATTAGCTAATAAAAATCATATTAAAAACTAGAATTAGAACTAAGAAAAGAAAGAAAAACTAGCTGGAGGAGGCTAGGAAGCCTCCTATGACTTGAATTCCTTGCTCCCCACGTCCTTGCTTGATTTGGAATAGAAGAGAGCACTTCCTTTTATAATGCAGCAATAGTACAACAATATAGCATATTTTGTTTCGCTTGGTGCGGCTTAACCAAGGATCGGATTGCCTTCAAATTTGATTTGTAGCTTCCTTGTAATGTGATCTTTCTCATAGATGATTTAGATTTCCAAGATTATCTTCTAAATGGGCCCACCAATCAGATCAGCGACCGCCTCTCAAAATCGCGCAATTCGGGTACCTTCAGAACTAGTCATCTTGCTTTCAACGCTACGAAGTGTACAGAGGTGGAATTGATCTCAAATTTTGAATATTGGTAGAAAACTTCCTCCTCTATATGATAGATGGATTAGATTGTCCAAAAAGAATTTTAATTATGGTCCAAAAGTTAGAATACTTAGGGCTTTTTATAAAATCTATGCAGTTGGAATCTCTCTGGATTGTCCATCTTTCTTCAACTGGTACAATCAAACCACACATCCTTTTGACCTGAAACTTTGTGTTATTCATATATAGATGTGGTCTAGAAGATGGTCAAAGTAGATTCTTCATATCATTAATGATGGGTCACCTGGACCAGCCCAGAATTGAGTAGGCGGAATCTGGAAACTTTCTAGACAGTTTGTATTGTTTTGGCCACCATGGTTAATCCGTAGCTCCGATCGACACGAAACCACTTGGGTTATTTCGGCGTCGATCTCCTCTTCAATATGAATGTGTTAGATTTTCAAATCATCAATATGGGCCCCAAAAATGGGGTGAAAAAATAAAAAACGGGACTGCCTCTGTTTGAAATCTCACTTCTGAAAGTGCATGGCCTACCTGTCATCCGGCCGGCCGGCCAACTGGTCGGACCACAGGTCGACCTTAATAAAATTAGTCCAGAGAGTTTGCTGTTTCTGGAGGGTTTGGCCGGCCGGCCAGTGGCTGTGACCGGCCGGCCGGTGGGCATGAAAAATGTGATTTTTCTAATTTTTTTCTTCCTCCTTTGCATTGCATCTTTCTTCCATCTTTTATCCTTTATTTCTTTGATCTTCAAGGCATGTAAGAAGGGCCTCTAAACATCATAATGATAAAGTCTCTCTCTCATTCCTACAACCACAAAACTATGCATTAGATTCGTCTTTAAATCATGAAAACCATGCATAATATGTGATAAATTGGGGTTAGAATATGCACAATTAAGAGCTCAACATTTTGCATGGGTAGCCCTCTTTGAAAATTGGTGGGATTGGCCGTAGGACCATTCCTTCAATTGAAATTTGGATGGTTCCTCCAAGTAGAGTTGTACGTGTTACCTATCGGTCCATTAAAGAGATGTTGATAAGCGTTTGTAGCATTCACTTGCTCTTATAACACCTTTTGAAACGCATGAATTATGGGACAATCCTGAGTAGAGTATACATTAGCGGCGCAAATACCTCATAGGTTCTCAGTAGCTTCCTTGGACTTTGAGGATTCACCCTTTTTAAGTTCCATGGCCTCAACTTTCCTCGTGAGGCTAGCTATCTTTGCATTCACATCTTCCCCTTCCCTGAGGATGTACATTCATTCTCTTTCTCTTTGTTGAGAAGGCGTAGAATTACTTGATTTGTCTAAGGTATTTCAAGATTGGGTATTCTTGGCCAACATGTCAAAGTAGGCCCATGCTTCCTCTAGATCTTTACTTATGAACTCGCCGTTGCACATCATCTCTACGAATTGGCGCATGTTGGAACTCAATCCATAGTAGAAGAAACTTATGATTCGCTAAATTTTGTAGCCATGGTGTGGGCAAGCAAGTAGGAGGTCCTTAAATCTTTCTCAACTTTGAAAGAAGGTCTCACCCTCTTTAACCGAGAAATTCATTATGGCTCTTCGTATGGTGTTCATTTTATGAGCCACGAAGAACTTTTTCAAGAACTCCCGGGTCATCTCATTCCATGTCCCTATCGAATTTAGTTTAAGAGAATGAAGCCAACCCTTAGCTTTTTCTTTCAATGAGAATGAGAAAGGTTTAAGTTTTATGACATTTTCAATTACATTAATATAGTATAGAGTAGCCAGTACCTCATCAAATTCTTTTAGATGTAAATATGGGCTTTCAGAGTCTAACCCATGAAATTTAAATAAGAGTTGTATCACTCCCGGCTTTATATCCATGTTTTCCTCATTAATTGGAAAAACCACGTATGAGGGTGTAGTTGCTCTAGATGGTTGTAAATAGTCATGTAAAGCTCTCATTCGAGGAACATTGTGCACCTCATTCTCTCCTATTTCCTCTCAATTTGTATTTATGGTTGGAGTAGGAGGATTGAGAGGATTCCTCAAGGGTATTTGACTTTCCGCCATACACCTCGAAATATCAGCATAATCCAACTGCTGGATTTCAATATGGGATTTATCGAACCATTAGATTTCAATATCAGCTTAATCTGACCATTAAATTTCTATATAAGCTTAATTCAACTATTAAATTTCAATATCAGCTTAATTCAGCAGTTGGATTTTAATATGGGCTTGCTTTAATCTAACCATGTTATATTTCAGTATCATTGTAATCTAACAATTAAATTTCTATATCAGCTTAGCCCAATCTAACAATTCAACCGTTGGATTTCATTATTAGCTTAATCAAATGGTTCGATTTCAATATAATCTTAATCTAGCCGTTGGATTTCAATATAAGCTTGCTTTAATCCAACCGTGTTAGATTTTAATATCAGATCAATCTCATCATTATATTTCATTATCATCTTAATCAAATCGTTAGATTTCAATATTAACTTAATCTAACCGTTGTATTTTAATATCAACTTAATCTAGCCGTTAGATTTCAAACCATCTTAATCTAACACATATTTTAATATGTGTTAAATTTAACAGTTAGATTTTAATATATGCTTAATCCCATTCCATCGGATTAATATTGGCTTAATACAATCGTTAGATTTGAAAATAGGTTTAATCCAACCATTAATTTCAATATCCGTGTAATCTAATCGTTGGATTTCAATATGGGCATAATCGAACAGTTAGACTTCAATATCAACTGAATCTGATCATCAAATTTTTATATCAGCTTAATTTAACTGTTCGATTTCACTATCAGCTTAATCCAGCCATTGGATCAATATGGGCTTCCTTTCATCCAATCATATTAGATTTCAGTATCAGCGTAATCCAATAGTTGAATTTCTATATCAGTTTAGTCAAATCTACAATCCAACCGTTCCATTTCATTATCCACTTAATCCGATGGTTGGATTTCAATATCAGGTTAATTTAACCATTAGATTTCAATATCAACTTAATTCAACTGTTGGATTTTAATATGGAGTTGCTTTAATCCAACCGCTAGATTTTAATATGAGGTTGCTTTAATCCAACTGTTAGATTTCAATATCAAATCAATATGATTTCATTATCATCTCAATCCAACCATTAGATTTTAATACTAACTCCATCCAACCGTTAGATTTCAATATCGAGTCAATCTGATTTCATTATCATCTCAATCTAACCGTTAGATTTCAATATCGAATAAATCCGCTTTCATTATCATCTCAATCTAACCGTTAGATTTCAATACTTGCTTAATCCCACCGTTAGATTTCAATATCAACTTAATTCAATAGTTAGATTTCAATACTAGCTTCATCCAACCATTGGATTTCAATCTCAACTTAATTCAACTGTTAGATTTCAATTTTATCTTAATCCAACCATTAGATTCCAATATCAACTTAATCAAATCATTAGATTTCAATATTAGCTTAATCTAACCCTTAGATTTCAATATCAGATAAATTCAGTAGTTGGATTTCTATATATGCTTAATCCAATTCCATTGGATAAATATCGACTTAATCCAACCGTTAAATTTGAAATGGGTTTAATCTAACCGTCACATTTCAATATTAGCTTGATCTAACTAGTGGATTTTAATAAGAACTTAATTAAACTGTTATATTTCAAGCTTAATTCGACCATTAGATTTCTATATCAACTTAATCCATCCGTTAGATTTTAATATCAGCATAATCCAACCGTTATATTTTAATATACTCTTAATCCAACCATTGGATTTCAATATCGGCTTAATCAAAGCGTTGGATTTCAAAATGGACAAAAATCCAACAGTCAGATTTTAATATCAGCTTAATCCAAGCTATATCAATTGCATCCAGCCATTAGATTTCAATATCTTAATTTGTATGAGACCTATTGCGGCGGATATTTGTCGCCGCCACTACAAGAACGTAGCGTGGCAGAATATTCGCCAGTACAAATCAATTTAGAAGCTCAAGTTTAATGAATTTTTGGCGCGCGGGATATTAAAATTAATAGCGGCGGAAAATATTATCCGCTGCAATAGCATATTTAGAATTTAGCAGTGGAAACAACTTGGTTACAGTGACGGAACCTACGTTCCGCTGCTTTTTTATGCCACTAAATATCATTAGAAATGGTGGAAAGGGTGGCGAGGGTGGGAAAATCGGTTTATAGCGGCGGATATTGGTATTTGACATTATTTATATGCTTACAGTAGCGGTTTACAGTAACCGCTGTATATTGTGTACTTATAGCTGCGGATTCATAGGTACGCTGCTAAAATCCACCGCTATATATGGCATTTTTTTTTTGTAGTAATGCCATCTTTATAATGTGAACTACTGATGAATGGCCCGGATCTCTAACATATGTTCCATCCCTATGTCTCTGGACAAGTGTGCTCCCCTCTTACATGAGAGGCCATCATTGAATAACAACTATTAAGAGTACTTTCATGAAATTTTGTTCATAAGATCTAATCACCTGCAAACGATTGGTCCATTGATTATGCTTAGTAATTGCTTTATTGGGTATTTTCAAGGTAAATAGTTGTAAAAACAGATTCTAACGTAGGCAGCAACCTGTTGTAGGTGATCCGTTTTTTTTTTTTTTTTTGGGCGAATAGACTATTAGTGCATGCCACCGTACTCATTTGCTACTTGCATTAAAGAGCTCTACTTTCCCGTATGGGTCCGCTCTAATTTCACTGCATTTTCGTTTTGAGTGAATCCATACAAGCTCGAAAACGGATTTTGATGGTAAAGGTCATTCCGTCCAACTATAAAAAAAATAAAGTTGTACAACCATTCGACTTAAATTTCCCACGAAGGAACCCTGGAGAATGTTATTCGCTCCACTCAAACCATTGGAATCATATTCTCCGCCCAACTTTTCATAAAGTAGGCCTTGAATTTTACTAGTGGGGCCCACAGTTTGATCATCAAACCATTAATCTCATGGACGGGATTAGTCTAAAATACCATTTTAGGCAGTGCCTAAAACACCGTGTATATGTGAAATCCATTCCTTCCATCAGATGATAAACCTTATGTTTACCGTACATACAATGTACCATCACGTTACATCACAGCTTATGTATGGGTTTGATGAAAGATATACAGCATGATGGCCCACGCACAAACCTAAGGTTGGTGTTCCAACCCCACTGTAGTCTGTATTGTGGCCCATCTAAGTTGTGGATGTGGCTGAATTTTGGTCCCATGGCCTATCATAGAGGAGCGCATCTGATGGAGGGAGGGACACATATATACTATGGTGGGCCCAAAGAGCGTGGACTTTTTGACACTGCGTAAAACTGTAAAAGATTCCGGTCCTAGATGAACCATGTGTTGTTCTTTTTTAATGGTCGATTTGCAGTGGAACCGTTGATAACATCGGTCGTGGATGAACCATGCTTAAATATCACCTACTCTCATATATATATATATATATATATATATATATATATATATGTTGGGCAGATGCTGTTCGTTTTTAATGGTCGATATGCATTCCGATAAACGAACCATTGATAATATGGGAAACGCTTTGCATACCTACAGGATAACCTTCTCTAAAATGGAGAAATGATGTAACCTGCATGAAATCCAACCCGTTCATCAGATGCACCACTTTCTTTTGGTCTTGATCTCAAAAATCAGGTTGATTCAACGCTCAAAGTGGCCACGCAATATGAAATTTACAAACTCTAAAGGTATGGGCCACTTGAGTTTTGGAATACTAGGAGTTTTGGAATATTAGGATTTTTTTACCAATACTTTCATCTGATGGAAGGGAAGATCAGACGAATGGATTGGGATGGCGTATAAACACCACCGGTTGGGCCTAAAAAAACCAATGGCTGAAGTCCCATCCCAATTGTTTCCTACGGGTGCTCCGCCTGAGTTACAGATCATCATGATTTTTCGGTTCAAGGGTCAAGATGATGATAGACTTGGTGGATCTCATGAAAGTTCCATCCACGTAACGCTTTCTTAGTGGTGGTTATCTACGCTAGCGTAGATAGCGCATTCTAAGATTATCCATCATAAAAAAAATTTTGGATCATTGTTCATCTAAGGTGGGGCCCATCGTATCAACGGTTCAGATCAACATACTACCGGCCCGATTTTAAAAACACGGTGACAGAGGACAGTATACCCATCCTTACCCAGTGATCTTATAATTCGACACCCAACCAACGGTCCAGATTCCCCCTCAGATCCCATAAACTCCCCTCCAACTCCCTCCCTCCCATCCCAAAACACCAAAATGCCGAAAACCCATCTCTCCCTCCTCTCTCTCTTCTCTCTTCTCTCTCACATCTCCTCCTCTCCAATCGACACCTTTGTCTATGGTAGCTGCTCTCAGCTAAAATACGCCCCT
Source organism: Liriodendron chinense (assembly GCA_003013855.2). Classification (NCBI taxonomy): domain Eukaryota; kingdom Viridiplantae; phylum Streptophyta; class Magnoliopsida; order Magnoliales; family Magnoliaceae; genus Liriodendron; species Liriodendron chinense. The sequence goes on from ML058335.1 coordinate 7,632,442, forward strand.
GGCACTCCTTTCCAATCCAACCTCAACTCCCTCCTCACCTGTCTCCTACACTCAGCCTCCTCCTCTTCCTACAACAACTTCACCATCTCCTCCCCAAACCAAGACTCCCCTCTCTATGGCCTCTACCAATGCCGCGGCGACATCTCGACCGTTGATTGCTCCAGATGTATCCAAAACTCGATCACCCAACTGGGAAGTCTTTGTTTGGACTCCTGCGGTGGTAAGATCCAGCTTCAGGGATGCTTCGTTAAGTACGATAACGTGGCGTTCCTCGGGATGCAAGATAAGACCTTGGTCGTGAAGAAGTGTGGTTCAACGTCAAACGGATATGGTAACGATCTTTTGAGTAGGAGAGATAAGGTGTTGATGGAGCTGGGCAGTGAGAACGGGTCCTTCCGGGTGGGAACCGCTGGGTATTTATCTGGTATTGCCCAGTGCGTGGGAGATTTGGACGGTAGAGAGTGTTCGGACTGCATTTCGGAAGCGGTCGAGCGGATGAGGACAGGGTGCGGCATATGCGTGTCTGGAGATGTTTATCTGGCCAAGTGCTACGTGAGGTACTCTGACAGCGGTGTGCATCCGAAAGCAAGGAAGTGTGGTAAGTGCTCCTGTGATTTTTATTTTTTATTTTTTTTATCGAACACCCACAACGGAAGTTCGTTGAGCTTATTGCAGTTTTGAGTAGTGGGCCCCACTTTTTTCGGCATCTTAAGTGGTGGGGGCGATCAGGTGGGCGTGTTATTTGCACCGTTCAATCTTGTTAGATTTTCGATATGGCAGCTTTTGTTTTTGAAAACGCTACAGCGGTAATTCGTTTTAGAAGAACCTTTGTATCGCTGTGATGGTCCAATGGTCATCATAAGTAGGACCGAGTTGGTTTGACATTTTAAGGGCCCGTTTGGATACCACCAAATAAGTTACTTTTCTGCTTACAACAGTGGATAAGTGACTATATTAAGGTAAGTTTGGCTTATGATTAATTATAAGTAACTTTTTTACTTAAAAGTACATAATTACATAAGTTTTCATTTTTTTTTTAGCTTTTCTACCTTTCATAAGTTGCTTAAGAGAGGAATCAAGAGTGATAAAAGATAGGAGAAGCTTATAAGTATGTTGTGTGCCATTCATTTCAACGATAGTTTCAATGGTGGTTACTTGGAAATGTTTCAACTGTGAGAGTCATTATCTCCATTGATTCCTAGAGTGGGATATACCTGCTGGACCATAAGAGGCTCACAATTGTGGGTCCCATTGGAGATTTGGTTCTGCTCCATTTTTTAACTCATGCTTTAATAGAGTTGGCAAAACAGAGGGACGGGTGGATAGAACATGTAGATCAGTGGGTCCCACCACTGGATGAACAACGTAAGTGTGAGATACATCACAGTGGGTCTCACCCACTTGATGGACAACACAGGTCTAAAACATATGCCATCGTTGGTCTTAGGGAGGTTTTCAAGGTAGGCATGACCCCACCATTTATGGCGGTGGGGCTCACATCAGTTTATGATCAAGCTAATCTTTGTACATTTCCTACATCCAGATCTTGTGTGCCTAATCAACAGGGTGGAGGCAATTAAACATCACGGTGGGCCACCTGATCTGGTTCAACAGTGGGCAACGTCCACTATCCAGACAGTGGGGTCCACAACGGCTGGATCAAGTTGATATTTGCGTTTTACTTTCATCCTAGTCTAGGTGACCACATGAACAGTTTCTATGGTAGGTAAACATCAAGGCGGGACCCACATGAACGGACAGTGTGGGTGTGCACAGTGGGACCACATGATGGGCAATGTATATTGAAGGTGCGCCCCACATGATCGATAATAACATTGACGGTGGCCCTACTTGATAGATGACCAACATCAAAGGCAGGCCCTGCATAATGAGTGGTGCACATTAAAGGTCGGGCTATAATGATAAATTGCCCACATCCAAGGTGGGGCCTACACAATGAATGGTCCACATCAAAGGTGAAATTGCGTCGGGTAGTCTAACACGACACCCTATCCATACACATGCGGAAGTTTAAAGAGCAACTAGAATTATGGCGAAACCTATGGGGGGGGGGGGGGGGGGGGGGGGGGGGGGGGGGGTGATTAGGACCTTTTAAAATCTTTTCGCCTACTAAACAAATTTAACAAATCAAACTACGTAAGTGATTAACACTTCGGCTTCCAAGCCTAAGTGTGTCCAATCAAAAGACTAGCAAATGATAAGTGCAATCAGCAACCTAGTCTAAACAACTCATGTGAACTATAGAGGTTGGATCAAGAAATGCTTAAGTCAACAAGAGGTAGTGAAAGTACATCTTGTGAGTGTGGATGTGCCTATCAAGTGCCTAGCATACATTCCTAACTAAGCATTCATAATTAACCAAATAAACACAATGCATAAAGAGAAATGTGCTCAAGAACAATTACAAACACAAGGATGTATAGTGGTTCGACTACTTATCTACTCCACTCCCGGTTCAAGTACTCAACCCCTTTGAGCACACCGGCATTCACTGGGGAGTTTAAATCTGGTTCCTCCCAACCAAGGTGTTTTAACTCGGATCCACCTAACCGGGGAGTTTACAGGTTCCTCCCAACCTACACATTTGCACCCGTGTTGGTGGCTCCCCCTTGGAGACTCTGTTTAGGCCGACTAACGAGCCAAGGAATGGCTGACGTCCCTAAATTTAGGCCGACTAACAAGCCAATGATAGGCTAACGACCCTAGATCGAGTTTGTCAAACAAACTCTACACTCAACTCCCACAGGGAATTGAGTGGATGGACTCCTAATAAGACAACCTTACTTGTCGGATTGAGCCCCTTTGTAGCGCCGCTTTGGGTTGCTTCTTCTCGCTCTCCCATGCTTGAATCAGCTCCCCCTGTGCTCCCCCGATCTTTGACGTCGCTGCTTTGCCAAGGCTTCAGCTCCAAGATCAGCTACTTTGCATGTGATGCTCCATTGGAGATGCCCAAGGTGCTAGGGAATAGTGAATCCTCTACAAATGATAGGAAATCGATTTTCTAGTGGAATACACCTATTTGGACTCCTAGGTAGTGTTTAGACAAGGGATCTAACTATCATCAAGGTGTCTAAACCCTAGGAATCAAGAGGGAACAAGTTCATTCTCAAGATGCCATTGAATGACCCAAACTTGTGATGAAAACACAAGGAGAATGACTTGCTTTGGGTTTAGAATAGAGCCTCTAATGATCTCTAGCAATGGTGGCTTCTATCTCCTCAAAATCCCTTCTCTTTGCTCAAAAACGAATCCCATCTTTAAATAGATTTTCTTCCAACGGTAAAAAAAACTGGCAGATTCGCGCATCTCCGATTGATCGGAAGAAGGTCCGATTGATCGGAGACATGTCCGATTGATCGTAATTTAGTCCAGAGAATTCTCTGGAGGATATTCCGATTGATCGAAACATGGTCCGATTGATCGGACTGACCCCTTTTGATGGATCGGAAGACTGTCCGATTCATTGAAAATATGTCCAGTGGGTTTTCAAGGTTGCTGGAACAATTTTCGATTGATCAGAACTTCTGTTCGATTGATCAGAGTCCTATCGGAGCCAACGTCCGATTAATCGGAGATCAATCGAAAACTGTTGTTTGAGCTGTTTTGATTACAGCAGCTTCTACCTATTTAATTAGTCTAACTTATCATGTGTTTCATGGAGTTCTAGGACTAATGATGATGACTAAGGGTATACCTAGTTGGTGCAAGTCATCTAAGAGGTTAAGGGTTAGGTTTTGGTCAAGGTTAAGGCACACAAAGGCATCACTTTTACATGTTTCTTCTTCCTTGATGCAGCAGGGCCACTTGAGTCTTCGGTCTTCGTCTTCATTAAGCTCAACCGACACTAGACCCACTGACCTAAGTGATTAACAAACAAGGTGCACTAGTATGCTACAGAAAAGTGCACTAACAATCTCCCCCTTTGTCAATTACTTACAAAAACCTAACCTACCAAAACAAAAGAAATATGTTCAAGATATTACATTGATAAAGCATTAAATACAGGACTCTTGACATGCCTAAACTAGGCTGCTCTTCTTTAGATTGCTCCCCCATAACTTGTCAATCCCTGCATCACAAAACATAGCAAACTAGTTTTGGTGGGACTTGATCTTTCTCCCCCTTTTTGTTAGCAATTGACAAACTATTCTCTCCCCCTTAATGATATATCAATTAAGGTTAAGGTAAGAGAAGATAGTATGTCACAGTTATAACTATAAGCACATGCTAACTAAAGAGAGTATAGGGTGCATGATCATATAAAACATGGAGCATGCTAAGGAACATGATTAACAAGAAAATGTAACTATCTAATAATAGTTAATCATGCATAATTGGTCATCTATGATATACATTAAGCATTAAAGCTCTTTCTCCCCCTTTTTGTTAGTAATTGACAAACTATTCTCTCCCCCTTAATGATATATCAATTAAGGTTAAGGTAAGAGAAGATAGTATGTCACAGTTATAACTATAAGCACATGCTAACTAAAGAGAGTATAGGGTGCATGATCATATAAAACATGGAGCATGCTAAGGAACATGATTAACAAGAAAATGTAACTATCTAATCATAGTTAATCATGCATAATTGGTCATCTATGATATACATTAAGCATTAAAGCTCAAGGCCTTATAGCCCAATTAACCAACCTCCCCTATTGGCATATCAAGACCAATACTAAGCAAAGATTAGCATACAATGAGGCATAAAACTTAAGATGATTAGTTAATCTAAGCAGTGAGATAGTCTAGCAGCAAATATATAAAATAGAAGTAAGACTAAACTACTAAATTTGGGCTCATGAGGCTTGAATCCTCTGATTTGCCCATACACACAGAAATGAGGCTGAAATCCTCAGATTTTCCTATTTAAGCATTTCTAGCTACCCTCACTAACTATGTTTAGTTTGATTAGCCTAAGGGTAACTAATTTCCTCAACACCCTCATAAAATGTAGCATGAGGTGAGGGGTTGGGAACTCCTTCTCCTAGAAGGGATAGCGGTCGGGATCCCCTCTTAGATAAGCGGGAAGAGAGGTAGTGGTGGAAATCGTGAGAGCTAGATCATTATGTTGGCTCTCATCACTAGCAGAGTCATCAGATTTGGATTCGGACTCCTCTGTTTCATCCCAAGTGGTAGCCATTGCCTTTTTGCCTTTTGGTTTAGGCCCTTTAGGATATTCCGGGGCGATATGGCCACGATGACCGCAACCGTAACAACGGACGGATGAAGGTTTGGATGATTTTCCTTTATGTTTTTCACCCTTCTTGTCCTTCTTGTCCTTCTTGTCACGGCTATTCCCTCTATCAAATTTGAGGAATCTTTTGAATTTTTTGTTTAATTTTTCTTCCTCATCATCCTCATCATCACTATCTTCCTCCGACTCACTCTTAATTTTCTTATGTCTGTGAGAGGATTTTAGAGCGATATTTTTCTTCCTAGAGGGGGCCTTAAAGTGTAGTTTATGAGTTTGTAGGGAACCTATGAGTTCTTCTACTTTCATGTTATCTATGTCTCTACACTCCTCTAAGGCTACTACCTTGGTATCAAATCTTTTCGGGAGGGACTTAAGTATTTTCCTACAAATCCTTCCTTCCGGAACCTGATCAGCCAAGACAAACATGGAGTTGCAAATATTTGACAATTTAGTATAAAACTCCATGAAGGTTTCAGTCTCTTCCATCCTAATGTTTTCAAATTTGGTGGTTAAGAGCTGAAGCTTCGAGCGTCTTACTGTGCTAGTTCCCTCGTGGATAACCTCAAGTATATCCCATGCTTCTTTTGCAGTTGCGCATGTGAGAATGCGCTGAAATTCATCCGGGGATACCGCACAGCAAATCGCATTGAGAGCTTTGGCATTTGCCATGTATTGAGCTCTCTCTATGTCATCCCATTTGGAATCATCTTTGGGAATGACAATGTATTTCCCATCAACCTCCACTTGCTCGGTGGGCAAGGTATATCCAGTTGGTGTGCTAAGCCACACCGGACGGTCCATGGATTAGAGAAAAATTCTCATTCTATCCTTCCAATAAGCATAATTAGACCCGTCAAAGAAAGGTGGACGGTTGGTGGTACTCCCATCTCGGTTAGACATGATGCTAGTGCTCCGGTACCGGATCTTACTCTAGACGGTTACGTCCTTGAAGAGCAACCCTCTCTGATACCAATTGAAATTGCGTCGGGTAGTCTAACACGACATCCTATGCATACACGTGCGGAAGTTTAAAGAGCAACTAGAATTATGGCTAAACCTATAGGGGGGGGGGGATTAGGACCTTTTAAAATCTTTTCGCATACTAAACAAATTTAACAAATCAAACTACGTAAGCGATTAACACTTCGGCTTCCAAGCTTAAGTGGGTCCAATCAAAAGACTAGCAAATGATAAGTGCAATCAGCAACCTAGTCTAAATAACTCATGTGAACTATAGAGGATGGATCAAGAAATGCTCAAGTCAATATGAGGTAGTGAAAGTACATCTTGTGAGTGTGGATGTGCCTATCAAGTGCCTAGCATACATTCCTAACTAAGCATTCATAATTAACCAATTAAACACAATGCATAAAGAGAAATGTGCTCAAGAACAATCACAAATACAAAGATGTATAGTGGTTTGACTACTTGTCTACTCCACTCTTGGTTCAAGTACTCAACCCTTTTGAGCACACCGGCATTCACTGGGGAGTTTAAATCTGGTTCCTCCCAACCAAGGTGTTTTAACTTGGATCCTCCCAACCGGAGAGTTTATAGGTTCCTCCCAACCTACACGTTTGCACCCGTGTTGGTGGCTCCCCCTTGGAGACTCTATTTAGGCCGACTAATTAGCCAAGGAACGGCTGACGTCCTTAAATTTAGGCCGACTAACAGGCCAAGGATCGACTAACGACCCTAGATCGAGTTTGTCAAACAAACTCTACACTCAACTCCCACAGGGAATTGAGTGGATGGACTCCTAACAAAACAACCTTACTTGTCGGATTGAGCCCCTTTGTAGCGCCGCTTTGGGTTGCTTCTTCTCGCTCTCCCGTGCTTGAATCAGCTCCCCTTGTGCTCCCCCGATCTTTGACGCTGCTGCTTTGCCAAGGCTTTAGCTCCAAGATCAGCTACCTTGCATGTGATGCTCCATTGGAGATGCCCAAGGTGCTAGGGAATGGTGAATCCTCTACAAATGGTAGGAAATGGGTTTCCTAAAGGAATACACCTATTTGGACTCCTAGGTAGTGTTTAGACAAGGGATTTAACTATCATCAAGGTATCTAAACCCTAGGAATCAAGAGGGAACAAGTTCATTCTCAAGATGCCATTGAATGGCCTGAGCTTGTGATGAAAACACAAAGAGAATGACTTGCTTTGGGTTTGGAATAGAGCCTCTAATGATCTCTAGCAATGGTGGCTTCTATCTCCTCAAAATCTCCTCTCTTTGCTCAAAAATGAATCCCCATCTTTAAATAGATTTTCTTCCAACGGTAAAAAAAAACGGGCAGATTCGCGCATCTCCGATTGATAGGAGACCAGTCCGATTGATCGGAGACATGTCCGATTGATCGTAATTTAGTCCAGAGAATTCTCTGGAGGATATTCCGATTGATCGGAACATGGTCCGATTGATCGGACTGACCCCTTCCGATGGATCGGAAGATTGTCCGATTCATCAGAAATATGTCCAGTGGGTTTTCAAGGTTGCTGAAACAATTTTCGATTGATCGGAACTTCTGTCCGATTGATCGGAGACCAGTCCGATTGATCGGAGACATGTCCGATTGATCGTAATTTAGTCCAGAGAATTCTCTGGAGGATATTCCGATTGATCGGACTGACCCCTTCCGATGGATCGGAAGACTGTCCGATTCATTGAAAATATGTCCAGTGGGTTTTCAAGGTTGCTGGAATAATTTTCGATTGATCAGAACTTCTGTCCGATTGATCGGAGTCCTATCGGAGCCAACGTCCGATTGATCGGAGATCAATCGAAAACTGCTGTTTGAGCTGTTTTGATTACAGCAGCTTCCACCTCTTTAATTAGTCTAACTTATTATGTTTTTCATGGAGTCCTAAGACTAATGATGATGACTAAGGGTATACCTAGTTGGTGCAAGTCATCTAAGAGGTTAAGGGTTAGGTTTTGGTCAAGGTTAAGGCACACCAAGGCATCACTTTTACCTGTTTCTTCTTCCTTGATGCAACAGGGCCACTTGAGTCTTCGGTCTTTGTCTTCATTAAGCTCAACCGACACTAGACCCACTGACCTAAGTGATTGACAAACAAGGTGCACTAGTATGCCACAGAAAAGTGCACTAACAAAAGGTTGGCTCCACATTGAAGGTGGGGCCCACATGATGGATAGTTTGAAATTACACCTTTTGGATTAAAGGTGTGTTAGTGCGAAAGCTTAGAGAGCAACTAGAATCATGGCTAAGTCCTATAGGGAGGGATTAAAAGCTTTTGAAATTCTTTTCGCCTACTTACACAATTTAACAAATTAAACTAAGTAAGCAAGAACACTTTGGCTTCCAAGCTTAAGTGGGTCCAATCACAATACTAGCATATTGTTTAAGTAATAAGCAACCTAGTATAAGCATGCATAGATACTTAATTAATTAAACAAATCAAGCTCTTAATCTATGCAACCTATGTAGACTTATGAAAATGGATCAATGAGCTCAAGTCTACATAACTAGTGAAAGTATATCTTGCGTGTGGATGTGCCTATTTAGTGCCTAGCATACATTCCTATCAAGCATTTATAATTAACAATTAAACATACAATGCTAAGATAACAATGTGCTCAAATCAATCGTAAACACAAGCGTATATAGTAGTTCGACTTTGGGTCTACTCCACTCCTGGTTCAAGTACTCAACCACATTGAGCACACTGACATTCACTATCGGAGGTTTTAAATGAGGTTCACCTCTCAACCTTTACACAGAGGTTTTACCAGTTCACCTCTGAACCAATATGGAGTTTTGGACAAGGGTTAACTCTCAACCCAAATGGAGTTTTAGACATAGGCTAACTCTTAACCCGACGCATGTTCACTCCCTTGTCGGAAGCACCCTCTTGGAGACTAATTTAGGCCCTACAAATGTGCCAAGGAATAGCAAACGTCCATGGATGTTTTAGGCTCTACAAATGTGCTAAGGATCGACAAATGATCCTAGATCGAGTTTGACAAACAAACTCTACACTCAACTCCCATAAGGAATTGAGTGAAATGACTCTCAATATAGACAACTTTACTTGTCAGATGAGCCCCTTGTTCAGCGCCTGTTCGGGTTACTTGATCTCCGCTCTCCCATGCTTCAATCAGCTTCCTTTGTTCCCCCGATCGTGTTGCCGTTGTGTCACCAATGCCTCAGCTACACTTGATCAATCACCTTACTTGTGATGCCATTGAAATGCCCAAGGTGATAGGAGGGTAGGTTTAAAAACTCTACAACTAATGGGAATGAGTTGCCTAGAGTTGCTCACTCACAACGATCTCATCTTAAAGCTTTGGATAAGGATTTTACTATCAAGAAAGATCCAAACTCTAAAGATCAAGAGGGGATGAAGGTCATCTTCTTCATGGGCTTCGAATGCTCCATTCTCGCGTGAAATCACAAGGAAGATGCCTTGTAATGGTTAGGAATTGAGCCTCTAATGATCTCCAACAATGGTGGCTTCAATCCTTTCAAAATCCCTCTACTTACCCCTAAAAACAAGCCAAACCTTTAAATACACAAAGCCCCAACGGCTATAAAACGGCTCTATCCGACTAGTTGGATGGGGTCCTCGACCAGTTGGGCGACTAGTCGAATTATGGCCTAAACAGTGAAAAGCTCGTTGTCTGGTCATATTAAACGCCTAGACAGATATTTTCAATGGGAGCTCGCTGTCCACTTTGGGCCATCTGTCAACCGGTCGGGCAACCGATCTAGCGACAGGTCTAAGGCATGAAAACTGCATATTTTTATATATGTTTTGCAGCAGTTCATGCAACCTCTTGGCCATCTTTTAGATGGTCTTTTGGGACACTTAAGGCCAATCTAAGATGAATAGGGGTATCCTAATATTCATCTAGAGGTTTATGATTTTAGTTAGGTTCAAGGTTAAGGGACACCAAGGCATCTCTTTTACTTGTTTCTTCTTCTTTAATGCAGCTGGTCCATCTTGAGTCTTCGATCTTCGTCTTCATTAAGTTCAACTGACACTAGACTCACTGACCTAAGTGATTGACAAACAAGGTGTACTAGTATGCCACAAAAAAGTGCACTAACATAGTCCACATCAAAGGTGGACTCCATATGATGGGCACTTAATAATGGTGGGCTCCACATAATAGATGGTGCACATCAAGGTGGGCCTCACATGATGGGCAGTCCACATCAAAGGTTGGGCTAATGACCCCTATCCAAGGCTGGCCCCGCATGATGGATTGCCCACACGGGAGGTGGGCCCACATGATGGGTGGTCCACATCAAAGTTGGGCACCAAATGATGGGCGGTAGATATTGAAGATGGGCCCCACATGATGGAAGACCAACATCAAAAGTGGGCCCTACCTTATGAATGGTGCACATTAAAGATTGGAACCTAATGCTAAATGGCCCACATCCAAAGTGGGCCCACAGGATGGATGGTCCACATTAGTGGGGCCACACAATGAACGATTCATATCAAAGGTAGGCCCCACATGATGGACAGTGGATGTGAGGGGGACCAGATAGACTCGAGGGATAATTACTTATGATGTTGGAAACCAAATATATTTTTCTACTTCTTTTATGATAAGTATGTTGTTTCCCAAACATACTTATTTGCTCATCAAGTAGAAACCAAGATAAGTTACTTATCTGATAAATAGCTTATCTTAAGTAACTTACAATCCAAATGGGCCCTTAAAAGAGGTAAGAACATGTGGGGTGATCCTCACTGTTGTCCACTTCATTATAGCATTCACTCATAGCAAGATTTCACTGTGGTTGTTTCACACCAGATGATCAAATTTAACAGACTTTTACTAATGTTTTTGTAATTGAAAATGACTTCAGTGCCCTTAGGATGGTGTTTTCATTTTTTTCCTCGAAGGATTTTGCTTTCTATAAACCAGCCATAGCAAAAGTAAAATGAGTGTGGATCATCTGTGTTGAAGGCTTCGGAAATTGCACTGCCGAAAGTTCTCATTGGTCCACCTCATTTCTGATGACTCCGCTGACAACAAGATACACGGGATTTTTCTCCCAAGTAGATTGCTAGCTACTCAACTCAACTTTTAATGTGCGGAGCTTTTTATCCTAACTTTTGTGTTAGATCTACACTTGTACATCAATTTACCCAGATAATAATAGAGCATGAGCCCAAAAATGAGGTACAACCAAAGCTCAAGTGGATCACACCACATAAAGTAACAGGGATTGAACAAACTACCGTTGAAACTTTCCTAGGGCAAACGGTGAGGATCATTTTCCATCTGATCCTTCTATGACCCCAAGAAGATTTCATAACGGCAGCATCAATTTCTACTGTTTTCAGTGTGTGGTTCACTTTAGCTTTGGATCTGCATTGTTTCTCGGCTTGTTTCCTAGAATGATCTGAAAAAATGGATCGGAAGTGTGGATCTAAGAAACACATCATAATGGGGCCACATGAATTCACACACATCAAAGAATTTCCGTTGCCTTCTGTGTGGGTTTAAGAGTGGATTAGGTGAGATCCTGGGCTCACCCAAGACGGTGCAGCCCTTATATTTGTGTTTTCCCTTCGTCCATATCTTTGTTGACCTTATGAAGAGGTTAGATGGCCAATAAACCTCAAAGTGGACCGTGGGAAGGTTACAATAGTAGTCGTTCAATCCCCACTTCTTTTTGTGGCGTGGTCCAATTAAGCTTTTGCATGTGCCTCATTTTTGGGCTCATGATAAAAAATTGTGTAAAAATTGATGAACAGTATGGATCTAAAACATAAATCATTGTGGGGCCTAGCAAAGTTCCCCAGGTTAAAAGTATGTTGTGTAGCAGGCAATCTACCTGAGAGAGAAATCCGACGTAGGAAGGCTTGGCATGACATGGACCAGTGAGAAGCGACAGCACTGAATTTTTCAGTGCCTTCAACACAGACGATCCGCACTCGGTAAAAAGACATTATCGGTGAATCTTACTGGACACTGATGAGAGGTGGGACCCACTTGGGGCCGGAGGATTTTGCTTTCTATAAAACAGCCACACTAATAAGAGGTGGGATCCACTTGGGTGGTACATTTACATGATTTTGCACTTTGGGAAAAAAAAAAAGCCTATCACTCTGAGGCGTTTTTAATTGCACGTGACTGAAAATTACCACTGGTGTAATAGAGCGACCGATGCACACCCAAACACTTGAAAAATGTTGGGGGTATTTTGGTAACTTTACTTCTTTTTCATCCTAACCGTAGATTCGCCTCTGAACGTGGCCGTTACTCTGACCGTTACTCTGATCGTTGCTCTGAGCATTACTGTGACCGCCACTGTCGTTTTTAACATAAGAAAGAACTCTGGAGGACCAGGTGGGCCCACATTTCTCTCGTCTTTTCATTTTTTTATTACTTTTAAGGACAATTACCAAATAGTCACTGTTTCTGTAAATAATTGCAGACAAGTCCTTGATAATTACTTAAACTGTACATTAGGTCCACTAGACATTTTTTGGGTTACCAGGCAAAAGTTACATAGATCATAAGATCTATCTGTCCATAAGTGGGCCTTTTACAGGCATCCGTTTACCACGCCATGGATGGTATGGTTAGGAGTGCCTAATAAAATTGTTTCTTTGGGACCATAAGTGAATCATGATGAGCCCCAACCAATAGATGGTTCAGATTGTTTCTTCGGCCTAAATTTATAAAATCGATCTCGATCGTCCACGTTATAGGCTATGATCGGACAGTTAGAATCATCCGATGCATATGATGCCTGGTATACGATGAAACGTTTGGTGGACCCAATAGATAGTCGAAATCTATCAGTTGGACTGTACTAATGTCGTGATGCAACCAGGAGCACTAAACGTACAGTGCTCTACAAAGCACTGGATTATAAAATAAGGACATTTTGTCAGAGACGCCCCTCCTTTTTCTAGTAAAAATACTTTTTGAGTTTTGACACTTGAACGGTGATGGTATTATTCTATTGCCAACAGTAGAAAGGTAGAAAAACTAGGGGTGTTCTTTTCCACGTAACTATTGTTGTGCCCTATTTCTGCCCGGCTCTGCAGGAGCCAATTATCGAAATACGTGATTTCATGGATCTGCATAGTGAATGCATGCAGGAACGGATGGCGGCAGCAGCAGCGGTGGCGGTGGTGGCAGCAGCGGCGGCAGCGTTGGCGGTGGCGGTGGTGGCAGCAGCGGCGGCAGCGTTGGCGGTGGCGGTGGTGGCAGCAGCGGTGGTGGTAGCAGCGGCGGCAGCGGCAGCCGCAGTGGTGGCGGCGGCCGCAGTGGTGGCGGCGGCGGTGACTGCGACGGAGGCGGTGGCCACGGCTGCGGCTGCGGCTGCGGCGGTTGGAGGCCGTTGCAGCCATTGCCGCCGCCGCCACCATCGATGGTCACCAACGGCGGCCACGGCTGCGACTGCGGCTGCGGGACGCTGCCGTCGCTGCGGCCATCTCGGCCATTGCCGCTGCCGCCATCGCCACCGCCGATGGTCACCAAAGGCGGCCACAACTGCGGCTGCGACTGTGGCTGCGGTGAGGATGGGGACAGGGTCGACAACGTAAAGGTGGACGGCGGCATGGAGTGGTGGGCATGGTGGACTGGACTATAGCACATTTCTTGGTGACACAATTGGCATTAGATATGCGAGACCACCCTACCAAAACTTGTAAGAGCAAACAAGTGAACATGGCCGAGTAGCAAAACGGATACGAGGACAGGTGGCGAGCGAAGAAGGATATGGAAGGTTAGATTGTGCCAAGTGAAGTGTGACGAGCCTCAGATTATGTGTATGAGGAAGGCTATAAATAATGAAGGATGACGATAGAGCAAGGGGTCCAACACCAACCAAATCAAATCAAATCTCAATTTATCTTTCAAATTATCATGCTCCTTAGCATCATGCTATGTATATTCCTTAGTGTAATCGGCGGTTTTATTTTTATTCTCATTAGCATAATTTTGTAATTTACATTCCTTAGTATAAGTTGCATCTTTACGTTTCATAGAAATAAATCTTTAGTAGTAATCCAATAACCGGTAATTATAGTTGTACTCGAAGTCTATGCTTATACACTGGAGTTAATTGAATGAAGCATTTTATTCGAAATGGTAATCTGCAGCCCATTCTTAGTGGCCAACTATAACTATTTCCTTTTATTTTATTTTATTATGTATTCAAAAGTCCTTTCATATGAAAGGCAAAGGTGTAACCTATCATTGGAGGATGAACCCCACCCTCCAAATATCACTTGATCATTAGGAAACAACTGTGCAAGTGATTGAATAGACGACCAATCTACACAGGTCTTGGTTATATATTGCCGATCACAGCGTATCTGCCTATCTTGGCGCTTGGGGTCATCATTGTACAAAAAATCGAGCCACATAGATGGTTCTAGCACGCCTGCACACACATTACATGCGTGATCGAAGATAGCGAGAGAAACATTTTTTGTACGCCCGGTGGGACCTTACTTTGGTTCATTTATCAGTGTGACATTGTGAAACAAGAATATGAGTAGAAGAAGCAATCGAGTGGCTGGGGATGAACTTGCAACCCCTACCGCACCACCTCCTATGGAGGACGTGCCGGTCCAAGTGGCGGCATGTCCAAGCGGCCCCTGAGTTAAGCTTAAACAACAACTCGTCACTCAGCCCTAGCAATCAAGCAGGGCCATAGTATCTCGGACAACATATCTATATGAGATAACGGTTGGACTTAGAGATATACAAATGAGCATACAACATTTCCAAGAACAAGGAAGAGGTCAGGTAGAAATGATACATACACAAGCCGAGCACCTCCGTGTTCAAACTAAAAGTTTCAATAGATGGATGGCCCATCAGACGGAGGCCATACATTGATAATCAAATGTCATTATTGAAAGAACATATGTTCCAACACCTTATAACGAAGGGAGTTCTGTCAATAATGCGTCTCAACCACCATCAATGCCTCTGTTACAACGGAACGTACAACCTACTTTGATTCCAGAAATATGAAATGTTGTTTCACCGCCTGAGTACAAGCGTCCTAATAGGGAGGTTAAGAATTTTTACCAGAGGTGCAGAATCAGGGAGTGCCTGGTGGGCAGTCGCTCCAACCTTTCCTTGGAAACCCGCAGTTTCATGAGGGGCAGAATCACGTTGGTCCTGATCCACTACCAATTGTTGAGCCTCAATGTGTGGATCGTGACCAGATCGTGCAACTAGTCCAGGAAGTGGCCGGCCAGGTCCTCGACCGTAATACTATCCCGATTTATGATTAACCATACCCAGAATGGAACTACCAGCAACATCCGTTGATAAGAAATTATCGGCCAGATTTTGCATTGTTTTCGGGAGATTCGAGTCAGTCGACCATTGAACAAGTGGGTCGATTCAGCATGCAGTGTGGCGAGATTGCTAATAACAATTACTACAAGCTACAATTGTTTGGTCATTCGTTAAAAGCTGCTACTTTTACATGGTAATCAAATTTGTTGCCAAATTCGATCCATTCTTAGTAGGAGTTGGAAGAAAAGTTCCACACACAATTCTTTTCTAAGGATAGAGAAATGACTTTAGTTGATCTTGCACGATTTCAATTATTACCTGGGGAATCATGCGAAAGTTATATTGCCCGGTTCAAAAAGGGCAAAAGCCGCTGTAAAGTGCTTACACCTGAGGCTGAGCTTGTGTAACTCATGCAAGACGACCTTGAATATAAGCACCGAAAGAAGTTTATTGGCATGGAGTTCGTGGACCTTTGTGATTTAACTCAAAAGGTTTCTAAGTATTAGGAACTTCTACAAGAAGGCTCCAGGCAAAAGAATTCCTCATTCGGGACATATTATTATGATCTCAATTACAAAGTTGTAATTACTAAAGTGGTAGCCAAGAAGCCAGTTGTGTGTTCTGATCTGGTCAAAGCTGAAACCATTGCACCGATGTAGACAACCCCACCTCAGGCCGATAAGCTGACTAAGTCTGGATGATTGGTATGGATGTTGATCCATACACTTAACCCCAATCCAAACCTTGATCCATACCCTTAACCCTAATCCAAACCTTGATCAAAGCCCATATCCAAACCCAGATCTAAACTCTTAACCCTAATCCAAACCTAGATCTAAATCCTTAACCCTAATCCAAACCAGATCAAAACCCTGATCTAAGCTGAGAAATGGGTCAATTCGATGAGCCAACTCGATGGGATAGATCGCTGAGTCATCCCCCTGAGTCAATTTACAATTTTTAAACCCAAGTAAAGCTTAGAAGCCAAGTCTAAGCCCAAGCCCAAGCGATGGCCACAGTCAAGACAAGAATAAGCTACACCGCAGTTGAAGAACTTAAGCATCAGTGGGAGACTCCTTGCCAAAATAGGGAGAAAGCAGTGCACTTGGCGGCGGTCTGGCTGTCGCCCAATGCATTTCTTCTCCCTAATTTTGGGTAGCTGGCGCCCCTCCACAGCAGCTATCGTTTCTTCCTTTTCAAAATTCAAGATGGACCAAATGACCAATCTGTCCCTCTTATGGCCCATATTTACTAACCGAACCTAACTCCAAGCCTAGCTCCCAAACCTAGGTGAAATACTTCACATCCATATTTGCCCTTGAAGTTGTTAATAATTATAGAAAACCCTAGGTTGGCAAGGCTATAAATAGCCTCCCATTCTCTCATTTGAGGAAGGGACAAAAAATCAACAACTCACCCCATAATCCCCCTCACACCCCTTAGCCACTTACCATCTTAGCCATCTAGCCTAGCCACCCTTCCACCAAGGAGAGTGATAGTGAGCGAGTGAGCCTAGTTTTGGCCTGGCCTAACTAGTCCCAACCTTGGTCACTTGAGTCTTCTAGCTACCTATTCAAGCCACTTGAATCAATCCTTACGACATTATCGTCTACCCAAGCCTCCAGCTTTAGTCAATATCATCTAGTCATGCATTAGCATTGTGCAACATCTACTCCCTTCTCAACCCCCCTGCTCACCTCATAGCATTCAACTGTTGAACCTCCAATTTATACATTTGCCAACCCATTACATCACATTATATGCATGGTTTTCATGTTTAAAAGGCCCATCTAATGCATGTTTTGTGATTGTAGGAATGAGAGTGAACTTCACCCAATTGGAGACCAAAAGACCATGTTTAGGAGCCTTTGATGAAGGCCCAAGGTGGACTAAAGAATGATGAAGAAAGAGAGGAGAATGAGGAAGAAAGAAAGAAAGAAAAGATGAAAAAAATGAAGACTGACTGGTCTTGACCGGTCGGCCAGTTGCTGCTCCCCTCTCTTAAAGCTGATGGAGCAAGGACAGACAGGCTAGACCGGTCAAGACCGGTCGGCCAGCCCTGTCTGACCGGTCTTGACCGGTCGGCCATCCAATTTCAAGTTTCCAGATTTCAAACAGCAGGCTATTCCCGTTTCTGGTCTTTCTGCCCAGTTTTCTAGGCCCATCTTGATGGTATTTAAAAATCTAATACATTCATGTCGAAGAGGAGCTCGACGCCGAAATAACCCAAGTAGTTTCGTGTCGATCGGAGCTACGGATTGACCGTGGTGGCCAAAACAATATGAACTATCCAGAAAGTTCCAGATTCCGCCTACTCCACTCTGGGCCGGTCCAGGTGACCCATCATTGATGATATGAAGAATCTACTTTGACCATCTTCTAGACCACATCCATATATGAATAACCACAAAGTTTTAGATAAAAAGGATGTGTGGTTTGATCGTACCGGTTGAAGAAAGATGGACCATCCAGGAAGATCCAACTGCGCAGATTTTATAAAAGGCCTGAGTGTTCTAATTTTCGCACCTAATTCTGAAATTGTTTTGGACAATCTAATCCATTCATCATGTAGAGGAGGAAGTTTTCTATCAATGTTCAAAATTTGCGATCAATCTGACCTCTGTACACTCCGGAGCGTTGAAAGCAAGATGACTGGTTCTGAAGGTACCCGAATTGTGCGATTTTGAGAGGCGGTTGCTGATCTGATTGGTGGGCCCATTCAGAAAATAATCTTGGAAATCTAAATCATCTATGAGGAAGATCACATTACAAGGAAGCTACGAATAAAATTTGAAGGCAATCCGACCATTGGTTAAGCCGTAAGAAGCAAAACGAAATCTGTTATGTTGTGGTACTCTTGCTATATTATAAAAGGAGGTGCTCTCTTCTATTCCAAATGAGTCAAGGACGTGGGAAGCAAGGAGTTCAAGTCCTAGGAGGCTACCTAGCCTCCTATAGCTAGTTTTTCTTCATTTTCTTAGTTCTAGTTCTAGTTTTAATATTTTTTTTCCTTAGTTAACCTCTTAGCTAGAGCTAGAGGTGAAATTTGTAGTTAGTTTTAATGCTTTGATTCTTTTATTTCAAGTACCCTTTCTTAATTTTGAATTTTGAACTTCTAGTTTGAATAAAGTTTGGATTTTTAGATGGATTATGAGAGTTTGTGTACTCCGAACATGAGTTCCTTGCAATTCTCTGAGATTGCCATGATTAGGTTGTTTGAATTCGAATTGTAGTAACCCTTGAGCATGCCATAGCCTCTTAGCATGGCCGTTACTCCGAAGGCTACAAGTTCAAGTTCTATGTGCTTCATTAGAGCTAGAAATCTGATTTCTAGATTTAAGTGGGACTATTTGTGCTTGAATGTTATATCCTCCAATTAGATGAGAGATAGAACTTTGATTCTAACTGTGTTGTGCTTGGATGAATGGATTAGTATTGAACTACTACAAGTGGATCCTTGATGCTCTAGTTCTTTCCAAATATCAGATTTTCCTATTTTATGTTAAAAACTATTTTCCTAAACTTCTTAAATTTTAGTTATTGGAGTGGTTGAAATTGTTACTTCTTTCCCTGTGGATCGACCTCGATCTTACCGAGATTTATTCTACATCGCAGCCTTGCACTTGAGGCGAGCGAACATCAACTAGTCCCGTCGAGTGTATGCTTTGCGGCTTGTCGAGTTTCTCGGATCCTGTCGATCAAAAACATAAGTTGGCTAGTCACTCCGCTCACTGGTTAGTGAGTCAGGGTAGGTGCGTTGGGCTCGAGACACTACTTGGCAGCGGTGATACATTAAACACTATATACAACACACACAGCATTCATCAAAGCATAAGAACCAGAAGTACTAATCCTCAGAATTGATTTTATCCTGCCAAGTAGAGACCGTACATCTGTACGGGCAGAGTGGGTGCCTAATACCTTCCCTCTCTGTAGCCATGGTCCTTACCTCGAATCTCAAATAGCAGATTAAGGAGTCATCTTAAAACTAAGGATCTTCGAATTTTCATTCTTAGGCATTTCTACAGGGTCTAGCCGACTGTAGATTTGAAGTAACTGGCTAGTAGTAACTCCAGTCTTTTATAAACCTTTTCCAAATACACAACAAGTACCAAAAGGCCCTTAAAAGAGGCAAGCCACGTGAAAGTGATGATTCACGCAAAAAAATGTAAATTTTTCCAGCGTCTACAAAATGGTGACTTTGCTAGGGATGGTCTAGTCGCATTAATAAGACCCAACTCGAAAAACAAGATTTCACCATTTTTAAGGAATAATTGTTCTTAAGCCATTTCAGCATCAGCTTTCATCTCATTCAATTGGCCAAAAACCATAAAATTGCGCCTCAACGAGCCCGCCATTCACAAACCGCACCTCCTTACCGCAGCATTAGCCATAACAGATCACAAATAGCCAAGGCCAACTAAGAGAATGAAATCCAACAATTCCTGGCACCTGATATGCAGGATGCTCAACCAATGCAAACGCAACCTGTAGAGGTCATACCAACTGCCTGCGTCCAGGAATTGGCAGAGGGGCTAAAGGCTATACGAGAAATGTTCCTCCAATTCATGCAAGCCAAAATTGCCTTGGCCAGCAACCTGGCTGGTCCCAGCCAACAACGGCCACAGCAACTAGTCCTTCTTCTGGCATCCAGTTCGGTTCAAGCACAATCGTCGAAATCTGCACAAGATTTCCAGCCTCCGCCAGCACAAGCTTCCAATATTGGGTGTTTCCTTTAAAATCCTCCTGCAATCAGGAATCAGCTAAAAGACAATCCCGCCGCCTGCATCTCCAACCAATTCCAACACAGTCCCGAAATTGGGACTTTCGGTTATTTTCTAGCCAACCTTACAGCCAAAGTTTCAAATTAATATCAAACCAATCCTGCAAACAGGATATCCAGTCAATTACCAACACATCCCGTAGTAGGGTTTCAAGTCAATTTCCAATAGGGACAGCACTGGTGGATGCCCACAACGGGGGTCTGTCACGCCCATTTTAACCAACTGAATGTGACAGATACCCAACAAGGGGGTCACTTCCCAGTTCAACTTCAACAATCTCTAGTTCAATTCCAGCAACCTTCAATTCAATCTCAACAAATTCCAATTCAATTTCGAGCAGCAGCTCCCCCTAATGGGAGTCATAGGATCGAGGAAATCGATCACTATGCCGAAAAAGCGAAGAGGGCCCAGCCGCAAGAGGCGTCGGTCCCTCAAACAACCTTAACAAAAATGGTGGAGTTGTGAGAGAAGCTACAAGCCATGGAGAATCAGCTTCAGCAACAGCAAGGGATTGACTTCCCCTCAACAAAGTTTAGGGATCTGTGTCCCTTTCCAGATGCGCAAGTACCACCCAATTTCGAGGTACCAAAATTTAAGAGATATAATGGCAATAGTTGTCTTACGACACATCTTAAGGCATTCTGTGGAGAGCTTAGCACTGTGGTAGGAAATGAAGGAGCTCTCATACACCTCTTTCAAAAGTCTCTAAAAGGCAATGCTTTGGATTGGTATACTTCTTTGGATTGTCGCCGGATCAAGACATGGGAACAACTCTCACAAGCATTTGCAGACTAATTCACATATAATCTCAACATGGCACCAAGAAGGGCAGACTTGGCTGCTCTCAGTTAAAAGAATGACGAGACCTGGTCAGCTTGCGTAGGACGTTGGCAAGCCATGGCCACCAAAATGCGAACCCTGATTGACGACGAGGAGAAGATCTCCATGATTGTTCACTTGACAAATCCCAGCATCTTTGGGTACCTAATCTCCCATCCTTATTCAAAATTTTCTTAACTTACCACGCCGGAGAATAAGTAGAAGCAAGAATTCATGTAAGGACGATCTCCCCATGGCCTCATCAAGCTGCTTCAGTCAAGCGGAACAAAGTGGACGGAAGACCAGCAAGGTGTGGGAATGAAAACAGGAGTAGTTCTCCCCAGTGTACGACAGAAGTCAACAATATCATTACTACTACCCCAGGGAATCAGTAGGTTCCTCAGCAAGGTCGTCAGTAATACCAACCTTAGTAGGTTCAGCAAAGGTATCAACCACTACCATAGGACCTGCAACCACATCCACAGCTAATTCCACAACAGCTGTAGCAGCAGCAGCCCAAGGGGAATACCCAGTACCCGTACCAAAATAGGCAGATGACATAGGAACCTAGGAAGTTCGCCCCACTCACACGAACGTATAGTTAAATCATGGCCACGTTGGTGCACAAGCAACTTCTTACCCCTTTACAACCTAGGCCTCCTCCGAACCCTCTCCCTTTCAACT
The DNA here is from genome assembly GCA_003013855.2 of Liriodendron chinense. NCBI lineage: Eukaryota > Viridiplantae > Streptophyta > Magnoliopsida > Magnoliales > Magnoliaceae > Liriodendron > Liriodendron chinense. Next base: position 7,654,202 of record ML058335.1, read on the forward strand.
ACAATGAGAACGAGTACTACGCATATTGTCAAGGGCATGGTCACACGACAGATCGTTGCTTCTCTTTGAAGCACGTTGTTTAGAACTTGATTGATAGCAAAAAAATCATCATTTTGATCCATGAAGTTCCTCCGACTGCTCCCACCAACATCCTTCAAAACCCTTGGCCACAATATCAAACAGATCCAAGTTCATTAAATGGTTAGTTATCCACTATATAGAGAGTGACTCCTCAAGGCACTCTCCTTCTCCTACCCAATCCATATGCACCATTTCAAACAATTGGGAGAATGAGCCCCTGGTCTTGCAAGGGGCACCGTCCAAATCTATTGAGCCGTTAGTTTTACAAGGGGCACCTCCCGAGAATTACTCACTATTGGTCTTACAAGGGGCACCCCCAAACCTCCCCTCCATCATTCGAACCGATCACCTTTCAGGAGCGTACTCCCCTCATCCTTCCCTATTGCCCCCTATCAGGCAAGGGGTAACACACGATAGTTGAAAATGGGAACCAATAGTCTTTGAGGGAGCCCCTTCAAATCACGAATCCCTCACATTGCAAGAAACATTCTTGGATTCCCTAGTTTTTTAACCAATCTTCCTCCAAGGGGCGGCCCCTGAGCTACAAAGTCAACGAAGGACCCTCCCACTTATGCCACATCAGTTGGCTCATGCCAAGGGACCTTTGACCATCACCACAGGACCGGTATGCATCCAATGGGAACTGCCTACACCCGAGACGACCAGACCAAGACCCTACCCTACGTTATCTACAAAGACGAACAACACCGAGTACCCTTTAGTGTGACCAATGTTGTAATCCTAAAAGTTAGGGTGATGTATGAGGAACCAACAGCCACTACCCCAAAACCGTCAATACCAATAGCTGAAGAACCAGTGGTCTTAGAAGGGAAGGAACCACCATGCTATAAGACAGTTCCATGGCATTATCCTGAATGCGTAGAGGTTGAAAACATGAATCCCAATGAGCGATGTACTAGGAAGGATGGACGAACAAAGCTCCAAGGAGCTTGTTCCCAAGTGCTGGCAACAAAGCCGATGTCGCATATGATGTGGCAACCCAAATGAAGTCCATTCCAACACAGATTTAGGTATGGGAGCTTCTCCGCACATCTCGGATGCATCTCAAACTATTTGCCAAAACAATGAGTGATGCGCACATCATAATCAAACAACTACTCGCTCTCCAAGCCATCACATTCACAGATGATGAGTTGCCTCCCGAAGGACTAAACCATGGGCGCTAGCTAAACATAGCCCTGCGTTACAAGGATCTCCGTGTCCCGCTGGTCCTCATTGATAACGGCTCAATCTTGAACGTGTGCCCACTCAAGACAGCTACCCGTCTTGGTATCGAACCAACTTCATTCATACCCAACAACATGAGTGTAAGGGCGTTCGATAACTTCCGCGGGACAGTAGAAGGAGAGATCGACATTGAGGTTCAGATTGGTCCGAACATTTCAACTATCACATTCCAAGTTCTGGACATATCAACCTCTTTGGACCTACTACTAGGGAGACCGTGGTTGCATAAAGTCAGTGCCATCCTCTCCATCCACACATCATCAGAGAGTGAAGTATATTTGGGAAAGTAAAGTAATCGTCATCCTCTCCAAGACAAAATTCATCCTCCCTGCACAATCGTGAATGAATAAGGCAACAAATCTCCTTGCGGACTGATAAGTATAACACCTGCCCCTACCCTATTGATATGGAGGTGCCGTCAAAATACATTTGCCAGAGCCGCGCTTCCCTGACCATCATGACTTGGTCATTTGAGAAATCGCATTCCATCTCTTCATTACTTAGAACCGGATGTGCGGCAAGAAAGTCTGCGATTGCCTGCCCCTTAATAGCTCAAGCCGAAATGTAAGTAATGTCAAACTCTGAAAGGACGAGAGCCCATTTAGCCAACTGTCTGGATAGCATCGGTCTGTTCATGAGAAGCTTGATAGGATCGGCCTTAGATATCAGGGTTATTTGGTGTGAGAGGCAATAATGTCTGAGTTTCTTTATGGCGAATATTAACGCAAGGCATATCTTTTCGATCGTCGAATAATTGAATTCAGCTCCCACGAGTGTGCGAGTCAAATAGTATAGCGCATTTTCCTTCTCTTCTTCATTCTTTTGGGCCAAGAATGCCCCTAGTGAGTTCTCACCTACGACGATGTAGAGAATCAGAGGTTTTCCTTTGATCAGGGTGACGAGGAATGGAGATTTCCCGAGCATCTCTTTTAGTGTATCAAAGGCATTTTGACAAGTGTCGTCCCATTCAAACTAGACGTCTTTCTTATTAAGGCGGGAAAAAGGCTGACATCTTTCGGCCAGATTGGAGATGAATCTTCTTAAATACGCTACACGACCTTGAATTAAAGCTCTTTAACTGCTTTAAATTCTTTAGCGGTGACATCTCTCCCTGATTGCCTTAATCTTTGCGGGGTCGATCTCTATGCCCTTGTGCCTGACGACGAAGCCCAAGAATTTGCCTGATGACACCCCAAATGCGCATTTTAGTGGATTCATACAAAGACTCTTCTCACGTAATCGCTGGAATACTTACCTTAGGTGTTCTTTGTGCAGTTCATGATCAGTCGACCTTACAACCAAATCATTAACGTAAAATTCGACGTGTTTGTGTATCATATCTTGGAATATAACATGCATCACGCGCTGATAGGTTACCCCTGCATTCTTCAAGCCGAAGGGCATCACACGGTAACAATATATGCCGAGAGTCATGCAGAAGGCTGTAGCTTCTTCATCTTCCGGGGTCATGCGAATCTGGTTATACACTGAGTAGCTATACATAAAGGACATCACTACGTATCCCATGGTGTTATCGATCAGTAACTCTGAAATAGGAAGAGGGAAGTCATCTTTGGGACAAGCTTCGTTAAGGTTTCGAAAATCAACGCAGACCTTAATTTGCTCGCTTTTCTTCTTAACTAGTACAATGTTCGAAATCCACCATGGATACTTCACTTCTCGAACGAACCCAGACTGAATTAACTTCTTGATTTCTTCTTTAATCTTGGGCACAATGTTGGAGTGAAATCGCCGCTGAGGTTGCTTCACTAGCTTCCTCTCTTTCATGATACTTAGCTTGTGCATGGCAGTCATTGGACTAAGCCCTGGCATTTTCGAATATGTCCAAGAAAAGACGTCTTTATTCTCTCTCAGTAGCTGTATATATTTCTCCCTTTCATCTTCTGGAACATTCTTGCTTAGATACGTATTTCTGAGTTCTTCAAGAGTTCCTAGGTTTATTTCTTCGAGCTCATCAATTGTTGGTTGTCCCCCATCTTCTATCTGTGCGGGTGCGGCACTTGGTTGGACAATGTTGATAGGTTCTTGTGGTCGTACTTCTTCCACGAGACTAATCGTCACCATGTTCACACTTGCTTTTGCTCCCAAACTTTCTCCATTTCTGTATACTTGCTTATATTCTTCGAACGGGGCAAGTAACTTTTTCTTCATGATTGAATCTTAGCTAGAGAACCTCATATTCCTCATAATATTCTGACTAGTTTTGTTGTACCTCTTCTCTTCTATCGGCCAGGATTGAGTTGATGACTTCTCTACTTCATTTTCTGAGGGTGCGGGCTGACTTGGCCCTGAGTGAAACCCGATGTCCTTCTGGGCGGCATCCCTTAATGGCACGAGGAATTGGTTGGAAGCTGTAGGAAATGGCCTAATTCTTTCTATCTTGGGCAACAACATGTTGAAGCTGGATTTGAGCACGCTCATGTGCTGATTCGAGACTAGTTCTAGCACAAACTGTCCCGGCTAATGTAAATGCTTCGGTACTAGGTAAAATTTCTTCATTTGTTGCTGAGGCTAATTTACTAGACAAGTCATGATTTCTTTTGGAGTAATATGAGGCGCCTTACTCCTCTGCCTAGATTCTTTAGTTAGGAATTTTTCTTCTTACCCCTTTTATGCTGCACCGGGCTTCTCCGTAACTTTGTTATCATTAATGAGATCATAGTACCGGGCATTGGCTAAGAATGATTCAGCTACTTTATATAGCATTGGGTCTACTGTTACTCTGTATTGAACCCCGTTCCTATCGTACTTGAAGCACTGATGATAAGTGGAAGGGATGAGGCCGTTCTGATGAAGATAAGGTCTCCCTAGAAGGAGGTTATATGTCGTCACTGCGTCGATCACCTGACAGGTTACTTTTGCATCAGTTCTTCGATTTCCAACATTACTGTGATTGATCCAAGAGTACGTTGACTATCTTGATTGAAGCCTTAGATGACCATAATGCTCGAACGCAGCGCTGATTGCCTGTAGCCCAACCTCTATAATGTCTTGAGTGGCATGATTTTCACAGTGGACCTATCATTCAACATGCATTTCTTAACTTCGGTGTCTTTGATCGTCCTTGTAACCATTAGCGGACAGTTGTGATCTGTCAATTTGATCATATAGTCTTCTTCAGAGAATGTGATTGCTGAAGAATGGTTAACTTGCATAATTGGTTGTACCGACATGTAGCCCTCTTAGAATTTATTCGGGTTACTCATCTCAGCTTCAATCTCTATCATCATGACTTCTCTAACATCGTTATCAAGCAAGGCGTTGATTAACATTTCACGGTATTCCTTAGAGAGTCACATAGCGTCATATATGCTTAAGCGAGCTGGGACCTTTTGAAGATGTGACACTACATCATATGCCACTGATGTTGCTTATGGTCTTAGTTTTGGTTGACTGGGCGCGATTTTGACAACTTTCTCCTTTAGCTTCTACACGCAGGGTCTTTCCTGTGGCCTATCAGGAATGATATCTTCTTGCATTGGATCATCTCGCCTCGGATGGGTGCATTTAGGCATCTGTTTTCCTAATCGTAAGATGACGGTATCAACTTCTCCCTCAGCTAACCGCAACGTGTCTTCAGACGGCGTTTATTCTACAAATGACGATACCATTGTGTAATGTGTTGTAGTCATTATGGTTCATTTTTTCCCCTGTGTTGTTCCTCTCTCCTCTTCCTCCTCTCTTCTTTCGATTAAGGAGTCTACGCCTATTCTCCAGCCTCTTTTTACTACTGATTAGAGTCCATGGCTCTTCGAGTTCAGGGAATGAGGTTGGCCGATAAGTATTCCTTCCTGTAGGGACTGCTGATATTGCCCCAGAGGTTTCTTTCCTTGTCTCAGGTAGTTTCATGTTGATGACACCTTGGTTAATCAGATCCTATATCCTTCCTTTCAAGGAGAAGTAATCTTTAGTTTTGTAGCTCGCTCACTGATGATATTTGCAATATTCTAAATCACTACTTCGTCCAACTTCGTGAGGGCGGATGGGTTCTGGTAGGCGTATTAGACCTTCTTCAATCAATTGTTCCAGCATCAAAACCAAATCGGCCATATCAAATGTAGAGGGTCCATTGGCCATATGCCTCTCAGCTATCGAAGCTCGTCAAGGTACATAGGGTCTCTTACCCTTATCTTGTACGACTGTCGTCTTTGTCTTAATCTTGCTTTCAGTGGCTGGGCGTTTTCTATCTTTCTGATCTGGGCCTTTATCCACCTGATGAGTTTCTACCACCCTTCCTGTTTCTCTCTTCTGCCTTTCGGGCCTGAAATTCACTCGGGAAGCCGCTTCTTCTACTAAATGCGCTTTTGTGGCCAGATCACAAAATGAATGGAAAGTGTTGCCTGACAATCCGTATGAGATCATTTGGTCTAGAGTCCTCAGACACATCTTCATTTATTCTCCTTCACTCGGCAATTTGCAGCACTGGGCTATCATAGTTCCCCATCGGTTAATAAACTTTTCAATTGATTCCCCATGTCTCTGTCTGACTAGTGTCAGGTCTGTTAATGAAATTTCTCTCTATAGCGAAGAACTTCGATGTGAAGCCATCTTGCATTTGTTCCCATGTCCTGATCGAGCCGGCTGGCTGTGACATGTACCACTGGAAGGCCTTCCTCATTAAGGTTGATCCGAACAATCACATGCAATACTACGATACGATGGAACAATTCCCCAATGTAGTTAAGAAATGGGTGATGTGCTCTTCTGGTGACCCTTTGCCATCGAACTTCCCGAACTCGGGGCACCTAAAATTGACTGGGAACTGGATCTCTTCTACTTCAGATGAGTACGAAATCCGGTACTTGTAGCCACCTCTCTTCTCTTTCTCTTTCTCTTGTTGCATCAAATGGGCTATTGTTTGCGATAATTCTTCTCGTGATATGTGCGATGTCGAAAGTGGTGCACGCTCTGTTGATGCAATCCTGGGCTAGATGGGTGGCTCGGGTTCGATCAGTCCTTCTGCTGCCCCTTGGGATTCTTCAGCCGATTAACGTGTGGGATGTATCATACTTCGAGTAGCGTTTTGTGCAATCAATGTTGTTAGGGATGGTTCTCAGTTGATTAGCCGTTTCATACTAGGCTTGGGCCAATCTATCGATCTGATCTTACACGGCATGTAGCTCCCTTTCCGCTTTGTACGGTCCTTCTGTCACCCGAACCATGACCACCTGCACTAGCTAAACCTTTTGAGTCAGCTTCTGTCTTGTCTCGAACACTGCTGCGAGCTTGAAGTTCTTTGCGGTTGCAGGTTCAACCGGTTTTCGTGATATGCGAGCAACCTTAGACAGTGGTAGGAACTGTTCAATTGTCAACGCAAGTACTGAAGGCCTTGTTGATATGATCTGGATGCTGATGAGGGTCTTCTTCTCACACTTTGGCTACCATTGCCACTTAGTTATGTGGCGAGGTTTTGTAGCGTTTATCTTCTTGTATATAGCTCTGATAGCTACTTTCTTTTGTTTTTTTCTTCTGTCGGCGTGTTTGGACCAACTACTACTCTGAGTCGGAAACAGTTGTTGTGGTTATGGTGAAACGGGGAAAGCCAAAGCCCCCGGCGGCAAGGAAGATGCATGAGCTTGTCATCGAGCATGTCATTTCTTCTGTCTACGTTAGTATCTTGCTAATTCTGCGATGGTCACACACTCATTAGAAAATTTCATAAATGCGGTTGGAAGTATGAACCCATCGATCATGGGGTATAAATTGACGAAAATCAGCAAGAAAGGCAAATATATGTGAAGTTGTGGAAGCTTGTGAGTTTGAAAACCTTTAATTTAATGTCTATTGCCTTGAAGATGAAAGGAAGAACATTCCCGTTAAGAGTCACCAGTTTGGCGCCCATGGGCGTCAAAACATTACACATTGCGGTAACCTTTCTATGTATACATTTTTGTTTGCAAATGATTGATCTTAGAAGGTTTCTTTACTTAGAATTAACCAGAGATTTTGAGTTCATTCCCCAGCAAAGTCGCTAGTTTGTTAAAATTAGAAAATGCGACAAGGACATTTTCTGTGTATTGTTGCTCTGAGGTTCTGAATAATGAAAACATTCATAGATAATCACAAGTATTCACAAAAGTACACAAGAGAAAGATATCGCAAGGCAAATTTTATTCCAGAGATTCTAATATCTTGTACATTCTAGGCCGTAATCTGACACAAACCCTTAATTACATCGACTGATCGATGACCCTTGATTAGAAGGTAAAAGACTAGTTAGCAGGGACTATGGTCTTTGCGTTCATGGTCGTAGAGAGCTGTATTTTGTTTTTTTGTTATGGACTGAGCCATCTTTATATGGGTCAAATGTTTATGTCCCATGTTTTAACCGAAAATTCGAACTGAGACCGTTAGAGTTTTTAACTGAGAGAGTGTGACTCTGGGCCTACACCTATCATATTTGGACAGGCGACCTCGGAAAAATCGATCTACAGCTGTACGTACTTGAGCAGCCCAACCGACGGATGCCGTTTGAATGGGAAGGACATTGACCGTTTTGACTTGGCAGTTCATAGCAATTGTTTCGTGATGAATTGGAACTCTTTAGTATGGTTTATTGTGGTAACCATAGCCCCGTTTGTTTAATTTTTACCCTTAATCTGGTTATGTTGTGCTAGTACATGAAATAATTATATGTATTCTTGTATGATTCTGGGTGTCGGTGGCACTATAGGAGGACATTCCATACTTCATTTCGTATCTGGCGGCGAATTCTGATACTCGAAATTGTTCATGAAAGTGTACATGTGCACAAATATCAAGAATATGGTTGTTAATCATGAAGAATATTGAAAACAATACAATTTTAAGGTTAAAACCCATCTTGCACATGCCTTTGGGAGCATGCACATGTCTTGGAGGTATGCGCAAGCATTCGGGGCATGCACAAGGTTCATTTATTTAAGAAAATGTCTTTCTTGGGAATTTGGGGTATGCGCAAGGACTTTCAAGGCGTGCACAAGGGAATTTGATGATTTTCGTTTGTATAAAGATGTATGTGCATGTCTTGGAGGTATGCGCAAGCATCCGGGACACGTGCAAGAAATTTTCGAGGCATGCGCAAGGTTCCTTTATTTGAGAAAATGTCTTTTTTTTTGGAATTTGAGGCATGCGCAAGGACTTTCAAGGCATGCACAAGGGGATTTGATGATTTTCGTTTGTATAAATGTATGCGCATGTCTTGTAGGTATGTGCAAGCATCCTAAGCATGCGTAAGAAATTTTTGAGGCATGCACAAAGTTCCTTTATTTGAGAAAATGTCTTTCTTGGGAATTTAGGGTATGCGCAAGGACTTTCAAGGCATGTGCAAGATATTTCACTTAGTACGTCGGAATGACGTAGCTCCGGTGAGGAATCTAGTGATAGGTTTTGGGTTCGAGTGAGGATTTCGGTAAAGGATTTGGTGGGAGCTTGCGAATGCTCTGGATATCCTGGCACGTAATTCGAGTCAGAATCATCTCTCTCTCTCTCTTCATAAAGATGCATCGGAGTATTTATAGGTAAAATTACCCAATTAGCTGTCATGTGCATGCCTTGGGTTGTGTGTGCATGCCAAGATGTGCCATGCACATACATCTGGGGTATGCGTACGCAATAATTAGATAAATAATACATGCGCATGTCCTGGGGGTATGCGCATGCCTTTAGGAATGTGGAAACAACCCCCTTGGGAGTGATCACTTTCTTTCATTTCAATTCATTTTTATGGATGCATGCGCATGCCTCAAATCCTTGCACATACTTCTGGGGTATGCGCAAGCATCCTAAAAATGTGTTTTCCTTGTTTTGTGGCCCATTTTCTTTGATTTGATCTTCCCCTTTCGTGTCTTTTTAAATTATCTTACATGCTTTCTATTTTGTGAACATTTGTGGGCCCAACATGCATCATTTATTAAAAGATGGAAATTTCCCATGCATGTAAAGACACACATGGAAAATTCGCCACCCTTCACAACTTGAAAAAGAAAGATAACATGAGAAAGAAATGAAGAAAGGTCATGAATCTTTGGTTGCCACCGCCTTGAAATCGAAGAAGTAAGCTTGAGCACATTGGCTTTGTCTTGGCTCACCCCGAAATGCACCACACTCGCTCAAATGTACACCTTGAAAAAGAAAACATGAAGACATATATATAGGATAGGAGGAAGACATGAACCAAAGGATAGATGAAAAGAAAATTATCAAAGGCTCACCTCAAGCCGCTGACTTGGGCATTCCAAGGGTCCCACCAAGAGTGAAAAGACATTACAAGAAAAATGACCTTTCCTGGTGCTTAAAAGCACCGAGAAATGTGCAAAAAAGCACCGGTAAATAATTCTTCGGCGCTCTGACAAGCGCTGACAAAAGGGGTAAGTCAGTAAAGGATTTACCGGCGCCTACCGGCGCCATACTCCTTTGCTGGCGCTTTTGCTGATTGCTATAATAACGAGTAGGTGTTTCAAAAAATGCCTGAGAAAGCTGTAAAAGCGCCGGGAAAAGTCTTATGTAGCACCATAAAATGTACGCCGGTAAAAGGTAGTAAATTGGGTACTAAAAACCAGCAAAAGCTGGAACCTGTACTTTTTAATATTTGAAACCTAAAAAACCTGTATAATGTTGCGAATAAAAATATGAAACAAAATTAAATTACTTTACAATACAAAAATATATAATAGATTTACAACAGCTAGAAAATGGTCTGAATTAAATAAAATAAAAAAAACCTTCTGTGTGGTCCACTCCTAGCTATGGATGGTTCCCACAAAAACTCGTCCAAATCAGAATTCCTTTGTCCTTTACTGAGTAGTCTGCAAATAAGCAAGTTACACCAACAGAAAAAGCTCTATGTCATGCGTTGTGCCAATTTCAAAATGCTCTTCCTAACCTCCAGTGTGGCAACTCCTGAAAATCAGAATCATATGAAAAGATAGAATTCAAATTGCAAATAGGATAGTTCTCTATTTATTTAAGAGCTATCAAGGGATTATATACATGAAAATGCAGGAGATATAGCTAAATATGAAAGATGCTTAATCTATATTACAGTGTGGGGCGGGTCCCTTTGAGTTCACCCATGTCCCAAAAATCAGGCCAATCTAAAATATATAGCTTATGAAACAATTGGGATAGAGACACTCACTGAGTTTTGTACTACCATCTAAGTCATTTAAAAGATGTGCCCCATTAGGATTAATGTAAATTAAAAAAAAATCAGTCCATTCCAACACTCAAGTGGGCCACACCACATGATTTTAGATGATTTAGGCATGTAATTTTAAATCGGGCAGTCACCTGATTTTTTGATCGGCCAAATTTCTGAGTTTCAGGTCGGACATAGGCATGCTCCCATGATGGATGTATTGGTTATCATGCACAAATCACAGTGGGTGTTGAGCCATGAATTATACATATTCTAACCCCTTTTCATCACCACTTTATACATGTTTTCTATGATAATAGACATATCTAATGCATGTTTTTGTAATTGTAGAAATGAGAGAGAGACAACACTAATTTAGTGTTAAAAGAGGCCTTCTAAACATCATTGAAAAACAAGTGAAGAAATACAAGAGGTGGAGTGGAGAAACCAAGAGGAAGAGAAGGAGCAAGAGGAAGGTGAAGAAAGAAGAGGAAAATAGAGCCCACAAGAAGGACCAACCAGTCAAGACCGGTCGGCCAACACTGCAGGCCTCTAGACAACACGCTAGACAGCCACCTGGACCAAACCAACCTATCATGACCATTTGGCCATGCACAGACAGCAATGTGCAGAAATTCTGCACTTTCCATTTTCGAATTTCAAGAGTCCTAGTGCGTGAGGGACACGCGATTTAACGATTTTTCTCATGCAGTGGTAAATCCATGCTATAAAAGGACACCTACACCCTCTTCCTAAGGCATCTAGCAACATGGGGAGCAAAGGAATCAAGACTTGGGAGGCTTTCTAGCCTCCTCCTAGACCTAGTTCTTATTCTTATAGTTCTAGTTCAAATTTTCCTTTTAATGTTTTCTTTTAGTTAACTTTCAGCTGGACCTAAGAGGGGAATCTTTTAGTTTTCAATAATACTTTAATACATTGATATCGAATTATGGTTTAATGATTGAACACTTCATTGTAATTTAAATAAAATTGATAATTTTAAGTGATTCAGGGAATTTGTGTGCCAAGTATGTAAGTTCTTGTTGAATTTCTGAGATTAATCAAATTGGTTTATGGGTTGTTGATTGATGAAAGCTTTTGATTTGTCGTGATTTCCGGATATGGTGAATGTTTCAACCATGGATCAAAATAGTGAAATTTCTATTAGAATTATGATGGAAAGTTCATCTCTTTCGTGGAATCTGAGATAGGTGATGATGGTTATTGAAGTTGGTTTAATTAGAGTTCAAATTATTGGTCGTAGTCAAGTTTAGTGATAGGATTTGATGAAAGCTATGGTAGTGAATCTCAACTAGCTTTGAAAGAGGCTTGGCCTATACAATTGAGTGTGCCCAAGGCTTGAGGTTGATTGAGGAAACCAAATCAATAAACACCCATCTATTTCAGATTGTTATATGCTTTGATTGCTATATATATCTCCCGGCTGGATAAAGATAAAACTTCGATTCCAGTTGTGTTTGAATCGAATCATTGAATTGAATATAATTAAAACTAGAAGTGGATCCTTGATGCTCTAGTTTTTCAATTCTTGAATTTTTCATATTTTATGTTTAGTTCTTAAAAACTGATTACATAAACCTTCTTAGATTCTAGTTGTTAGAATAGTTCGAATTGTTTACCTCTTTCCCTGTGGATCGACCTCGGTCTTTCTGAGAATTATTACTACATCATAGCCTTGCACTTGAGGTGAGCCCCACAAACAACACAGGTATAGACAACTTTGTAAAATAAACTTATTCTACAACCTCCATTTAAGAATGATGGTGGGGCCACAAACATTATGTGGCTAGGCCACATCCTGTCTGTCCATGTACCAGTAATTGCAAAGAGTACTAAAAGGCATGAAATAAGCCGTGTTTGGACGCACAAGTGAATTCTATTTGTGAACATTTGGTTGAAAGAGGAGAAATTGTAGCTGCATTTCTGCAGGCCCAACTTGAGAAAAATTACCAATTATTGCAATTTGATTTGATTGTGGATCCAAAAACAATCCTAACAAATCACAGCTCGCCATTGGAATCCTTCGTGGGAAGGCTGGTCGCCATGAAGAAAACTTGCCTCTCGCATTGGAGCTGCAACGTCGCTATCCAGTGCTTTGCCCCAAACACCAGGACGCTACTAACAATCGACCAATACAAGCTGTGTATTGTACGTTTTTGGCACTCCAAATTAGGGCTGTCAACGGGTCAGATACGGCCAGATTAGTGATCATCCGTATCCGATCCGATTAAGGATATAAACGACCCGAATACGATTCGGATCACAAGTATATGATCCAAACCCGACTCGTTTAAATATTTTGAAATCCATTTCCGATCCCAATATGATCCGACCCGATATCCGAGAGAGAGAGAGAGAGAGAGAGAGAGAGAGAGAGAGAGAGAGAGAGAGAGAGAGATGCATGGTTGCGTGCGTGGAGAGTAGAGACGAAGGAGACGGCTTTTTTTTTTTTTTTTTTTTAATCGGGTCGTTAACGGGCCGAATCAAGGTTGATCCGAATGCGACTTGAATATTAAACGAATCATCTTTGGGTATCCGAATCCGACCTGATGATCCGATTATTGATCTGAATCCGATTAAATCGGAGCGGATCTGGATCGGATACGGATCATGATCCGTGCCATTGACAACCCTACTCCAAATGCTCCACCCAGGTTACCTGAAAACCATCACAGCCGTTGAATTGCCAGTCAAGAGATCCACACAACCACAACTTTAGGCAAGGAATCATAAGAGAATACAAGAAGCAATTGGACCATATAAAACACACTTTGCTGGACATAGTTGCCCATTCCCAAAGGGCCATTGGATGGTTGCCCCAAAGGGCCGAACCTGTCACCCAAATTTTCAGAAAAAAGTGGGTCAAGTTTCAAATATTTATATCTAAAACCAGGGTAAAAAACTCCTAATTAATGAGAGAAGCAACTACTAATGTTTATAACATTGGCATTGAAATGTTTTCAATCCACCAAAACGCCAAACAAGCAAACATAAAAAGAATATAAAAAATGAGTCGCTTTTGTTAAGCAACATTGCCCATTCAGATTCATGTCCATGAATATCTCATTCCACAGCAAAAACCAACAAAATTCTTTCATGGTCTCTATACAAATCACGCCCAATACTCTCCTTGTTTCTGAGTGCAAAAATGAAAATGAAACCCTCTGCAACGAGATCAGGAAACCCAAATATATGTAACTTGGAAATTTTGATAAACATCCATAAATAACAGCACTGATGTAGTAGGACATGAACCAAGCCTTCAATTTAGCAACTATGTGCTAGAATAATCATGCAACTCTTGCACTCAAGTTACCAAGAAGCATCCACAGCTACGAAAGAAATATATTTTTTGCTACAATGTCAGAGAATAATGAGACGTTATATGGGAATTTCGATGTTGCAATATTAATACATGGTCAAGAAGAAATGCACTAACGGTCCACATTCAATGATGAAGGGATAAAATATTTAGTATGTAGGATCTTCCATTTTGGGAGATCTTTTTGGGTAATGTTCATCCATGATGGGGTTATCAGATCAACAGCTTAGATAAACAACTATGGGCCCCACCTATACAAAAAAAGGTAGCAAACAGGGAAGTTCCCTTATCTGAAATCAGCCTCTTTTTTAGTAAGTCACAAGAACAAGGAAGACAAGATCATAAAAGCATGACCAAACCTAACCATTGAGCAAAGAGGAAAAGAACAGACTTTTTGTTTCAACAACTTACCATGCGTCCACTCATATCAATTTGAAAATGGGCTAACTTGAAACCCAATAGAACGTGTAGTGGTGCATACTCCTGCAATACAAACAATAATCAAACCCACGCCAGTCAAATCATTCCCCTACTTTTTTGCAGCAACTTTCTTTTCTCATCCCATCCAATAATTCCATTACAATGTGCTTTCATCTAATTGATTGGAAGATAAGTCCATCCACCCACCCCGTGGATAACTTCCAACATTTCAAGTGAGTTTGACATCCAATCGGTCCAATGGGTTAGCCCCACCGTGAGGATTACTTTACATGAAAATCCACCCCATCCATTTGTTTTACCAGATCATGTTACAACATAGGACAAAAATGAGGCAGATCCATAAACTCAAACCATAAACTCAAATAGGCTACAAGAGGATTGCACATCCACTGTTGACACTTTCTAGGGCCACAAAAGTTTTGAATGAAGTTAATATTTGTGTTTTCAATTCATTCCAGTAGGAAGCATGACCTTGTGAAGGGTATAGATCAAGATATCCCAAAACGGTTACGTATCGGCCGTATCGGCCAATACGTAACGGAAACGGTCATGACCGTTACGCGTTATGGGGTCAAAACGGCTGTAACGGCCGTTACAGGAAAAACAGGCTGTAACGGCCCCGTATCGGCCTGTATCGGACCGATACGACGATACGGCCCCATATCGGACCGTAACGGCCCTGTAACGGTCTTATAACAGTTTTTTTCAAAAAAATTAAAAAGAGTCGTATCGGCCGATATGGGGTCCGTAACGGCCGTTACGGCCCGTATCGTAACGGTGGTGGCCATTATGGCCACCGTTACCATTATGAGACACCTTGGTATAGATGGCATATAAACATCACAGTGGAACAAGGAAGATTTCAATGATATGCATTTCCCTCCCCACTTTCTATTGTCGTGTGGCCCACTTGAGTTTTGGATCTGCCCCATTTTTGGGCCCATGTTGTAATATGATCCGGACAAAATGGATGGACAGGGTGGATTTCACACAAACATCACGGTGGGCCCTAGCTAGCTTCCTATTGCATGAAGTTCTCAAAAATAAATTCATAAAAAAGGTTCTCAAAAGTTTCTCGTTAGTTCTCAAGTTAAAAAAAAAAAAAAAAAATAGTTCTAAAAAATAAGAATGAGCTTTATATGTGCTAGTTCATGTAGAAACTAAAGAGTATAGACTAGAGACCAGAAAGAAAATGAATAAAACTTGATCCATCTAGTTTGAACTTCACAAGAGGGACTATCCACATCTATTTTACTCAGATTTTTTTGTACTAGCGCCACCATTTAAAAAAATGGATGAAGTTAATACCAAAAATACATTAGGGAATTTCAGTGAGAATGACTAAATGCTAAACGGTACCTTTCCAAGACTTCCAAGGAAGGAATTGCTGTTTGCTTACTATCAGATGAAACCTAGCATCTCCATCACCATTCTAGCTTTACTCCTTGCTTCTCAAATGTCCATGACAACTGCAGGCATTACACGAGTATCAGCCCTATCTAACCAACAACAAATACCATGCATATATTTGATGATGATCAAGGCCCACATGCCAAATTGACTACTTCTTCATTTTTACTCTACATTAACGTCCACCAACCAGCCACTTATTGAAATGAAACAGAAACAAAGAAAAAGAGTAAGGTTACTGACTCTTCTGTTGCCATTCCCAGCATCCAGAAATTGGTACATCGAACCCAGCTTCTGTAGATACCCGAGATCTTTCTGCGGCCTCGATGAATTCCGTAACCGGCTGGTCCCAGTGATATGACCTCTCAGAGACATCTGATTCCAACGCGGACCCCCAATTAAAATAAAATAAAATTGATAAATAAAAAAGAAAAATAGAGCTGATATCTACACCCTATTTTTTTTATTTTTTTATAAATTGACCCACTCTTCTACACCCTACTACTCCATTACAACAAATAGGAGCACCATAACTTTCAGTGCTCTGGGACTACAACCAGCTGGTTGAGCTGGTTAAGTAAAAAATTTACATTCCGACAGCATCATTGTCTCATTCAAATGGGCAGACTTCAGATTTATACTAAAAAACAAGAACCATATCCAAGGTGCAAAATATTTCAATATAAATTGTTTTTAGCTATTAAACTAGAATCATTCTCAAATCGCTATTACATTTATTTGAAGACCAACTTGGAAGTAATGTAATAGCAATTTGGAAATTGCAATCTAGTTATTCCCACTTAAGCAGAGCAAAAATTGCAATTCAATTTGGTTGTGCATCCAAACTTTCCCTAAATAAGATCTGATTTTATGGTCTTCTCCAGCTATGTTATAGGGTAGGAAGACCTTACACTAGACCTATAGAGGTCTTCTGGGAAGCGCGAGAACACTTGGGTTGCTCCTTAAATCATCTCCAAACTGTGAAGATGACTGGAATCAAGGGTGAGGAATGTGAATTGTATTTCGTAAGGTTCATACTCGCGAATGCTCCAGTTCTTGAGACGATGAATAATGGTACTATGGTTGAAAAATCAAGGTTCTTAGAGATTTGCTACAGCTCCGAAAAGCTTCCCGTCAAGCCATTATCAGATGCAATTAGGAAAGTATTTTGAGGGTGTTTTGGGGGTTGGGCTGCAAGGAAAATAGTTGGAAAAAATATTTGAATATTTGTATGCTTTGGCTTTGGCTTTTTTTTTTTTTTTTTAATATATCATCACTGTTCAAAAAAAATTTAGTTGGCAAATTTTTGGGATTTCTGGTGTTACTAGTACTTGTGAAGATACAAAATAGCTCTTTCTTGTGTATTTAAGAACTGTCCTTGTAAAGAAGATGATCACTTTTCTTTAGCCGGCCCTGCAATGTTAAGGTAGCATTTTGAACCGGACATTAGTGGAGGCCATCATGTGTTGCTTGTGGTTCCAAAGAAGTGCACTGATTAGATCATCCTAACCATCCCAACCATGGCTCAGTGGATGGATTGCTCTAAAAGAGAAGGCCAACCTTTATATGGATAGAATATGATCGATGTGGTTTTTAGATTGTGGCGTAAGATGTGTGGCTGGATGCAATGGACGGTCGAGATCGATTGATTAGATTACCCATTTACCTGAATGCAGGTAGGTCTGCAAGAATTAGCTGAAAGTAAATCTAGTCCCTCCAAATGATGGGATCCATTGTAGATGAAGTACAGGCCTAAAGTAACATGACTGGACGATCCTAACCATCTGATTCCTTCCATCAAATGGAATAGCCAGATCTAATAGCATTCCAACTCTGGAACCAGTACAGAGTACCCAAGCAGCGACATTTATAATTGAACTGTGACATACTTTCTTTTCTGAAAGATAATGGCACTATCCATAATCAATTTTAGAAAATGCAAATACATAAATTCTCACCATAATAGCAAGCAAGATAAAGTATATGGAAACAATTTGGGTACTTTCAAGAGACAGAATGAGAACCTTCTGAAAAATTCTTTTCAGATCTTGTAAGGGTTTTGTCCACATGAAAGGAGATATTAGATACTCCTGCAAATGCTCCAAATAGTCCGTATACTCCCTGCAAACACAGAACATGCAATAAGATGAAAAACATTAATTTAATAGTGATTACTATAAAAGGATGCAGTGGACATGCAGAAAGTCTCCAAACACATTCAACTATTCTGACAGAAGTAAAAGGCAGAAGGTTACCTTGTCATCTTCAGGTTCCAAGTAAGCAGAGTATTCAATTTTCTCTCCAAATTTAGAGTTGATCTACTCGTTAAACAATTATGCATATCTAGGTATCGATTAAAAGCTTCATGATGAAACAAATCCAGAGAAGTGAGGAAATGAGATTAACAAGGAAAGACCTTTTTATAGATTCGTTGCAACCCTGCATCAGAGATCTTATCCCAGTAGCTCGGATCTTTCTTACACTGCAAAGAAATCGGCCGAAATTTCAACTGTCTGATCAGGATTATAAACACCAATATGCAAGCTGAAAATCACACATCAGTTATAACTTGAGAATAACCATGCAAATGAACATATCCTATGCCATAAGATGATTTTTGTCAGCATGAAAATACAACCAAAACAGAAAAGTGGAGAGAATTCAATCATCCATAAGCACTAAAGCTGCTCTCCTCAGTCTAAAAGGAAACCTTTCATCTAGTAAAGAACAACTTCAAATAGTAAATCGGTTCTTTGTAGATTAGTTGTCGGCAAGGTATCCCAAAACGGATACGTATTGGCCATATAGGTCGATACGTATCGGAAACGGCCGTGGCCGTTACGCGATACGGGGTAAAAAATGGTGACCCCTTAAAATTTGACCCATAACGGCCGTTACGGGGGCCATAACGGCGGTTACGGCCCATAACGGCCATCACGGTCACTCGTAACAGTCAGAAACGGCTAGTTTTTTTTATTTTTTATTTTATAAATGTGAATTTTTTTCTTTTTTTTTTCATACTTTTTTTCTCTCATTTTTTTTTTACTCTATTCTTTTACTAAAACTGACCACTCTTAGTCTATTTTGGAAGATTAAAATGATCAATTTCTACGATTTGGATGAATCAAAGCTCCGTGAGCCATTTTCCAACGAAATCCAAAAATAGGTATTTATACATTTTTCTTTCTCTAATCGTTGTTTTTCACCTTAATATAATGTTCTAACCATTGTAAATTATTAAAATGTGCATTTCAAGATTATGCAACTGATTTCTATATATTTTTATATCTTTTTAATTTCAGATTATTTTCAGAATAATATTAAAAATTAGTAAAAATCATGTCTTTTTTCTGGTTTAATGATCGGATAACATGTGTTACTTATAATAGAACACAATCATATGCATTTTACAGATTATGCACATAATTTGCTATTTTTTTGTATTTTTTTAAATTTTGGATTAATTTCGAAATAATTTTAAAAATTAGGGAAAATCATTTTTACTTATAGTAGAACACAATCATGTGTATTTTACAGATTATGCACATAATTTGCTATTTTTTCATCAAACAGCCCGATACATCTTTTTCACCAAAGAGTAGACCGCTTCACCACCATAAACATATTCAAAATTATAAATGAATGTATATTTGGAATGTTTGAAATTGTTTGAATTTAATCCACATTTTTTTAGATTTTTTTTGGCAATTTTTTTTTTATAGTTACAGGGGGCGTATTGGCCGATACGGCCCGTATCCATATCGGTAACGGTGGGCACCGTTACGCCTACCGATACCGCTACGGGACACCTTGGTTGTCGGTAAGGTCAACCCAAACTCGAATGGGCCAACCCAGTAATGGTCAGGTTGTTAAGGTCCTTGGGTTGGGTTTGGGTTGGAAAACACCAACTCAATTTGAGGTCAGGTTGGGTTTGGGTTGAGAAAATTCAGGACGGATTAGGTTGGGTTGGTAAGAATCACATGCAGTTGGGTTGGGTGGGATCGGATTGGATCGGGTACAACGAAATTTGGGTTGGGTTTGGGTTGAGCATCTCAGGCTGGGTCGGGTTATGGGGTGGGTACTCTTGAGGTCAGATCAAGCTCAGGTGACCCTTAATCCAATCCAACCCACTTGAGTTGCCGCCTTAATTGGAAGCAACTAAGGGTTCAGAGGTGTTAGAGGCTACATGTTTAAATCATGCATTGGAGATCATCGCCCCACGCAAGATAAAAAGGCACTGTACGACCCTCGCTAATTTGAAAAAAAAAGACCAAAAAAGCACATAGTAGATTACACACAAACAATTACAGACAATTTAAATGGAGAAATAATATAAAAGAGTACTCACATGTGTTCATCATTCTGCTCTTCGTGGTACAACAGCTTTTCAATTGACCCATGCTTGTATCTACCTTAGGGAGACACCATTGAACTTGGGATAAAAAACATAAATTTCATGAACAACTGGGTACAGGCCAGGAAGAGTGAAAGCAATGTGGCTCTTGTATTGTCCAACAATATTTTTTCTGAAACAACGAGCACAGAAATTCAAATACTATTATAATGGAATTTTTTTTTAAAGAACTAAAGAAAGGCCAGCCCAACTCTGCATAAATCCATCATGAGTGGTCAGCAAAAGCATTTAGAGAACAACCCTAATGTCTAGAAAAATCACTAGAATGAAATGCTTTTATTTTAGCATTGAAACAAGCGAATCCCGCACCTCCACAATGTACATTCACTTATGAGCAGGGCCTTGCATTCTTCCTAAAAAGTAGTACAAAGATTACTAAAAATAGGACTTTTACAAAAGGCAACAAGAAATATATAAAACATGTATAACAAATATAATGACACAATACGATTCATGGCTATATAAGGTAAACAACCATACAATCAGATTTAAAAATGGGATTTTAATAGGTTATTAAACATTTTAACACCACATACTCATTCCAAATAATAGCCAAAACTATAACCAGAAGCAAAAGACAAGGTATGTGTAGAATTAAAAGGGTAAAATCCATAATCTTTAATGAGATTTCTATCCATCTATGAAGCATAAAAAAAGAGATGCCCGTGAAAGTAAAACAGGAAAAGACAATGATCAATTTGATCCCTTGTTAATCTCACTGATTACCTGTAATTTTAAAAAATGGATGCATCCCATTGGAATAGAAACAATAGATGCTCAAATGATAACTTAGTAGTTTCGCCTCAGATTCTCTGCGAGCATTGTAGAGTACCTGAAAAAAATCAATGGAAGTATGTAGGTGTTTCCCTTTACATATACGCATCCCAAAAGAAATTTTCAGTTAGATTATTCTTCGGAACTATGCGATCTACACCACTAAGGTCTTGGATTATGGAATATAATCTCCTACCTTTCCATCTGGCCTAAAAGGAAATTAAGTTACTTATCAAGTGCCTTTTTCTTTATTTTCTCAAGCTCCAATTGATGATTGTACAGAACCTGAAAGTGCATTTTGTGTAGGAAGAATGCTATTTCAAAAAATCCTCAAACGTAAAGTGAGAGAAAACATGTAACTTCAATTGAATGTCCAAAATTGTTAGCTGTTGTAAAAGTGAACTTGCCAGCTTCTCTATATTCATCCAGGTAACTGCATTAACCGATCTGCTTACCTTCCCAAAATCAATATCCAAAACAATTCAACTAGGGAATTATTAAAATAAATGTTTGAAATCCTTCTATACATTTGCACTTAATTGAATATGAAACAAACAATATATGCCTTGCTCTTATCATCATCTGTCATACATGTTGACAGTTTAGATCTTTCGAGACAGGATCTTTCCAGCAAACTAGACTGAAAATTTCAGTATTCTGATTTCAGTAGCTGAGAAATTGAAAGTCTTTTTTTTTTCCAGATTTCTACAGGTCCAAAAGAAGAAATAAAGGACCGTTTGATAGAAAGAAGATTCAGAACCCTCGAAACTTCTTGAATTTTTCATCGAGATCAGTCAATTGAAAGATTGTTTGGACTTGCAAAAATCTCAAAAAATAAAAAAAGCTCTCCAGGACTTCCTCACTGAAAGCAACCCATCTTGAGAAAGCTCCCAGGGGTCGACGACGATCGGGTTCCTCTTAGGAGCAACTGTAAGTGGCTGCTATGCCTACCTCCCCAGGGTTGACAGGGATAGGTAAAGCTATATATGGAACTGAATATATGGTTCTAGTCTCATTCATGACTAGAGCATACCCGCTGTGCTCAACAACCCTTGCATTAGTTGAGTGGGGATTATGCACAAACACCTGGTGAGCAACGTGCAAACCATCCCACTCCTTCGCTTGCTAGATTTTATGGCTCTTCTAGTGTCACCATTATCCCCTATTGACTATATCTACTAGCCAATCTAACCTCTCCCAACATCTATCTAGCATTGATCTGGTCCAAACGATTGGGTCCCTATGACCTATGAACCCTAATATCAGAGAAGAAGGGAGAAAACGAAGTCATTGCAAATCCCGAATTAGGATTTCAACATTGTAAATAACTAATTAAGGCTTCAACATTGTAAATCCCTAATTAGGAATTCACCATTGTAAAACCCTAATTAGGGTTTCAACATTGAAGATGCTTGATCGAGAGAGAGAGAGAGAGAGAGAGAGAGAGAGAGAGAGAGAGAGAGACCTGAGAGAGGGAGAATGAGTGTGCCCGCACACGGTGGTTTCTTGGCCCCTCGCACTTGCTTGCCAGAAGGAGACGGAGAGCACCGCGATGGGTAACTGCTGGATCTGTAGCAGAAGGTCGTTCTGCTGGAAAGATGGGTTCTATGGAGTTGGAGAGAGAGAGAGAGAGAGAGAGAGAGAGAGATTCTGGAGCGGGGAGTCTAGGAGAGAGTCGGGGGATTGGGTCATAGGGTAAATATAGGGACCCCTTTGCCAATGCCCGGGTTTGTTTAGTGCCGTAAAATGGTTCCCCTTAAACGTTGGCAAAGACCGACTTTCTTCTAGTGAGAAAACAAGAGAAATATGTGAGAAAGGAGAGAAGTTGAAAGGAAGAAGAAACATGAAGAAAAGAGTTGAAGTAAAAGAGCATGGAGAGAAGAGAATAAAGGAAAGGGTATAGAGCATACCTCTCTTCAGTTGGGCAGCACCTCCTTACTATAGAAAGTCTAAAAATAAGAAAAAACAACTTAAGGAAAGAGCAAGAGTGAAAAGAAAAGAGAGAGAGCCCCTTACCAAAGGCCCAAATCGTTGCTGTGAATGAAGATGGGAGGGGGTATATATAACACTGGAGAGTCCAACCCACCAGCCCAGCCTTGGCCAAAACCGGAGGCGAGCTTTGCACTCGGTTTTGCAAATGGCCCAAGGTAGTTTTGCAAATGGGTTTCGGTCACCCTCTTCCCCATGAAAGGAATGATGCTTTTGGAAGGGATTTGGCGTGACGAATCTTGTATGTATGGAAGATTGAATTGATGGAAGAGGAGAGAATATGTTTGAAAAAAGGAGGGAAATTCGAATTTATTTTAAAAGTTTTCAAAATCTCATGAGAAATTAAAGAAAAATTGAAGAGATGATGAAAGGAGGAGAGGAAAATTCTTGCATTTTTGAAATACTCAAATGAAAATCAAATGTTTAATCTTGATCGTCAATTTTTTAGCAAATGAATAAGACCATTCCAAAAAAAATTCAATATTTTCCAATAAAAATGGCATCATTCATGGTCGTTGGATCACGATCTAATGGACCTAATCATCTTCCAAAAATAAAAAATATTTTCAAGTTATTTTTCAACGAAAATAGGCATCAATCATGACCGTTGGATCATGATCTGATGGACCGGATCATCTTCCAAAAATCAAAAATATTTTCAAGTTATTTTCCAATAAAAACCAGCATCGATCGTGACCACTAGATCACAATCTGATGGACCGAATCCTCATTCAAAAAATCAAAAAAAAATTCTAAATAAAAATTAGCGGCGATCGCAACCATCTGAGTCACGACCCATAGGTCCGAAGACCTTAAACTACACAAGGATTAATTTCTCGGGGGCTTTTCAAATCTCCTCTGGGCATGGCTGACACTTGATCGTACAAGTGTCCAAAGTTTAATGACAGTCAAGTCAAGTGTGGGTGGAAGTTCTATAATCATATTCATGTTGAACGCACCATGATAAACGACCTTAATTGGAAGTCGTTGTTGAAGCCGGTAGATGTTCCCTATTTTTTAGAAGTTATGAAGGGGATTAAGGCAGTTGGGAGGTGAAGCGCATACACCCTCATGGCATAATGAGCAGTGTAAGACCCCAAACTGGATTGATCACGAGAAATGTGAGGATGTGTTCCATCTTGTGGCCAAAGGAGCCTGTTGGATAATACGTGGTCTATGTCCATTGCACAAAAGGAGCAGGCAACTTTGTGGGTGTGTTGACCATAAACCCTCAAATTTATTTCATCCGAATACGTAAAAACTACAACACTTAAGTTTGTGCGCTCGTCTTGCTCGTTGAAATAAAATGAATCGAGTTCCTTATCAATAGTAAAAGCTGAGAGTTGATGGAAATTCCACACCATTTTCTTGCACTTCAAAAGAAAATGTGTGTTTAAAATAAGAACCGGTGTCGATTGCAACCCTCTAAGTCACGATCTAACAATTCAGATCATTATCAAAACTCATAAAAAATCACCATCCCTAGTAGAGCACCTCACCTGACTCTTCAAAATTTGGGACGACGAACCCTATCCTTCTCAGATTGGAATCTTGACCAAGATCTATGGTCGGATTGCCCTAATAAAATGCCAACTGGACCACACTTTGTCTTTTTATCCCCAGAAGAAACGCAACCGCATTTGGGACGATGGACCTGATCGACCATGAATTGGGATCTTGACCAAACCGCTAATTAAACATCCGCCTTAAAAACAATCCCCAAGAGGAGCGAAAGCAATAAACTCAGATTTTGCGTATCCCATTGAAAATAATCCCAATCGTGATCGTCAGATCTAATTGCACACAACGTACGATCAGTTTGAACTCCAGTGTCGAAACTACCATACCAAATGCTATTGTAAGAAAGGATGATAGACCAAAATTAATCAGAAGAAACCTTCTAAATGGTGGAAAAGACAAATTGTAACCTAAGTATCTAGGTCAAAAAATTGCATGAAAAGAAGGTCACTTGCACATACCTAGTCCTATATGTTTACAGAGCTTGACCGAGTCCAAGTTGATGTAGTGGATCTCCCATAAGGCCGCAAAAAGCATAGGACAACTAACCACTTTGACTATCAAGCAAAACAAGTACTCTTGGGTTGACTTGGGAAGCTATGGTCATTCCATTTTCAGACAGTATCCTTGTAAGGCCGCTTTAGTGTAGGGGCTCTATTGTGACTTGCTCTTCCAATGCTAATATCTATCAAGAGTAAAAAGGTTGTGATTGGGTACCCATATTGCAACCAGTGCAGGGATAATCACAACGCTTTCTCTGAACCCCTACGGTATGTGCAAGTTATCTATTTTCATACAAGAAGCTGATGCAAACACAAAGGTAGGCAATGAATCCAAACAACAATTCAAGACTGATTAAGAAAGGGTAGGGTGTTCACTTACTTTGGCACATGGTTGCGTACAACCTCTAACAAAGAGGGGCATCTATAGACACCCCACCCTAGGTTGATAAGCTGACTAGGACTGGATGATTGGCATGGATGTTGATCCATATTGTTAACCCCAATCCAAACCGTGATTAATTCATACCCTTAACCCTAATCAAAACCTTGATCCATACCCTTAACTCTAATCCAAATCCAGATCCAAACTCTTAACCCTACTCCAAATCCAAATCTAAACTCATAACCCTAATCCAAACTAGATCAAAACCCTTTACCAAAACCATGATCCAAGTTGAGAAATGGGTCAATTCAATGAGTCAACTCGATGGGTTAGCCTGCTGAGTCAGTCCCTTGAGTAAATTCACCATTTTTAAACCCAACTAAAGCCCAAAAGCAAGTTTAAGCCCAAGCCCAACTGATGGCCACAGTCGGGATAGAGAATATGCTACACTGCCACTGAAGAACTTAAGTATCTATGGGAGACAACAGTGCACTGGCACTGCTCCAAATAGGGAGAAAGCAATGCACTGGCACTGCTCCACAGTTGGAGCCCCTCCACAATAGTTGTTGTTTCTTCTTTTGCGAAATTTGAGGTGGGCCAAATGACCAATTTTCCCCTCTTGTGGCTCATGTTTACCAACCGAACCTAACTACAAGCCTAGCTCCTAACCTAGGTGAAATACATCACATCCATATTTTCCCTCAAAGTTGCTGACAATTATAGAAAAACTTGGGTTGATAAGGCTATAAATAGCCTCCCATTCTCTCATTTAAGGAAGGGACAAAAAATCAATAACTCACCCCATAAGCCCCCTCACACCCCTTAGCCACTTAGCCATCTTAGCCATCTAGCCTAGCCACCCCTCCACTAAGGAGAGTGAGAGTGAGAGAGTGAGCCTAGTCTTAGCGTGGCCTAACCAGCCCCAACCTTGGTCACTTGAGTCTTCCAGCTACCTATCCAAGCCACTCGAATCAATCCTTGCGACACTACTGTCCACCTAAGCCTCCAGTCTTTAGTCAATTTCATTCATACATTAGCATTGTGCAACATATACTCTCTTCTCAACCCCTGTACTCACCTCATAGCATTTCATACATAGCATTCAATTAGTCCCCTCAAGTGAATGCTCTACGGCTTGCCGAGTTTCTTAGATCCTGCCCATTAAAAACTTGAGTTGGATAGTCTCTGCTCGTTCGGTTAGTGAGTCAGGGTAGGTGCGTTGGGCCTGAGACACTACTTGGCAGGGGTGATGCATTAAACACTACATACAACACACAACATTTATCAAAGCGCAAGAATTAAAACTAATCCACGAAATTGATTTTATCCTGCGAAGTAGAGACCGTGCATCTGTAAGGGCAGAGTGGGTGCTTATAACACATTCCCTCTCTATAACCGCGATCCTTACCTCGAATCTCAGGCAGCAGATGAATGAGTCATCTTAAGGATAATGATCTTCGAATTCCCTATCTTAAGCATTTCTACAAGGTTTACCTGACTGTAGATTTAAAGTAATTGGCTAGTGGTGACTCTAGTCTTTTATAAACTTTTTCTAAATACACAGCAAGTACCAAAAGGCCTTCGAAAGAGGTGAGCTACGTGGAAGTGACAATTCGTGCAGAAAAAAGTGAATTTTTCCAGCGTCCACAACCGACTACTTAGAAGGCTAAAAAAACATACACTTTTGACATAACCTTGGGCCAATGAAATATTTGAAATTCTGCTGGCCGGGAAGTTTATTAATGTTCCTAGTAATAATATAGTACCTATCGCAGAGGAGTTAAAGAAAGTTGAATGTTGTAAATGTCATGGAACTTGTAATCATTCTACTAACAAATGTGTTGTGCTTAGGAATGTTATCAAGGATAACATTGACAAAGGCCTGTTGAAGTTTTCCAAAAAGGATGAGGCGTTGTTGATCGACACCAATGCAATCCCTCCGGTCTTGGAGGCCAACATGGTTACAGTTGATCTTCGGAGAATAGATCGATCGTGACGAAAGGTTGATCTAGGTCCTGATGGGTACCGCAATTCCTCTTCATAGCCAAGGATCCGACCATATCGATAGCACGAAGACAATTTGGTTGACGTGGATGTTGAAGGATATGCAACTGTGGACAACGACCTCATGGCGCGTCTCCCCACCGGTCCTTTTTCTTCCTTTGCTTTCGAGGGCTTTTGACTATGTGGATGGATTTAGGGGATTAATACTTTTGAAATGTTGTTATGGAAGACTTGAGTCGTCACTAGCCAGTTACTTCAAATCTACAGTCGGCTAGACATTGTAGAAACACTTAAGAACAGGAATCCAAGGATCCCTAATCCTAAGATGACTCCTTGATTTACTTTTAGAGATTCTGTTAGTGCACTTTTTATGGCATACTAGTGCACCTTATTTGTCAATCACGTGCGTCCATGTGTTGTAATATCGGTTGAGCCTTGCCAAGCTAAAAATCGAAGATTCAAGTGGACAGCATTATCAAGGAAGAAGAACAGGTAAAAGAGATACATTGGTGATCTTAACCCTTAAAATCAAAACAACCATAACCTATGACTTGGACTAAATAGGAAAACCCTTAGTCATTATCATTAGACTTAGAACACTTAAAAAACATGATAAGTTAGGCTAATAAAAGAGGTGCAAATTGCTGTAAATAAACCAGCTTAGACAATAGTTTTTTAATGGACTTCAATCCATCAAAGTTCAGTTTCGATGAGACTTCAATTCATCAAAAACCAATTTGATCCATCGAACACATGTCCAATAACATTTATGAACTCTCTGTACAGTTCTACGATCAATCGATAAAATCACTTAGATCCATCGAAGTGAATTTTTCGATCCATCGGAGAGTGCTTCATTCTATCGAAATGAATGTCCAGCAATTTCATAAACTCTCTAGACAGTTTTTCGATCCATCGGAGTAGGATCTGAAATTGCGGTATAAGTTTGATTACCGCTTTTGTAGAAGCAAGAAACTGGTTTCTTTGTCCTAGAAGGGGGTGAATAGGACACTTTTTCAAATCACCAAATTATGCACTAATAAATATGCAAAGTAGTTTAGAGAACTTTCTTCAAACACTTGATATGGAGAATATTAACTTTCAATATAAGGGCAAGTGAAAGAAGTAAAGCAGTTCAAGCATTCATCACACAACAAGAGATTTTATAGTGGTTCGGTTATGTACCTACTCCACTCCCGGCTGATCCACTCACTCCTTGAGTGGCCGGATTTTACTATCACAATGGTTTTAAATGAGGTTAACCATAAACCTTAACAGCCTACAAAAGGACTTAGATTTCAACACATGGATTCGTCCTTTCCTTAGGACTAATCCATTGACCACTTTGTCCTACACAAGGGCTTGTCCTACACAAGGACTTGTCCTACATAAGGACTCTACTGAGTTTGGGCCTTCAAACTCTGAAACCCAAATCTCAACTTTGAGGTGGTTTCTTGGACTCGAAAGACTAAAATATACTTAGCTGATTGAGCCCCTTGAAGATGCCTTTGTTGAAGAAGCTTCGGCTTGCACGAACGATGCGTTCTTCAGCTCCCTCGATCAGCAACCTTGCTACGAATGTCTTTTTGTAGGTTCCAAGGTGAGGGATTAGGGTTTAGTTGAAACTAAATTGGGATATGGCTTTTATATGAGGAGTAGCTTCTACCTAAACCACTATTAATGGCATTGATGACAAGAATATGACTTTTAGAGGTAGGTCAAGATGCCATTAAAGAGGGGTTGAGTTCATGATTCAATCCAAGCTTTGAATGCTCTTCAATGTTGGTCAAATCAACATGGATTGAAGTATGAACTCAACAAATCAAAGGGATTGAGAGAAAGGGATCACAAGGAGGAAGCACAAACAAACCCTAGATGATGCTCAAGGTAAATATCTCAAGATCCAACCGAGTTCCCTATATAGAGTTGAGTTTCAACGGTTAGAAAACGGTCACCTGGATAGGATCTGATCGATCGAACATAAGAATCAGCTCATTTTGAATTTTTGCTAAAAATAGATTCTCCGATTGATCGGACTTAATTCCGATTGATCGGAACTTCATCTCCGATGGATCGAAGAGAGTTTTCGATTCATCGTAAATATGTCCAGAGGAATTTTGAAATGTTGCTAGACACTTCTTCGATGGATCGGATGTCCTTCCGATTGATCGGAGGGCCTTGTCCGATTGATCAAAATTTCATCCAGAGAGTTTGTGATATTTCTGGATTTTTGTCCAATGGATCGGATCAATTTCGAATTGATCGGAGGGCCTTGTCCGATTGATTGGACATATCTATGAGTGATCGAAAAAACGTCCAGATAGTTTTTTGAAGTTGCCGGACAAAAGTCCGATTGATCGGACATGACCTCTGATTCATCGGACACCTATCGAACAACATTCTAATTGATCGGGAACGCATCGGAATCTGCAGTTTTGAGATTTTTCTTGTTTTTGCAACAACTGCCAAGATAACTTATTCCATAGCTGATCTTTATGGAATGTGTACTATAGAGAGGGCTAAGGATGCATCTAAGAGAGATTAGGCCATCTATAGAGGGGTTTTGGGATCAAAGGTTTGGATGAAAAGGATTGAGGCTTGACTGGATATGCAATCTTCTCGAGTAGCTTCTGTCGAAGATGTCCAAAGGCTTCAATCTTCAGCCGCAAGCGAATTTCCAGACTTGACGATACACTGATCATGGTAATTGACAAATCTTTGCATTAACAATCTCCCCCTTTGTCAATTATCGGACAAAACCAAACCTATAAAAATCTTAGTCCGCACCAAAGACTTCTAGACACCAAAACCAATACATTGAACATGTTATACAAGATAAATTGCTTTGTACATGGACATGACCCATAACATGCAAAATGTACAGACTCAATGACTCAATGTACAGACTAGGCTTCACTCTAGCTCCCCCTAAGTCCCTGCACACAAAAGATCAACAAAAAATAACCGGGACCTTTTGGTGGGATAACTTCTCCCCCTTTTTGTCAGTCATTGACAAAGGTTAGTAATAGTAAAATGCAGCACATAAGTCATAGGCTGAAGGTAGAGGAAGAAATAGACATGAACGCGACGAGGGAGAAAGCCAAAAACAGATGGTCACGCATGGATATACAAGTATATATCAATAAGCACAGTGGGCATATAGCCCAAGCAACCAACCTCCCCTTGTGAAATGTATATCATGACCAAACATCATCACCATATATACAACCCAAAATGCGGCAAGAAGCCCGATAAAGTTAAAGCAATTAAGCACAAGTATATATATAGGCATAGGAATCAGATAAATGATAAATGATCCACAAGATAAGCAATATCCAACCTATCCAAATCCAGCAATGAGATCATCAAAATATCCAAAAAAATGTAGTAATGTGATCATAAAGTCAGATCCAACAATGTGATCATCAAAATATCCACACAAAAAAAGTCGATCAAGAACAAAAGATTTAACTATGAAGGTGATGAAATTGTGTGCCAAAGTCGCCCCAAAAAGATATCCGCAATGGTGCACACACTAAGGATCCTAGCCAGAAACATGGACAGCTATGGAGCAGGGCCAGAAACGTCATCACACCGGCACGAGAGAGCAGAGGCGAGGCGCTGAATGGCATCTTGTACGGTCTGCATCATGCTCTCAAGGCGGGTCAACTGCTCACCATGCTGTGCTAAGGTGACCTCCATGCGATCCAGTTGAACAATAATTTGCTCCGAGTTGGGAGGAGGAGGTGCGGAAGAAGCTTCAGATTGAAGGTGCCATTTTACCGATCGTCAAGATGGAGTCGGCGTCGGGGCTGAGGACTCGCTATGGGTGCCAGAAGACACCTATGTGGGGGTATGGGAGAAGTCCCGATCTTCCACGTCAACCTCTTTGGCAAATTCATCTTTTTAATATTGAGGTCCTTGAATGTACGACGGGGAATGGGATGAACCACAATATTGGAAAACCCGCAGTCTTGGGCCAGAAGGGTAATGATCCAGCCAAAAGGGATTGTGTTGCTAGTGTTAGGCAATGAATCCAGGATGTGATGCAGGATGATGGAGGGAAGACATAGACGTGTCCCATGAGGAACGTGATAGAGTAAATTCACCATATTAACTGTGAGATCAGATTTATTGGTGCTACGAGGGTAAACATTGGTGCTGAAGATTTGGTGAAGTACTTGGAATCTGTTGGACATTTCGGACGCGCGGAGGGCACTACCATCTATCCATTCGGGATTGGGACCCCGACACAAATAACGTGTCCAATCAGCCCGAAGAGAAGAATCAAGAAGATTATCATTGGGCTGGGGAGCTGTGGACACAGGAATACCAATGAGGTCTGCTATTGTTTGGACTGTGATCTTCACAACACGACCACCGACAATGACCTCGCAGAATGGAGGATTTCCAATAGGATGGATAACTTTGGACAGGAAGACATACACAACCTCTGGATGTGTCACGCCTCCAAAACGTAGCACACCTTCCCAATCAATCTGTGCAAGGAGTGCTGGGATGCCAAATGGCTCCACGCACGACAACACCACCTCTCACTCATAGATGATTGTGCGGGACTGAAAGCTGGATAGGGTAGATGAACTCTCAGGTTGGTCTGTAGGTGCGGTAGGAGGTGGAGAGGCCTGAGATGGTCTAGAAGTTGGAAGCTTCTTTGACCTAGAGGTGGTGGATGGCCCGACAACCATTTTAGATTTTCCTTTAGGATCTTTCAGTATCATTTTTGAAGAATGTAAGAACAGTGGGAACAATAAACATGCTAAGACTGAAAGGAAAGTAAGGATCCAGCAGAAAGAACTCCTAATCCCCAACAATGATAAGCAAATAGAGAAGAGGGAAGGAGAAATCGAGATGAGGACCCAAAAATCCTTACCAAGGAGGGATATTGGACCACCTTCGAAGCGAATGAGAATACTTGCGGGGCTAGCCATGCAGCTGTCCGACCTCAAGGAAAAAGCCCTAGCAGAGGGTTTTGGGAAGAAGACAGCAAAATATGGGCCAAATAAATAGAACGATCGTATATAGCAATTGGGTGCCCGATATTTCCGATTGATCGGAGAAGGCTCTGATCAATCGGAAATGTCTCCAGTGAGAATTTAACAGATACATCCTTTCAGCATTTTACAAATGATGAGTCAACCTATTTTATGATAAATGGAAGGATGTATGCTTGAAAACAGTGACAATCATTCAAAGACATGAGGCTTATTCCTCAGATATACCTATATGCACATGGCCTTTCTAACCGACTAGAGTGAGCATACCCCGATAGATATCCAAAGGTGTTCAAACCTAGTGGAATCTAACGGTTTTGTAAGGATGTCGGCCAATTGCCGCTCGGTTTGGATGTATTCAAGGCTGACCACTTTTTCTTCAACTAATTCTCTTATAAAATGGTGCCGGATATCGATATGCTTGGTTCGAGAATGTTGAACAGGATTTTTCGAAATATTAATGGCGCTTGTGTTGTCACAAAAGAGCGTCATTTCTTCCTGATTGATACTATAATCCTTCAGCATTTGCTTCATCCAAAGTAGTTGAGCACAGCAACTACCGGCAGCAATATATTCAGCTTCAACAATGGACAATGAGATTGAATTTTGCTTTTTGCTATGCCAAGTAACTAAGCAGTTTTCGATGTAAAAACAGCCACCACTTGTGGATTTTCGATCATCCATATTACCAGCCCAATCGACATCGGAGTACCCCGCAATGATGGATGATGTGTCAAAGGGGTACCACAAGCCATATTCAGTTGTGTAGGCCACATATCGGATCACTCTTTTTACTACAATGAGATGTGATTCCCTAGGATCGGCTTGAAATCTAGCGCATGCCCCTACGCTAAATGCAATATCGGGTCTACTTGCTGTTAGATAAAGGAGACTTCCAATCATACTTCTATATAAGTGTTGGTTGACACTTTTGCTTGACAAGTCTTTGGAGAGTTTAATGGCTGTGGCCATAGGCGTGGCGTGTGATCGACCCGAGTCTAGCCCAAACCTCTTGACTAGATCTTTAGCATATTTAGTTTGGTTTATGAAGATTCCATTTTTCAGTTGTTTAACTTACAATCCTAGAAAAAAATTCAGCTCGCCTACCAAATTCATCTCAAATTCAGATTTCATCAATTCAGCAAATAAACTAGAAAATTCTTCACAATTTAAACCAAATACAATATCATCCACATAAATCTGAGCAATGAGAAATGAATCAGTCGTCCTTTTAACAAACAGAGTTTTGTCAACACTCCCCCTAACAAACTTGTGATCAATTAGAAATTGAGTAAGACGTTCATACCATGCTCGGGGGGCTTGTTTTAACCCATAGAGAGCCTTTTTTCAATCGGTAGACTCTTTGAGGATATCTAGGGTCCACAAACCCTTTAGGTTGTTCAACATAAACTTCCTCATCGAGAATACCATTTAGAAAGGCACTCTTTACGTACATTTGAAATAATTTGAATTTGAGTGCACATGCTATGGACATGAGAATTCAGATGGATTCTAATCTAGCAACCGGGGCAAAAGTTTCATCAAAATCAATTCCCTCGATTTGAGAGTACCCTTGAGCTACCAGACGGGCTTTGTTTCGAATCACATTGCCAGATTCATTTGTTTTGTTCTTGAAGATCCATTTAGTTCCAATGACATTTTTCTCATATGGTCTTTCAACCAGAAACCAAACTTCATTTCTGGTGAACTGTTGGAGTTCTTCTTGCATTGCAAGTATCCAAAACTCATCATTGAGAGCCTCATCTATATTTTTTTGTTCAATTTTTGAGGTGAAGCACACATGACTATTGATGGCCTTAAGTTGTCTCCTAGTCTTGACTCCAACATCCGGATCTCCAATGATTTGATTGAGGGGATGATCCTTGACATATGGAACATTTCCAAGAGTTGTTGACGCATTGGGAGTGGGAGATTTTTCAACAGGTTTACCTATGTGGCATGGTTCTCCCACTTCATCATCATCAAGTCTTGTATCTTCTTTAGATTGGTCATCAATGATAACATTTATGGATTCTTGAGTTGTCTTAGTCCTTGTGTTATAAACTCTATAGGCATGACTATCAGAAGCGTATCCTAGGAATATTCCCTCATCGCTCTTAGAATCAAATTTTCCTAGATTTTCTCGATCTCGAAGGATGTGGCATTTGCTACCAAAAACTCTAAAGTACTTGATGTTTGGGACTTTTCCATTCCATAGCTCATATGTGGTTTTATCTAGGCCAGCTCTCAAATATACTCGATTAATGATGTGACAAGCTGTATTCACTGCTTCGGCCCATCGATTTTTTGCTATATTTTTTTTGTTGTTCATCATAACTGTGGCCATGTCAAGTAGAACTCTGTTTTTCCTCTCAGCTACTCCATTTTGTTGAGGAGTTTTTGAGGCTGAGAACTCATGTTTGATGCCTAAATTTTCGCAGAATTGTTCAAATCGGCCGTCCTCGAATTCTCCCCCATGATCACTCTTAATTCGTTTTACTGTACATTCCTTCTCATTGTGGAGTCGTTTCATAAGTTTCTCAAATTCCTCAAATGTATCAGATTTTTCTTTCAAAAATATGACCCAAGTGTAGCGGGAGTAGTCATCAACAATAACAAAGAAGTATCTCTTACCACCTTGACTCATCACTCTTGTGGGACCTACGAGATCCATGTGGAGTAGATCAAGGGGTTTTGATGTAGCAATGGTGGATGTCTTCTTATGTGCAGCTTTAATTTGTTTACCTTTCAAGCACTCTGCACATACTTCTTTTGGTTTCTTCCCTATCTTAGGTAATCCTCTAACTAATTTCTTTCTACTCAACCTAGTTAGATTCCTATAATGGACATGACCAAGCCGTTGATGCCATAACTCAGTTTCATCATTAATGGCCATGTGGCATACGGCAGATGGTCCCTCATCACCCTTGCTTTCAATAACATAACAGTTATCTCCAGTGCGAAGCCCTTTTAGAATCAATTTTCCAGTTTGGTCCATAATTTCGCACATATCTTTGGAGAATTTTACTGAATGTTGTTTATCACATATTTGAGAGATGCTTAATAAATTATGTTTCAAACCATCAATACACAGCACATCCTCAATTTTGGGCAATCCTAACCCGGTGATGGTTCCCTTTCCAACAATTTTGGCCATGCTCCCATCTCCAAAGGTAACAGACCCACCATCAAACTCAGCATAATCACAAAACTGAGTCCTGTCACTTGTCATGTGTCAGGAGCATCCACTATCAAGATACCACCTAGTGTTTCTTCCGGCTCTAAGGGCTGTATGGATAACTAAGCATTTGTTCTTTACTACCCACTTAGATACTACCCTTTTTGGAGAAACATGCTTCTTGGTTGATTCTAGAGATGACATCGTTTGAGCATGAGGTGTTGAGTTTTTTCCTTTGCTTGATTTCTCTTGCATCAGCTCCATGATTCTTTTGTTTAACTGTTTTACCATTTCAAGGAGCTCTTCCATTCTTTTGTCTTTCTTAGGTGGAGTGGGATAATTTCTCCTCATGTTCCCATTTTTGCATGGTGCTTGTTTTGGAGGACTCCACATGTGATTCATCATCTTTCCGATAGGTACAAATTTTCCTTTCAAGTTCCGAACCGGATTCTTAAAGATCAAGCATTCAAACTTCAAATGTCCAACATCTCCACATGCATGGCATATTGGTGAATTCTTCTTATTGCTTCCTGATGCATTCCTAATCTTTTCAGGTTCTGGGTTACTAACTTTAGTTTTCTCACCATAGCCTAGCCCTCTTGTATTCCTACAAGGCTTTCCTGATTAAAGGATATCGTCTAGTTTTTCTCTACTCTGGGCAAGTCTTTTATTGAGTTGATGTTCTTGATTAAGCTGCAAGGTTAGACATTGATTTGTAGATTTTGCCTTCTTCAGCTCATCTTCTAGAGTATTAATTTTGTCTTGAGTTGCTTTGTTTTTCCTTTCCAAGTCACATATCTGAAAGTGAAATCTGTTGTTTTCTCCTTTCACTTCTTGCATTTCATCAACCAATTTGTTGTTTTCAATATTAGCTTGGCTCAGCTTCTTGGTAAGAAGGATGCTTTGACGAAATAATTCATCATAGGCAACTTGCAATCCTTCATTATCATCCTCGTCATCATCGGAGGATGTCACATTGGTTTCCGACGATTCATGATCATCCTTGTCTCTTATGCTGTGTATGTCTGGGACAATCTCCGAGATAGAGGCCATCAAAATTTTAACTGATCCTCTTCCCTCATCACTTTGATATTCATCTGAATCGGAATCTGAACTATCGGAGTTGTCCCATGTAGCTGCCATTGCTTTCTTTTTTAATTTTTTTTTGGCAGGAGCTTGGCAATCAGAGGCAATATGACCATAGCGTCCATAGTTGTAGCACTTAGGATCTTTTGGCTTGTTGTAAGATTTTCCTGTATAACGCTTTTGTCAAAAGATTTGCTATTTCTGTCAACCTTCTTTCCTTTATTTTTGAAGAATTTTCTAAACTTCTTAGCCATGAGAGCCATCTCATTCATATCCATTTCTTCATCACTGTCAACTGCAGATTCTTGTTTAGTGTGTGAAGTTTTCAGCACAGTGTTTTTACTTTTTGGGGATTTCTTGAAATGAAGTTTATGGGTCTGTAGAGATCCTAGTAAGTCTTCTATTTTCATAGTATCAATATCTCTACATTCCTCAATAGTTATGACCTTGGAGGAGAATCGTTCGGGTAAGGATCTTAGAATTTTCCTACAAATGCGCGGATCCGATATCCTCTCCCCCAATCCCCACATAGCATTGGTGATATCACTCAGTCGGGTGTAAAAGTCTATGAAGTTCTCATGTTCTTCCATTTTCATATTCTCAAATTGAGTAGTCAAGAGGTGAAGTTTTGACCTCTTAACTATACTAGTCCCTTCATGAGTAGTTTCAAAGATGTCCCATGCTTCCTTAGCAGTTGTGCAGTTACAAATTCTTTTGAACTCATCTGCTGAAACGGCATAAAAGATAGCATTGAGTGCCTTAGCATTACTAATGTATCTCAGTTGTTCAAGATCGGTCCATAAATCATCCAGTTTGACTGTTGTGGTGGTGACCCCATCTATGACAGTGCTCAAGAGGGGTATTTCATGTTTAATTTCCACAAACCTCCATGTTGCATGATCCAATGATTGCAAGAAGACTCTCATTCTTGCTTTCCAATAAGTATAGTTTGATCCATCAAAATATGGAGGTTTGGAAACCATACTAGAATCCCCTTTTGACATGATTTCAAGCTTCTAAAGCCGGATCACACTCTGGGCTGTTAAGCCTTTCAGGAGGAACCCGCTCTGATACTAATTGAAATTGCGGTATAAGTTTCATTACCACTTTTGTAGAAACAAGAAACTGGTTTCTTTGTCCTAGAGGGGGGTGAATAGGACACTTTTTCAAATCACCAAATTATGCACTAACAAATATGCAAAGTAGTTTAGAGAGCTTTCTTCAAACACTTGATATGGAGAATATTAACTTTCAATATAAGGGCAAGTGAAAGAAGTAAAGCAGTTCAAGCATTCATCACACAACAAGAGATTTTATAGTGGTTTGGTTATGTACCTACTCCACTCTTGGCTGATCCACTCACTCATTGAGTGGTCGGATTTTACTATCACAATGGTTTTAAATGAGGTTAACCATAAACCTTAACAGCCTACAAAAGGACTTAGATTTCAACACATGGATTCGTCCTTTCCTTAGGACTAATCCATTGACCACTTTGTCCTACACAAGGGCTTGTCCTACTCAAGGACTTATCCTTAGTAAAGACTCTACCGAGTTTGGGTCTT
This sequence comes from Liriodendron chinense, assembly GCA_003013855.2. Taxonomy (NCBI): domain Eukaryota; kingdom Viridiplantae; phylum Streptophyta; class Magnoliopsida; order Magnoliales; family Magnoliaceae; genus Liriodendron; species Liriodendron chinense. Next base: position 7,692,289 of record ML058335.1, read on the forward strand.
CAAACTCTGAAACCCAAATCTCAACTTTGAGGTGGCTTTTTGGACTCAAAAGACTAAAATATACTCAGCTGATTGAGCCCCTTGAAGATGCCTTTGTTGAAGAAGCTTCGGCTTGCACGAACGATGCGTTCTTCAGCTCCCTCGATCAGCAACCTTGCTACGAATGTCTTTTTGTAGGTTCCAAGGTGAGGGATTAGGGTTTGGTTAAAACTAAATTAGGATATGGCTTTTATATGAGGAGTAGCTTCTACCTAAACCACCATTAATGGCATTGATGACAAGAATATGACTTTTAGAGGTAGGTCAAGATGCTATTAAAGAGGGGTTGAGTTCATGATTCAATCCAAGCTTTGAATGCTCTTCAATGTTGGTCAAATCAACATGGATTGAAGTATGAACTCAACAATCAAAAGGATTGAGAGAAAGGGATCACAAGGAGGAAACACAAACAAACCCTAGATGATGCTCAAGGTGAATATCTCAAGATCCAACCGAGTTCCCTATATAGAGTTGAGTTTCAACGGTTAGAAAACGGTCACCTCGATAGGATCCGATCGATTGGACATAAGAATCAGCTCATTTTGAATTTTTACTGAAAATAAATTCTCCGATTGATCGGACTTAGTTCCGATTGATCGAAACTTCATCTCCGATGGATCGGAGAGAGTTTCCAATTGATCGTAAATATGTCTAGAGGAATTTTGAAATGTTGCTGGACACTTCTCCAATGGATCGGATGTCCTTCTGATTGATCGGACAGATTGTCCGATTGATCGAAATTTCGTCCAGCGAGTTTTGTGATATTTCTGGATTTTGTCCGATGGATCGGATCAATTTCCAATTGATCGGAGGGCCTTGTCCAATTGATCAGACATATCTATGAGTGATCGAAAAAACGTCCAGATAGTTTTTTGAAGTTGCTGGACAAAAGTCCGAATGATCAGACATGACCTCCGATTCATCGGACACCTATCGGACAACATTCCGATGGATCGGGAACCCATCGGAATCTGTAGTTTTGAGATTTTTCTTGTTTTTGCAACAACTGCTAAGATAACCTATTCCATAGCTGATCTTTATGGAATGTGTACTATAGAGAGGGCTAAGGATGCATCTAAGAGAGATTAGGCCATCTATAGAGGGGTTTTAAGATCAAAGGTTTGGATGAAAAGGATTGAGGCTTGACTGGATATGCAATCTTCTCGAGTAGCTTCTATTGGAGATGTCCAAAGGCTTTAATCTTTAGCCGCAAGCGGATTTCCAGACTTAACGATACACTGATCATGGTAATTGACAAATCTTTACATTAACAGGATCTTCGATCCATCGAATGGTATTTCGATCCATCGAAGAATTGCAAATCTATCAGATTTTGTACCGTTAGAGCTTTATCTATAAAAGCAGTAGAGCCAATTATTGGGCTAATGTGAGGGATTTTAGTGATTTAGAGACTACCACTGTTGCAAACCATTAGAGGATCTAATCTTAATCCATTCAAGTCATTCTCCTTGTAATTCATCATAAGCATGGAGCATTCAAAAGCTCAAATGAGAATGGACTTGTTCCCTTTTAATCTTTAGGAGTTTTGATACCTTGACCATAGGTAGAACCCTTGTCTAAACACACCTTAGAGATCCTTTAGGTGATTCTCTAACTTACAACCCAATCCTATCTTGAGGTTGTAGAGAATCCACCACCTCCTCACCTTGGGCATCTCTATGGAGTATTTCATGCAAGGTAGTTCATCTTAGAGTTGAAGCATTGGCAACGCATCGGTATTAGCGATCGGGGGAGCATAAAGGGGAGCTAATTAAAGCACGGGAGAGTGGGATCAAGCAACTCAAGTTGGGCATCAAAATGGACTCAATTTGTAGGAGTCCAATCACTCTCTTTCTATGGGGAATTAGGTGTAGAGTTTGAATTATCAAACTGGATAGGTTCAGTTGTAAAACCTATGCCCAATTGTAAAGCTGAATCAAGTCTCAGTGGGGAGCCTCTAGAGGGAATATACGCTAGGTTTGATTGTAGGACCTTGGCTCGGTTGTAGATCCTAAAATCATTAAGGTTCGGTTGTAGGACCTTTACTCATGTGTGAAGTCTAAATTGAGGTTTTGTTGTATGACCTTAACTTGAGTAAGCCTAAATTGAGGTTTAGTTGTAGGACATTGGCTCTAGTGTAGAGCCTAAATTATTAAGTCTCCAAGGGGAGCCATTAATACGAGTGTGTACATAGTCCACCGACGTAGGTGCATACGTGTAGGTTCTTACGTAGGAACCATTCCTTGTGTAAGATTGTAAGGTAGGGAGGATCCTATTTAAAACTCCTAGGTTGTGAGGTGAACCTGATTTAAAACCCTCTAATGAAATCCATTGTACTCAAGGGGAGTATGGCAACCAGGAGTGGAGTAGACAAGTAGTCAAACCACTATACATGCTTATGTTTGTGATGTATTTGAGCACATTTCTACTTATGCATTGTATGTTTAATTGCTTAATTATGAATGCTTAATTAGAATATAAGCTAGGCACTTGATAGGTATATTCACATATACAACTTGTAGTTTCACTTCCAAAATAGTTATTTAAATGTTTAATCATTTATAGTTTAAATATTGCACTTAGATTAATAGCTTGCTAGTCAGATCATTTATAATTTATGTGCTTAGAATTCGTACCTTAATTGCTTATTCATTTGCTAGTCTATGTGATTGGACCCACTAAGGCTTGGAAGCTGAAGTGTTCTTGCTTAACTTACATTGTTAGATTAATATAAGTAGGCGAAAAGAATTTTAAAAAGGTCCTTATAACCCTCCCTCTAGGACTTAGCCATAATTTTAGTAGCTCTGCTCTAAAGTTTCCACATATAGCGTAAGGTGTCATGTTAGATAATGCAACATAATTTCAATTAGTATTTGAGCATGTTGTTCTTCAAGGACTTAATCGTCTAGAGTGAGATCTGATACCGGAGTTAAAATCATGTATAACCAAGATGGGAGCGTCATTAATCGTCTACCGTATTTTGACGTGTCTAACTACGGCTATTAAAAGGCTAGGATTAGGATTTTCTTATAATCCTTAGACCGATCGATTTGAGTGAGTGTTAATCATGAATACTCTACCCTTGAAACAAGTGGAGGTTGATGGTAGAGTCATTACCACTCTAAAAGATTACTTAAAATGGAGTGACAAGGAGAGAGATAAATATGCGACTAATGTTAAATCTTTTTATACGATTTGTTATAGTGTTTTCCGTATGAATTTCAACCCATTCTCACATGTGTAACCACAAAAGAAGCGTGGGATATTTTATAAGTTATCCATGAGGGAACTAGAACAGAAAAGCGCTCTAAGATTCAGCTCTTGACCATTAAATTTAAAAACATTAAAATGGAAGTCTTACACACAATTGTTAGATATTTGTAACTCTATGTTTGGCTCAGGAGAACGAGTTTCGAAAGGGCGTATATGTAAGAAGATACTTAGGTCCCTTCCGAAGAAATTTAGCTTCAAGGTCATTACCTTACAAGAGTGTAAAGACAGAAAATATGAAAGTAGAAAAAATCATAGTTTCTTTACAAACTCATGAACTACACTTTAAGGCCAACTCTAAGAAGAAAAACATTTCTTTGAAAAGCTCCCACAAACACTCTGAAAAATCAAGAGTGAATAAAAGAAAGAAGATAATGATGATGAATATGAGGAAGAGATTCAATAAACAATTCAAGAAATTCCTCAAGATAAATAGAGAGAAGAGCTATGACAAGAATGATAAGAATGTGGAAAAATAGAAAAGAAAATCCACCAAAAAGAAAGTCCAATGTTACAACCGTGACAAATGTGGTCGTATTACCTCAGATTATTTCGAAAAGTCCAAAAAGAAAAAAGCTATGACAGCAACATTAGATGATATGGAGGAGTCCAAATCTGAATCTAGTGACTCCACTAGTGATGGTGACAAAAAATCAGTGAGAATTTTCATGGCCTCCACCACTACATCTCTTCCCATAACCTAAGAGAGGCTCCCTACCATTATTCCTTCTAGGTGAAGGAGTTCACAACCCCTCCTCATTTACTGAATTTCATGAGGGAGTTGAGAAAATTAAGTTTCCCTTAGGCTACTCATAGGAGGACTTAGTAAGGGTAGCTAGAATCTGAATATTATAGGTAAATCTGAGGATTTTGGCCTCATTTATGTGCTTAGGGGTAAATTAGAGGATTGAAGCCTCATTAGCCCATCTTGATAGATTAGCCCTGATTTATTTTGATATATTTTTGCTAAACTGTCATACTGCTTAAATTAGCTAATCTTATTGAATTTTATGCTTAATGCATGCTAATATATGCCTTGATCATATGCTTAAATAAGTATATCTTATGTATGACCATTTTCCATGATCATCTTTGTTTTAATGGGAAATTTTTTTAAATGATCACTTTTGATCATTTATGCTTTCTATTTATCTTAGAATGACTAAGCATACATGATCATCTATGCTTAGATAGGAATATCTTCTTGTTGATCATGTTCCATGCATGCTCGATGTTTTAATATTTATGTACCTTTATACTCTCATAGTTAGCATGTGTTTATAATTATTACTGAGACACTCTAATCTCTACTTCTCTTTACTTAATTGATGTATCATTAAGGGAGAGATTGGTTTATCAATTGCTGGCAAAAGGGGGAGAAAGATAGCCTCACCAAAATAAGTTGATTATGTTTTGTGTTGTAGGTATTGACAAGTTATGAGGGAGCAACCAAGATGAGTATTACTAATATTACATTTCTTAGTATAATTAAGTTTTAATTTTTATTTTTCTTTGACATGTAATGTATTTGTTGTTTTAGCATTGACATTGGTATGGAACACGACAAGGTCTAGGTTAAGTTTTTGTCACATAATTGACGAAACGAAAGATTGTTAGTGCACTTTTCTATATCATACTAGTGCACTTTATTTGTCAATTATGTGCATCCATGTGTTGTAATGTCAGTTAAGCCTTGACAAGTTGAAGACTGAAGATTCAAGTGGACAAGCATTATCAAGGAAGAAAAACAAGTAAAAAGATGCCTTGGTGACTCTAACCCTTAAAACCAAAACAACCATAACCTCTAGATGACTTGGAACAAATAGAAAAATCTTTAGTCATCATTATTAGCCTTAGAACACTTTAAAAAATATGATAAGTCGTCATTATTAATATTAAAATACTTAGAAAAATATGATAGGTTAGGCTAATAAAAGAGGTGTAAGCTGTTGTAAATAAACCATACTAAATAACAGTTTTTTAGTGGACTTCGATCCATTAGAATTCAATTTTGATGGGACTTATACCCATCGAAGACCAGTTTGATCAATTGAACACATATCCAGTAACATTTGTGAACTCTTTGGACAGTTTTACGATCAATTGATAAAATCACTTCGATCCATCGATACCCTTAATCCAACCATTAGACATCATATACATCAAGGTGTCTTTGTTGTGCTCATCTTTTCACTCATCTGTTGGCCACACATTTACATTAAATGTTAACTATCCATTTCTTCTACATGTGTTTAGCTCGCCAAATCTATGACTGACCTAATTGTTGGACCCAAAGCATAAGTTTTAGGTGAGGTTAGTTAAGTTGTAAAAAATAAAAAATAAAAATTAAAAATAGCTTGGGTTCCATACATCCCGTTAGAAGATAGGTATTTTGTCTCTTTTCCTTTTGCTACAGTGGGATTCACATTCTTAATGCATGTGAGCTTTTATCATCACATTCTTACTACATGTGAGCTTTTATCAGTACTTACCATTATTTAATCTACTGCATTGTTTCACAGGGATAGTTAAGTAAATAGGTTGAAGTTTCATATTTTTACCATGAGCTGCACCCAAAGGTATTATTAAAGCCTTCTTTGATTGAGTTTTGCATTCTTTCATGCGATATTTGTTGATGGTAATTGCTTTGGAGGATTTTAGCTTTCTCTAAGAAGGAAACAAACTTGGTTTCAACCTATATATTATGCTTCTGATGTAGTAGTACAAGTTGGGCTTGTTCCGTAATCCAGACTATTAATCTAATTGGATATCTTTGATGGGGGTTCCCCAAAAATCTACCCATTTTAAGATCTTAACCATCCAATCCTTGAATGAAAATGCTTTTAAAGAATGTTGTTGAAGATCCAGAGTACCATAATCTATTCAAGCTTATGTGCACATGTGGGTGTCTTCTCAACGACATGCAAAGCTTCCAGGTAGAGTTTTTCTAACATCTCATGCTTCATGTGACCTACATTCTGGTAATGACATTACTAAGTTATAAGAACCACCTACAAAAGTAATTATCGCTCAAAACTCTGCATTTTGATTAAAAATTATTAGAGCTTATTATTTTGTTTTACTGAATTTATTTATTCATTTCTTTAAATTCTAATGAATTTTCTTTAGCTGGAGGGGCATTGATTAGTTTGCAATTCAATTTTCTCGTAGAGAATTTGTACTTGTGATGTATTATTGATCATAGGTTTGGTTGGGATGATTTCTTCTAGCCTGTCGATCTTCATTTTCAATGTAACTTCTAAATTACACTTCTTTTTTTATTTTAAGCTCGGTTATCATTAGTAACTTGGAAGAGGTTTTATAGAGTTTTGATGATGTTTTGTGGTTCGTAAAGTTGATTGCATTTTCATTTTTCATTTGCTTCTCTGTCTTGATGTGTTGAGTTGTAGATTGCAAGTATTGCAGAATCTCATTATCTATAGACATCCATTATTCTCTTCCTTTTGTAATTTAGGGTAACAAGTATAGTTGCTTAATGTATTCCACTTCAACGCAAGTTCTAAAAAATGGCATAGAAGTTAAGCTACAAAGAAATATACTTAGTGTAATTGAGGCTCCGACTGGTAATGAGAAGGATGACAATCTTGAGTGTGAAAATATGCGGTGGAATGATTCAGATATGGGTGGGTTTGATTAGCTAGGCGCTTTTTTCGCACGCATCATGGGTGTACCTTTCTTTTCTATTTGTAGCATTATGTTGCACCAGTTTAAAAAAAAAATCTGCGAACATCCATTCCTTCATTTTTATTTAATTGAATGTCTTGAACATCTGGTTTCATTCTTGTTTTTTCCCATTTGATAAAAAATGCCTATACTGTCAGGGACACCTTTTTAGGAGCTTTTTTAATATGGAATTTTAAGGATTGCAAAGATAGATAAAAATCGTTAATATATTTTTTAAATTGTTTCTAATATTACTAATGATTTAACATTGTTTAAATTTTTTAAAGAGTGCAAGTAATCTGGAAGGGTTCAAAACCGTTCTAAAATAAGGGAAAATTTGTTTTTAAAACAGGTCCCATAATTAGGAACGGTTCAAAACCCTTTCTACAACCAAGTTTCCTAATATTTAACAATGTCCTTTTTACAAATAGTTCGTAGACCTCTCTTAAATGGTTTATTTTAGGAACAGTCCAAGGCCCCACATGATGTGTGTATTTTATCCAGCCGTTCATTCATCTTTCTAGTCCATCTTGATGTAAGGCTTACTATGGACCCGCCATAATGTTTGGCGGTCGCCAACAAAGGTATATAGTATAAACAAATTTCAGCTTACTCTAAAACTCAGTGGGACTGACTGTACTTAGGTTCACTGTGATCTGAGTGTTTCTCCTATCGTTAAACTACAAGGGATTAAATGCTTGACTGTTTAAGCTAGAACGTGGCCCATGGGATAATGGTTCCACCATGATGCATGGGTTTATACACTTCGTTCAACCAGGAGTTGGGCCCAAAAAGATGTATGTGCTTTATGCACGCGGTTCATTATTCTTGATAGATTATTTTAGAACAAGGACCATCTAGATATACATGCTTTTATTCATGCCATCTATCTGTCTTGACAGATCATTTCAGACCTTGAAACCACCTTGATATATATGTTTCATCGGTACTGTATGTCTGTATTATTAGCCTATAATATGTGCATCGGGTAAGCGTGGGGTTAATGCAAGTCTTAAGTAGATTATATGGACAATTAAACTTCTAGTTGGGGCACCATATAGGTCCTTCCACTTTCTTTATATTAAGTCATTTAAGGTTGATTATCACATATATTGTGCACCCTACATTATATACATGAATATATTTGCATGTGCCAAGATTCATAATATGCTAGTATACTTGGCCCTGATAAGGTCGATTCTGATAAAATGCTTAGTGTAATGCATATCGAGCCTATTCATATGCTTCTACTTATCATTTATATACTTGACTGTGAATATGAATGTGACAGAACATATACCCTGGGATTGTGGTTAGTACTCATGCCATGGATGTTGGCTTGTCAGTGTACGACAAAGATGTGTTAAGAACCCTATGATGTGGGAGTTTTCAGGGAACCCGTATGAGAAGGGTTGTCGTGCATGTATGTATGACTTGCATGATATGGTTGCATAGTTCAGATTATGAACTTTGGCATTCACTCATTTGCATATTGCATTTGCATGCACACCCTAGAAACATTAGGGTTGTGACCACCATGAAATTTATGGTTGACAGTTGTATAAACACTGAAAATTGGCTCTAGCACTTAGGCGCCAAAGATGTCCTTGGGTGAAAATCTCTAAACCTCGTGACAACAGGATGCTCCAATGGCTGGATTGAGTAGATACATGAGCACATGAGGGCTGGACATTGTAGGTCATGTATCCTATTATGTTAAAGTCGGTTGGAAGGGGGTGTGACCTTACCCGCCTAGTGCGAAGGGAGCTATATACTAGGTTGAGTCTGACCAGCTCGTGATGAATGGGTCCGCTATTGTCGAGCCAAGTGAATATTTATATACCACTGATAAGGCGGATAATGAGGTCTCATCCACTTGTTGTTTATGTGCGCGATGGGTGACAACCACAGTCAGAAGTGTACGAGACCCCGGTGATCACAAATGAGAACCGTATTGAGATGTGGATAGACATCAGGGTTGACATGTGGCATATGGTAATCATACATTCATGCATACATGTTTGTGGATACATAAAAACAATCTAAGTGGTATACAATCGTGAGTCACGATCCCCAATAGGTACGGTGACTATTTGGAATCAGGAGTCTATCATCTTGTGATTACTTTACATGTTAGGTTATGGGACTAGCATGTATTGTGACTTTGGATACGAAGCCCCATCGGCATACAATACTACGCACTGCGACTCGTTCATTCATCAAGCGCGTTTGGGTTGCATAGCTGTGTATGACCTTTGGCTCTATGAATTCTGGCATTGTATAGCTTGGTATGGCTGGTTGTATGATTGATCTCGCCCACATTATCTCTTATATATATATATATATATATATATATATATATATATATATATATAAATAAGACGTTTGATCTTTATTATTCTCGCTTACTCTGATGTTGATATATTACTACAATATATCTATCACATGCATTGTGCGTATGCACACATGCTCTACGAAACTTCATAAAAAGCTTAATAGGTTGTTTAGCATGCATGTTACTGAGAAAGACAGTTGTTGGCAAGGATGGAGCACGCTCCTTGTTTATGTTTTGATAAATTCTGTATTTACGTTATCAGCATTATACCTTTAACGGTTGATTAATGGATATGTGATGTAATGGTTATTGGTTTGGTAAACTTGTAGTTATGCTATTATATATAAAAAAAAAAATTACCCTAAATAAAATCCTCCTTATAGGATTCCGTTTTGGGGACTTGACGAAATACTAAGTGCCAAAATCGGGGTACTATGGAGGTTGTTAACTAAGTTTGGATTACAACGATTGTGCACTAAAAACCAAATTTGGGCGTGGTAGAACTTTGTATCGACGTCACATATCTACTATTGACCCTAGATTAACTAATTTTCACTGCATGATTATTGTGAACTTAGAATCATTAGGATCTCTAGATTGAAAGAACCTAGAGAATTACATTTAAACCTTTTGGTTTGCAAACTTAGTCTAAATTGGCATTCCCGATTAAGAACTTAGAAACTTCTAGACATAGCTCCTTTGTGAGTTGGCTTTACCTATGGATTGGGTTGTTGAGAAATTTTTAGGACAATTTTTATTAGGGGGTAGAGTTGTGAGACTTGTACCCTGATTAGCCTTCCATATGCTTCGTTTCTGGTGCCAGTCTAACCGAAACGGACCAGATCAGTGAGCACCAATCATGAAGTTGTTTTAGTACCGTAATGACCTAAGACTTGTACTTTAGCAACTGCGTGGGCGTTGCGATTCCAACGCCATGCGGAACCCACCATTACAATACCTGGTTGGGGAGATACATGTGTGTGCAAATTGAGTGGGTGCATTACTATGTGCGTACGCGTGGCTAGTGGGGCCCACTTGTTTGGAATCTAAAAAGGAATCCCTACAACACCTTTAACATATTCCCCTCAATTGGCAAAGACCATGCCTAGCCCATACCCCTCTTATCACTTTACTTAACACCCTCCATGCCTTCTCTTACCAAAAAGGGGCGCAAATTAGGTGTTACCTCGGGAACAGCTTAGTGGGTGTTACCCCTACCGTATGGTCCACATGGATGATATTTTGTATATCCACGCCGTCCATCCTTTTCTACAACCTATTATAGAATGAAGTTCCTAAATTTATGCAGATTGAAATCCCAAGTGGACCATACCACTAGAAACAATGTGATTGAGTGCCTCGCCATTAAAAATTATGAAAAGCCCATCTTAAGGTTTTGGTAATGTTTATTTGCAATCCAAACTCTTAATAATGTCAATAATGTCTTGATGAAGGGAAAATATAAATATCAAATTGATCCAAAACTTTTGTGGCCAACAAAACATTTTTAATGGTTATTCATCACTGTTTCTAGTGTTATGGTCCACCTGAGATTTGTATCTTCTTAGGGTTTTGGATCACATCCTAAAATGATATGAAAAAATAGATAGACTATGTCGATATATAAAAAAAAAATACATCAATATGGGTCCCACACAATGAGGGTAACACCCACTAAGCTGTTCCCAGGGTAACACCTAATTCGTGCCCACCAAAAAGTCCAGGATTATGCACGTAAGCTTAATTTCCCTGGAATCGGGATTAGTAGAAACAGTTCCCTACACCATTTCTATCAGAAGGTAAAATAGGCGAAAGCTAGCATCACCCACGTCCATATGTGTTGCTCATCTATGACATATGTATTTTATATCCACACAGTCCATCTATTTTGAAAGCTCAATTAAGGGTATTAGACAAAAGATGACGCAGATCTAAATCTCAAGTGGACCACACCACAGGAACACTACAAAAAAAGGACTAAAAGCTACGGATTATGGCTGGTTTTAGCTACGGATATAATTCCTAGCTAATTTGCTACGGATTTAATCCGTTGCTAAAAGCTAAAATGCCAAAATCTCGGACTAGTATTTTGAGGGTGTCCTAGGGGACTCTATAGGACCCACCACAATGTGTGTGTTTTATCTGAGCCATCCATCTATTTTGAAAGCTAATTTTAAGGCATGTGTCCAAAAAAGAGGCGAATTGAAGGCTTAGGTGGATCACACCGTAGGAAATGGTGGAGATTAAGTGTGTACCATTGAGATGTGGTGTGGTCCACTCGAGCCTTTGATCTGCCTCATTTTTGGGATAGTTTCCTAGAAAAATATTGTAAAATAAATGGACCGGGTAGATAAACCACATACATCAAGGTGGGCCCCGCGAGCCCCAAACTCCATTGGCATCTCGCCCTCACGCGGGCTGTTAAAAAAAAGGGTGGATTTTTTTTTTTTGCCCCGAGAAAAGACCTCCCTCTCGCCCTAAAGTCCTCTCATGCCCACTTGCCCTCTTACCCTCCCTCTCTCGCACCTGCTCGCACTCTCTCCCTCTCCCTCTCCCTCTTGCGCCCACTCTCTCTCATTCTTCCTATCTCGCTCCCTCCCTCTGTCAAATCTCACTGCCACAGAGGGTTCCTTCCCCAAATACGGCGATCCCTCTCTCAATCTTGCTGCCATAGAGGTCCCTCTCTCAAACATGGAATGTTCAGCCCTAAAAGGCCCCTCTCCCTCTCCCTTCATCTCGATCTCTCCCTTGTCTCTCTCTCTTCCTCTCGATCTCTTTTCTTCTCGATCGGACTGCCAGCCATGCTCAGCCGCAACAACCTAGTAACCCTTCTCCACACACAGGGGGTTTGAATCCGTTGAATGCATTGACGATTGGGGTTGAGATAAGGGTTAGGGTTTTGATTTGAGCACATGATTCTTGAAATCGATGTTATTGAAATGGAAATCTATTCTGTTTTTGGATTAAATTGTCACTGACAGAAGATGCATGCTCAAGGTTTTCATTCAGGTTGGCATTTGTACAGGTACGGTCTTCAGCGATCTTGGTTGATTCATTTTATAGGCCACAATATGGATTGGGAATGAACTAAAGGGCTCCTCCATTGAACAATCCCAACCATCTAATCAGTGTACTTGCCTCTTGTTGCATATTACTTGTTGAGCTTGGCTGGCCAGGATTTCCATTTTAATTGTACATTTGCAGTTAAGTCGTTGGTTGGCCAGGATTTTTTGATTGAGGATATTTTCAATACATTGCAAGCTTTCAGGAAGGTTTTGCTTTCCTCTGATTTTTTATTACATCGAATATTGTTGTTTTTTTATTTTTCTATTGGCTTTGATTTTTTGGAAGGCATTAATTTTTCTTTATGGCCTTGTGTAGTATGGTTTGTGTCACCAAGAATGATGGATTTGGATTAAGTTGTTGTTTTGAGAAAGGCATGCATGATTACATGTTGTGCTGTGTCAGTCCTTTCCAGCTGGAAATGGGCTTGTAAAGTTTGGTTGATTGGATGATGCTCATTAGATATTTGATGAAATGCCCACGAGAAATCTTGCTGGCATTGTTCTCTCATTTAACCCATAGCCTATCTAGGTAAATTTATTTTTTAATATCACCTCTCTTTATCTCACTGTTTTACAACTTGTTTTGGTTTTTGTTGTATTTTGATTCCGTTCATATTGGGTTTGGTGTCGTCAGGGAGATTGGAATGGAGTTGGCTCCCACACGAATTACAAGTAATGTAGTTGTTTTGTGTGGAATGAGAAGAGGATTCCATTTATTCAATGTTTCTTTGTAGCAATGTGACCGCCCTTTTGCCCACCATGCTGCTCAAACTCATGGCTCCTAGGACATAAGCCAGGACCACCATTGTTTTGACCATTTTGGTCGGCTTACCTCCACCATTGCCACCGTTTTTTTCTTTAGGCGTCGGAAGAAAGTTGATAGCCCAAGTCTTTCGATGATCCTTCCGGATGGGCTATGATTGCAGGGTGCATCCTGGTAGTGAACAATGGTGGTGGAAGCTGAGATCCACATGAAAGTGGATGATGATTGGTCTATTGCAAGGTGTGGTAAAGATGGGCTTGGTACAGATTTGGTGGGGTAGGCAGAATGTAGCTTCCATGGCTCGTTGGGTTTTGATGGATTTGTTGTTATGAGGGGTTTGCTTGATAGCTTGCATTTGGTTTTGAGGAGAGGGATGTTGTTATACTAGCTGAGTATATCTGAATCTTACTCCCACATGTCTAATGTAGGATGTGGGCCACTGATAGGAGATGTTTTTAATGTCCATTATTGTTGCCAGGTTCGCTCTACAACCGTCCAGGTGTGATCCACCTGATGACTAGATCGGCATGAATTTTAAGCGACGGTTGATTGGCCTAGCAAATGAAATGGTGCGACCCTCAAGGTTGCCCACACAGTAAGAGAAATGCGTGGTGTTGTGACACATCATGAGGACACCAGTACCGACATCCTCATGTGTTGACGTGACAAAGTCGCTTGGGCCCACCATGACATATGTGTTTTATCAATACCATTCATCCATTTTGTGAGATCATTTTACGGCTTGAGCCAAAAAATGAAGCAGATGTAAACCTCAAGTGGACCGCACCATAGAAAGTAGTGGAGATTGAATGCTTGCCATTTGAAAACTTCAAGGCAAGCATTTAATCTCCGCTACTTTCTGGGTGTGGTCCACCTGACGTTTGGATATGCCTAATTTTCGGGCTTATGCCCCCAAAATGATTTCCAAATGGATAGACAATATAGATATAACACACATATCATGGTCGGCCATGGAACTTTGCCATGTCAAGACACCTCTAAGGTCGGTGGTGTGCGTGTGTGAGCAAAAACGGATTGCATAGTTTGCAGCGCTTTCCACACACTACCACATTGATTAGTGTGGACCAAGATGTGATAGGTGGCATTTTCTTTTCTGTTAAGGTTTTATTTGGTATTTATTTGCAATCATATGCTTCTTGTCCTAGTTCCTATCTAGAAATCTTTAGTGGTAAAGTTCTCTTAACCGTTTCCCTTTTTTAATTGTTTGGAAATAAAGTTTGAGCCAAGTGTTATGTGTGAACACATAGACAAGAAATCGGGCCATGCTGGCACATGTTGTGTACATAAACCTTTTTGCAAATGTGTGTGCCTTTCCTATCTCTTTAACTTGTTTTATATTGAATTTGGCATCTTTTCAATGTGCATTATTGTTTTTAGATGTGTCGCATTGCAAATCCAGCAGAAGCCAGACTTATCTCCAGCAAGCTCTCAAGAAATGATGTGCATCCTTCATCAGGTGGCACGATCCTGTACTCTTTTCACCTGAAAGGTGATTCATCAAACTGTTGATATGAATTTTAGCCATCCTGATTTTTTGTTTCCTTTCTATTTGCTACTAACGAAAGTATTCACAATCCAGTGACTCTCCATTCATTTGCACACAAATTTCAAATAACAGTTCTTATCAGCTTTCTATATTCATCAAACATTTATTTTACAAATCTCGTAGCTCAAGTTGAGAAGGACCTCAATGCAAATTTTTGTGGAGCTTTTCCATGGAAAGGGAGAAGATAGACGCAATTAAGAAATTGGCTGAAGAAGCAAGGGTGGAATTAGAATACATCTATTTACCTATGTGATTGAGTGATTGTGATGTGGTTTTGGATTCAGATCTTGCCTGGTTGATTCAACAAGCATGTCTTAAAGGTATGCAATTTGAATTTAGTTTTCCCCCTTCCTGGGATTGCTTGTAGTTTAAATTTGAATGCAGTTTAGGTTTTTAATGTTTTAAAGTGTATTGGGAAATTAGGACTCGAAATGGTTGTTGCAGATTAGTTTACTGTCTATATGGAGGTGGTTTTTTGAACTGTTTGATGCTTTTGAGTGGAGATTGCATGAATGGTATGGAATGAGATTATCTAATTTCAGTTTTGTGCTGCTTTTCTTTTTTCTTCATTGTGCTCGAGAAATTTTAATGCGCAGGCTTTATCGAATTGTTACTCAGAAATGTTCTTCATTGGATTGAAAGTTTAGGTGGAAATCAAAATCTCTCTCTTTGCCTGCTCTACAACTTCTCGCTCACCAACTCAAAGATATAGGGTAAAGACATGATGGTGTCAAAGCCCTCAACATTTGGTCTCACTTCCCTTTACTTTTATTTAAAGTGCTTAATCCTGAGAACAACTGATGCTCAACTGCAGATTGTTAGGACTTGTTTGGGAACCCAGAGATTGGTTGTTGAGTTTGCTCATTCTTTCAATAGGCATAAAAATCTTTCTAATTTTTATGAGTTCTACAAAGGCTTGAAGCTTGCTAGGAACTTCCAATTTCCAACTTTAAGACATGTTTTTTTTTCCCTTCCAATTTATTTGTTTAAATTTGGTAAAGTGGGTAAACTTTTTTATTTGATTACTTTGGTGGTTCATACTTTGTGACATCTTTTTATGGTTCTCTATGCATCTCATTTTTTACAGCCAGCTCCTTCATTTCTTGCAACAATGGAGGAATATGTAAGAGAGGCACCTTGTACAGGTTCTGTTTCAAATAAGAGACTGGTGAGTAAACATGAATTCATGATCCCTGGTACATGTCTACTAATTTATTGAACATGGAAGAGCCAGTATTTGTACCTAGATTGAGCCAGTACATGTCTACTATGAATGCTAGGAAATTTTACAAAAACCTTATATTTAGTCCGCTTACTAGCAATTCAACACAAATACGCAAAAAAATCATTGAGAAACTCATACAACTTACCTTGACATTTCTCATCGCTAGCTTGTCGAGGTTACTGAAAGTACCATTGCTATTAGTATCAATGTGCAATTTCACACCATCGCTCGTTCCAGCAACTGGAAGAAGAATCGGCGGCAGCACAATCTTGGATAAAGTTAATATTCCTATTGCTGAAACATTGAATAGGAAACATAACTCAGAATTGTGTTTATTGTTTTCATAAGTGCAATTGTAATCTATTCTAATCAAATTCTTAAAAACTGATTTTTGTTTTATGTGCCACTGACATGACAATTTTTCGCATTTAATTTTTTGAAACATCTGTGTTTGTGATACCGCAGTGGTGAATGCATCCCCGATCTTCTTTTGTTATTGGTGCAATGGACATTGAAAACCATGGAGCAAAAGCTTATGTTTGTCAATGAAGTACAGGTGTGGTTTCTCTCCATTGAAAATATCTTCTGTTTCAACACTCGTTTACTATGCAGTTTGAAAATTGAACTTGTTAATCACTATTCTATTTGTCAATGAAGTACAAGTGTGATTTCCTTCTCTTTCTATTTCTCTTTTTATTTATTTAATAAAGGAGAGTTACATTGTCTATGTTTTCAACGTTCTCTTTCATGCTATTCGGAGAATAAGATTTATGCATTTGGATTTAACAGGTGAGACTTCAACACATACTTGTGATGATAACTTATTAGGGTATAAGCCATGAAGTCTTTATTGTTTTAGCTTGAGATGGGTTGAACTATTATGGCATGTAACATAAATGGCTAGATATGCTGTTATTATAAAAAAAAAAAAAAATTAAAGGAACTAGCTACGGATATAGTCCAGAGCCCTTAAAAGTAGTCCGTAGCGTTATGTAGACAAAATGCTACGGATCGGATTACTATAGCTATGGCTACTGTTCGTAGCTGAACAAATATAGCTACAAACTATATCCGTAGCTATAGCTGAAAAGGCGGGTACCAATAGCTACGGACCGTATACGGCACACTACGGATATAATTCGTAGCCTTTGCCCTTTTTATAGTGGAAAACAATGTTGATAAATGTCTACCCTAAAAAACTTCCTAGGGCCCACTATAATGTTTATTTGCTATCCAACCCGACTATCTGTCTTCCAGGACTACAATAGGCCAAGGGTCAGGTTCTCTCGAATCCAAAGTCCAAGTGGGCTATGCCACAAGCAACAATTGGAACATAATCTAGATTACACAATTTTCAACCAAACAACAAGTTCTATATCAAACCTGGTTTCATATCTAGTTTCTCTAATTTTGGATTTCAACAATAGAATTTCATTTTTATGTAGAACCTGGATTCTGCAACCAAACGGACCCTTAAAATCTACCCAATATAGGTTGTTTTAGGCTCTCATGGATTGGCCGAACTAATGAAGGGAGTGAATTATCCATACATGAACCCCACCCCTTAGAAAATCAAAAAAGAGATTGTTCGTATCATAAGAAAAAGTAATGATTTAGTGCCACCAAGAAGAATTAATACAATATAAGATGATAGTGTATTCTATAATATAATATAATATAATATTAATATAATGAAGAAATGGAAAGGATGACATCCTCTCTGGAAGTAGATGTCCAGATCGGGACGTCCAGTCCCCTCCTTGTTTTGGCAACGGGCTGTGGGATCCACCGTGGTATATGTGTACTATCCATACCGTCCATCCAGTTGGCTATATAGATTTAGGCCTTGGTTCCAAGAATGGGCTAAATCCAGATTTCAGGTGGGCCATACCACAATAAACGGTGATGCTTGGATGTCCACCATTGCAACATTTTCAGAGTAAACATAATGTTTATTTTTCATCTAAACTGACTACTACCAGGACTCTTTAGGCTCACCACGGCTCACCAACCTCATGGATGGATTGGATCGTCCACGTGTGGACCCCACTTGGCTAGAGATCAAAAGAAAAAAAAAATAAGAAAATGAAGAATATATTTACAAAGCTACCGTCTAGACGTCCGCTGTAGCTGTCAGCGTCCAGGATGCTTCCATACTTGGGCGTTAATGAGGTGGTCCACTCGTGGGACCCACCTTAATGCATATATTGTATCTACACTGTCCATCCGTTTTTTCAGATCATTTTATGACATGGACCGAAAAATGAGACCGGGCCATATCTCAGGTTGACCACACCATAAGGAGCAGTGGAGACAAGGATCCCCCGGCTCCAACGTCTTTAACGCTGCCAGGAGGGCAGCGTGTGGAGTGGGGCTCCCACTCGTGGGACCCACCTTGGTGTTTTTATTAAATCCACACCATTCATCTGTTTGTCCATCTTACTTTAGGGCAGAGGCCTAAAACTGAAGAAAATCCAGATCTTGGGTGGACCATGCCATAAGGAATAGTGGATCATAATGTCCACCGTTGGAACATTTCATTCATTTCCACCCATGGATGAGGGAAAGGTGTTGGAATGCCACCCTGTCCACCAGATGACCCCACTCGTGGTACCCACCTTGGTGTATGTGTTGCATCCAAGCCGTCCATCTATTTCTCCAAACCATTTTAGGCCATGTGTCAAAAAATGGAAGAATCTAGATCATAGGTGGGCTACACCATAGTAAACAGGGAGGTTGAACGTCTACCCTTGAGAACCTTCCTGACGCAACTTGATGTTAATATACTAATAGCATATGATATAATATAATATAATATTATATATTTTATGAAAGGCAGAGAAGAAGTCTTCTCTGGACTCGAAACGTCCTGACAGGGACGTCCAATCCTTTTGGGCAATGGACTGTGGAACCTTTTGTGGGTCTCACTATGATGTGCGTGTACAATCCACGCCGTCCATTCGTCTGGGCAGGGCATCTTAGCCCTTGGCCCCAAAGATGTGACAAATCCAAATCTCAGTCGTACCACACAAAACAGTGGAGATTGGGCTACTACCGTTGCAAATTTCCTGGGTCCACCACTATGTTTACCGGCCACCGAACCTGGTTATGAGGTCACTCAGACCTGGAGGAAAAAAAATACACAAATATCAGCTTGGTCCAGAAGCTCTTGTGGGCCCCACCTTCACTATAACAGTAGAGATTTGGACTGCTATCGGAGCATTCATGGCAACACCCAGCTACACACCCTAGCCATCTGTATTACCAGATCTTTTCTTTCGTGAGCCCACTGGTGAGTGGGGCCCTCTTGTCCCGTGTGAGCATACATACCATCCATCCTTGCTCCGGCCCATTTCACGCGGTTGGGGCAGATCCACAACTCAGGGGGGCCCACACCGTAGGAAGTAATGCGGACGGTGTACTGTTGAAACGTTCCTAGCTAGGCCCCTCATGAGTGTATTTTATCCAGCTGTTCATCCATCTTTCTAGCCCATCTTGATGTGGGACTTTCTGTGGACCCTGCCATGATGTTTGGCAGTCGCCCACTTTGTTGATAAGGTCATACATACCTGGGTAGGCCTGGCAAAGGATTGTGTTGAGCCGTGTTCATGTTAGTGTCAAAACTTTGCTCACCTAAACCCGGCACATTAACTAACAGGTCAAAATCTAGAAACTCAAACCCATTCGTTAATTTAACGGGTTACCCGTAACCCAACCGGTTTAACCCGTTAGGCCAGTCTACCCATCAGATGGCCACATCGTTGATGAGGACAACTGGCAGTTTGACCCAACATACAACTGTGGTCCACCTAGTGGGCCCATTCTATCACCAGAAACAATAGGATTCACTCGTGAGACGAGGAGGAATCACCTGCACATTGCAATATTGTATATGATGGAGTGCCATGGTTTGGGCCACCATACAGGTCCTTCTACTTTCTTTATATTAAGTCATTTAAGGTTGATTATTACATATATTGTGCACCCTATATTGTATACATGAATATATATGTGTGTGCCAAGATTCGTAATATGCTAGTATACTTGGCCTTGAGAAGGTCGACTCTGATAATATGCTTAGTCTAATGCATATCATGCCTATTCATATGCTTTTACTTATCATTTGTATACTTGACTATGAATATGAATGTGACAGAACATATACCCCGAGATTGTGGTTGGTACTCACGCCATGGATGTTGGCTTGCCGGTGTACGACAGAGATGTGTTAATAACCCTATGATGTGGGACTTTTCAGGGAACCCGTATGAGAAAGGGTTGCCCTGCATGTATGCATGATTTGCATGACATGATTGCATGGTTCATATTATGAACTCTTGCATTCACGCATTTGCGTATTGCATTTGCATGCACACCCTAGAAATATTAGGGTTGTGACCACCATGGGATTTATGGTTGACAGTTGTATGGACACCGAAAATTAGTTCTAGCACTTGGGCGCCAAATATGTCATTGGGTGAAAACCCCTAAACCTCGTAGCAACGGGATGTTCCAATGGCTGGATCGAATGGATACATGAGCGCATGAGGGTTGGACATTGTAGGTTGTGTCTCTCACTATGTCGAGGTCAGTTGGAAGGGGGTGTGACCTTACTCGCTTGGTCCGAAGGAAGCTATATACTAGGTTGAGTCTAACCAACTCGTGATGAATGGGTCCGCTATTGTCAAGCCAAATGAATTTTGGTATACCATTGATGAGGCAGATAGTGAAGTATCCTTCACTCGTTGGCTATGCGTGCAATGAGCAGCAGCCAAAGTCAGAAGTGTAAGAGACCTTGGTGATTCCAAATGAGAACCGTATTGAGATGTGGATAGACATCAGGGTTAACTTGTGGCATATGGTAATCATATATTCATGCATACGGCCGGGTTTGTGGATGCGTAAATACAATCTAAATGGCATATAATCGTGAGTCACGGTCCCCAATACGTACGACG
The DNA here is from genome assembly GCA_003013855.2 of Liriodendron chinense. Taxonomy (NCBI): domain Eukaryota; kingdom Viridiplantae; phylum Streptophyta; class Magnoliopsida; order Magnoliales; family Magnoliaceae; genus Liriodendron; species Liriodendron chinense. The sequence continues at coordinate 7,713,195 of ML058335.1, forward strand.
ACTATTCGGGATTAGGAGTCTATCATCCTGGGATTACTTTACATGTTAGGTTATGAGACTAACATGTATTGTAACCTTGGATGCGAAGCCCCCATCGGCACACGATACTACGCACTATGACTCATTCATTTATTATGTGTGTTTAGGTTGCATAGTTGTATATGACTTTTGGCTCAATGGATTCTGGCATTGTATAGTTTAGTATGGCTAGTTGTATGATTGATGCCGCCCACATTATCTCACAAATATATATATATATATATATATATAGATATATATATATATATATATATATATATATATATATATATATATATATATTGTATAGCCTTGGTACAGCTGGTTGTATGTTTGATTTCTATTATTTCTGCTTACTCCGATGTTGATATATTACTACAATATATCTGTCATACGCATTGTGTGTATCCACACACACTCTAGTAAGCTTCATAAAAAGTTTAGCACGTTGTTTAACGTACAGGTTACTGAGAAAGACAGTTGTTGGCAAGGATGGAGCATACTCGTTGCTTATGTTTTGAGAAATTATGTATTTATGTTATCAGCATTGTACCTTTAATGATTGATTAATGGATATGTGACGTAATGGTTTTTGGTTTGGTAAACTTGTGGTTATGCTATTATATATATATATATAATTTACCCTAAATAAAATTCTCCTTATAGGATCCCGTTTTCAAGACTTGACATAACATTAGGTGCTGAAATAGGGGTACTATGGAGGCTGTCAACTCTAAGTTTGGATTATGGTGATTGTGCGTCGAAAACCAGATTTGGGGCGTGATACCTTGTATATTTAGGGACATATGGATTGGACTAACTGGAGATGCCCCTAGTAGGGTGAGGGGCTCTATGATTGATTTGATTAAGGGTGCCCCTTGCAGGATGAGGGGCTCTGGGATTGGAATAGCTGAGGGTTCCCTTTGCAAGATGAGGGGCTCAAACTCTTAATATGAGTCAATGGTATGGATAATCTGGACCGAATGGAGAGGAGGTTCTTCATGGATGGTATGGGTGCCTGATGCATTGAGACTCGCTTGATGTTGTGGCAATTATCCCTATTAAGGGGCGAATGGTGTGCCTTGGGTAGAGATGATAAGATTATCTTCTTCAGTTGGATGGAACACAGGAACACTTTTGTTACCGTTCTCGTATCCGATATGCCTTTCTTCCACTACTGGCTGTACCGGGGAGGCCTGATGAGGCCACCTAGGGGAGATCTTCCTAGCCCTTATTCTGGCTTCGACTTATTCCCCGACGCGGATGAGTTGGGTAAAGTTGACATACGAATACGAGACAAGGTATCCAGAGATACTTAGATTTGCTGAGTTGACGATCATGGAGAGTTTCTCCTAGTCGTCGATGTATGTTTTCATTTTGGCGGTCGTGGCTCGCCATCGTCCAACATAAGCTGATAATGACTCATCATTTCTCTGTTTTAAGGCAGCAAGATCCACCTCTTTGGTGCTGCATTAAGATTGTACACGAAACAATCGATGAATACTTGAGAAAGTTGTTCCCAAGTTTTAATTCGATGGTAATCCAGTGACGTATACCAATCTAATGCATCACCTTTCAGAAAATTTTTGAAACATATGGATCAATGCTCTATTATTGCTTGTCACGGCATCGAGTTCGCCATAGAATGCTCTTAGGTGGTCTATAGGATACCATGTCTCATCATATCTTTTAAATTTTGGTACCTTAAAGCCTTGAGGTACCATCGCAGCGGGAAAGGGATAGAGATCCCTGACATTGGTGGATGTGAGATCCACCCCACACTGTTTTTATAGTTTCCTCTCCATTTCTTGCATTTGCTCTCGGAGTTGCTCAATTTCGGAAGGACCAAATGAGGGAGATCTTGCCCCTTACTAGGCCCGAACTGATCTCCTCTCATAATAATTGTTCTTGTTAATGCCCCCATGACTCCTTAGAGAAGGTTGGACCTGGCGATTACTTCCATTATAGAGGTTAGTTGGACTAGAATTGGAAAAGGAGACTACGAAGATACATTGGTTGGGGAATGTTGATATTGACTAGAACTCTAATTGGGGATAGGATTTTGTAATTGATTGGGAACTCTGGATGTTGGATGTGACCGAAAATGGCTCCCATTCATGGGAGCATATTGGAAGAAATGCCTCGAGGTGGAAGGTTGTGTTGGCTGAGATCGAAAGTCTTCTACAAACTTTGACAGTTGTGCTTGATTTAAACTAGAAGCTGGAATGAACTTGGGAGTAGCTGGTCGCAGTGGTGGTTGTTGTTGAATAGGGCCAGCTGGGCTGCTGGATGTAACTTGTGCTTACATGAACTGGAGGAACATCTCTTGCATGGCTTTTAATCATTGTGCCAACTCTTAGACGCAAGCGGCTGGCATGACTTCGATGGGCTGTGTCTGCAATGGTTGAACATTCTGCATATCGAGAGCGAGGAGTTGATGGTCTTCTTCCTCTTGACCAGACATGGCTATATTAGATTAGGTGCGAATAATGTTGTGGAAGGGGCGTTTAGTTTGCGAACGTCGGACTCTTAAAGGAGCAATGGTTCTAAATTTTTTGGGATTTTCTTGATGATATGAATGCTGAATGCTGATGATAAAGTGTACTGTTCGCTTGTCCAAGTGCAGGGTTGCGATGTAGTAATAATCTCGTTAAGACCGAGGTCGATCCACAGGGAAGGAGGTAAAAAATTCTAACTACTCTCACAACTAGAATCTTAAGAGGTCTGTGAAATTGGTTTTAAACATAAAATAGAAAAGTTGATAATTAAAAGATAACTAGAGCACCAAGGATCCACTTATAGCTCTCCTTAGATGCATACTTCGCTGTGGTTTCTCATTTTCTCAACTAGAATCGAAATTAAGTTCTATCTAGTTGGATGATAGAGCGGTTAAAACAATCAACCTGACATATGTATGATCCATGTATATGATTCACTCAATGCAAGCTAGGACGAGCATACTCAATTGCATAGGTCAGTCCCAATTCCAATAGGCTAAGATCACAATCATAACCATTATTAAATCCTGTCACAAGACAAAACTAGATCATGATTTGAACTTGATTCAAATCACATACACAGTCTCACATACTTCAGAATTTTCAGAAAAATAGACTTTTGGTATGAAGCTCCCACATGAAGATCATAGATCTAGAGTGTATTCCAATTCCTCAGATCATAAAGGTCTAGACTAGTTCACAACAATTAAGAACTCAAGCAATTCTTCCAAACATCCATGAGTCATCATAAGATTAAGAAAAACTACTTAGTAGTTGAATTAAACTTCAAACCATTGTTCTTCAATAAAAATCCAACTTAAAACCAATAAAACGAACTAAACAATCTAAGAAAACTATAAGGTTCACCTCTTAGCTCTAGTTAAGAGATTAGCTAATGAAAAGCATATTAAAATTAAACTAGAACTAAGAAAATGAAGAAAAACTAGCTGGAGAAGGCTAGGAAGCCTCCTATGACTTGAACTCCTTGCTCCCCACGTCCTTGGTTGCCCTAGAATAGAAGAGAGCACCTCCTTCTATAATACAACAAGAGTACCGCAACATAACAGATTTTGTTTCGCTTCGTACGGCTTAACCAATGGTCAGATTGCCTTCAAATTTGATTTGTAGCTTCCTTGTAATGTGAGCTTCCTCATAGATGATTTATATTTCCAAGATTATCTTCTGAATGGGTCCACCAATCAGATCAGCGACCGCCTCTCAAAATCGCGCAATTCGGGTACCTTCAGAACCAGTCATCTTGCTTTCAACGCTCCAGAGTGTACAGATGTCGGATTGATCTCAAATTTTGAAAATTGGTAGAAAATTCCTCCTCTACATGATAAATGGATTAGATTGTCTAAAACAATCCCGTAATGTGGTCCGAAAATTAGAACACTTAGGGTTTTTATAAACTCTGTGCAGTTGAATCTTTCTGGATGGTCTATCTTTCTTCAACCAGTACGATCAAACCACACATCCTTTTGATCTGAAACTTTGTGGTTATTCATATATGGATGTGGGCTAGAAGATGGTCAAATTAGATTCTTCATATCATCAATGATGGGCCACCTGGACCGGCCCAGAGTGGAGTAGGTGAAATCTGAAACTTTCTGGACAGTTCGTATTGTTTTGACCACCACGGTCAATCCGTAGCTCCGATCGACACGAAACCACTTGGGTTATTTCGACGTCGAGCTCCTCTTCGACATGGAAGTGTTGGATTTTCAAATATCATCAAGATGACTCCAAAAAACTGTGCCGAAAATCCAAAAAGGGGAATAGCCACTACAACAAACTAGACATTTTGCCACGACTTTTTTAGCGATGAGTCAAATTTCGTCCCAAAAAGTCCATTTTTTGCATGAGATTCAAAACTTGTTGCAAACAAATGATTATTTGCGACAAATGGAAAAGGCGTCGCAAAAAATTATGTTTTTTGCGGCAAGACGCAATTATCATTGCAAAAACTTGGTGGAAATATTTTTCCACAAATTTTTTCCATAAAAAATGTGGCGGGAAGAATAAAAAATGTGGCGGGAAGGACTGTTAGCGATGATTTTCAATTGTTGTCGCTAAAGGTCATTTTTAGCAACGAATTGATTACCGTCGCAAAAAAAATTACTTTTTCAATGACGCAAAAGTCGTCGTGAAGAGAGGATTTTTACGACGATTAGTTAAACTTGTCGCAAAAGCATCATTTTTACTATTTGCAACGAATATAGTTCCATCACAAAAAGAACTATTTGCGACAAAATTTTAAGTCGTCTTTAGTAACCTAATTTTTTGCGACAACTTGCTACCGTTGTCGCGAAAAAAATCGCGCGCGAAAATTCCGCGGTGGCGGGAAATACTTTTAGCAACGAGTTTCAATTGTTGTTGCTAAAAACCATTTTTACGACAAATTAAAACTCGTTGCTAAAGAACCATTTTTACTATTTACGACGAATATCATTTCATCGCAAAAAGTGACTACGTTGAGAAGCTACTTTTTTGCAACGACCTCCCACTGCCGTCGTAAAATAAATCTTGCGCGAATTATTCACGGTGGCGGGAATGACTTTTAGCGACGACCTTCCATTATTGTCACTAAATGCGACTTTTTGCGATGAATTGCGTCCTGTCGCAAAAAATTATTTAGCGACTAACTTGTTGGACTCGTCGTAAAAGCACCATTTTACTAATTGCGACTAATATGGTTCCATCGCAAAAAAGACTATTTGCGACGAAATTTTCAGTCGTCGCTAGTAAGCTAATTTTTTGCGACAACTTGCTACCGTTGTCGCGAAAAAAATCGAGCGCGAATTTTCCACGGTGGCGGGAAAGACTTTTAGCAACGAGTTTCAATTGTTGTTGCTAAAAACCATTTTTACAACAAATTAAAACACGTTGCAAAAGAACCATTTTTACTATTTACGACGAATATCATTTCATTGTGAAAAGTGACTACGTTAAGAAGCTATTTTTTTGCAACGACCTGTCACTGCCGTCGTAAAATAACTCTCGCGCGAATTATTCATGGTGGCGGGAATGACTTTTAGCGACGACCTTCCATTATTGTCACTAAAAGAGACTTTTTGCAATGAATTGCGTCCCGTCGTAAAAAATTATTTAGCGACTAACTTGTTGGACTCATCGCAAAAGCACCATTTTTACTATTTGCGACGAATATGGTTCCATCGCAAAAAGTGACTATTTGCAACGACATTTCAAATCGTCGCTAATAAGCGGTGGCAGAAAGAACTTTTAGCGACGAATTGGGTGCCGTCTCAAAAAATATTGTTTGCGACGACAGAGGTCGTCGCAAAAAGTATCTTTTAACGACGAGCTTCATTTTTGTCATTAAATATTGAGTTTTGCGACAAATTTGTGTCATGGCAAAAAGTAATTTGTTTCGTCGCTAATAGTTCATATAAAATATAATATATGATACAATTGAGAATAAAATTTATAAAAATTAATAATAAGATTAATAATAAAATTTAGAAAAAATGAGAATATAATTGATAAAATTAGTAAATATTGTTACAAAATTGAGAATAAAAATATATATTTTGAAAAATTGACAATTTTAATGAAAATTGAGAAGTTAAAAAATTGTGATTTTGAAAAAAAGAAGTTGCGAAGTTTGAAAAGTAATTGACAATCTTTGAGAAAAATTGAGATCTAAAAATTGAAGTTTTTAAAAAAAAGAAATTGAGATTTTTATAAAGAAATTAAGATTCATATTTTTAAAAAATTGAGAAGTTTGATAAAAATGAGATTTTGAAAAAAGAAATTGAGAAGTTTGAAAAAAATTGACTTCTAAAGAAATGGAAAAGTTTGAAAAAAAAATGTGATTTAAGAAGAAAACTAAGATTTTGAAAAAGAAAATTGAAAAGTTTAAAAAATTGTGATTTCGATTAAAAAAGGTTTTGAAGTAAGAAAAAATTGACAATGTTTGAGAGAAATTCAAAATCTTAATAAAAAATTAAGATTTAAAGTTTTGGGTAAAGGTGATAAAAAATTCAAACTCTTATGAATAGTTTTCCTTCATCTGCTCGTGTGCTCATCGATTAAATGGTGAAAGCCAACGTAGATCACTTCATTAAGTTCCCGATCGATGATCAAACAATGCGCATTACCGATGATCGCCCGATCAACCTTCCAATCAACAATCAGATGACACATAATGTTGTCGACTATCCGACCAACCTCCAATCAACAATTGAATGGTACAAACCACCATATATCGTGTCATCAAGTCCCCAATCGACGATTGAATGGTGCACATCACCGACGATCGCTTGATCGACTCCCAATCAACAATCGAATGACAAAAAATGCTGTTGACCATCCATCCATTTTTACGAATCATTTTAGAGCATGAGGCGAAAAATGAGGTAGATAAAAATGTCAACTGGACCATACAACGGGAAAACAATGGTGATCCATTGTATTGTTTATTTTCCATCCAACCTGTTGATTAGGTCACATGTACCTAGATGAAGGGAAAGCACAAATAGCTTTGCCCTATTCTTCTTTCATCCTGTCTAGATGACAAGAAAATGGTTGAATGATCATCCAAGTTAAGATAGTCTTTCTGTTCATGATTGAGACAAGTCAACTAGACTAGGCTTCATTCCTTTGTGATGTTCATAGAACTCCATGATATTCCAAAATGATAGTATCACCCAGTACATCTACTACTTCTAGGGATTGCACCAAGTGCTCAACCTGAAGGGAGAGAGAAGGGCCTTCTGCTCCATGTTAACATCATCTATCGTGACATCCACTTACGGGAGTTATATAAAGTACGCTCAACCCGAAGGGAGAAAGATAGGTCTCCGGAATCATCTTTAATTTCATCCTTGTTTTCTTATTGATTTCTCTTTATTCTTCTTCCCTTCTTCATTTCTTCACTTTTAATTCTTGCCTCAACACTTGCAGGCAACATGCTTTCGCACATTAGAGCAATTAGATGCCCACCCGCCCACCTTGATGTAGGTATTTTATCCATGTTGTCCATCTACATTGCCAGCTCATTTCTTGGCACGAGCCCCAAAACAAGAATGCTTCAAAGCTCCAGTGCACCCCACCAAATTAAGGAACACAAGGGAACAATAGTGATTGGAACTCCCACTGTAGAAACCTCCTCTAGGGCCCACCGTGATAGATATTTGCCATTTACCTTACCCATAAGGTCACTCAAACTAAGACTTCGGGTAGGGCCCACAAATGAGGTAGATCCAAAACTTAAGTGGACCCTGTTGCAGTTGGCAGCGGTGATGGTTGTCCACCATTGAAACCTTCTGTGGGGGCCCATCGTGGTGTATTATTTGACTCCAACTTGTTGATAAGGTTACATAGACCCACACTGTGTGGTGCATTATTTGACCCTCCACATTGTGCTCAGGAGGAATCCACAATGTTCAGGGGGAATACACAGTGCTCGTGGGATCTTGAGTGCCATTGGCTGCCTACAATGTGGCACCTGAATGGGACCTCAGGAGTTTTGAATCAAACTGATATTTATGTTTTCCCCTTCACCCATACTTGTGAGGTCTACGTAACAAGCAAACATCAAGGTGAGCCTAAGGAAGGCTTCAACTGTAAGCATCATTGCCTCACTATTTCCTGATAGTAGGGCCCACCATGATGTATGTATTGTATCCACACCGTCCAACCATTTGGAGGGATCATTTTATGGCTTCCACCAAAATTTATGGGTCCCACCATGATGTATGTATTGTATCCACACCGTCCAACCATTTGGAGGGATCATTTTATGGCTTCCACCAAAATTTATGAGTCCCACCATGATGTATGTATTGTATCCACACCGTCCAACCTCAAGTGGACCCCACAGGTTAGGTGGCATATAAACCTCACGATGGGGCCCACACGTGCAGCAGCAGTGGCCTCACCCTTTTCCATTGGTGGCCATTCAATCTCCACCATTTCCCATGGTGTGGTCCACCGTTTCCAATGGTGGCCATTCAATCTCCACCGTTTCCCAGCAGTGGCCCACCTCATGGGGTCGATATCAATAAGGGGCCCATGGCCTAAAATGAGGAAGCGTGGGACCCTATGGTTTATTTTATACACTTGTAGGTGGGTTCATGTGAGAGATCTAATCCGTCCATCGTTCTGTTCAACTCGTGGTGGACCTAAGGAGATCAGGTTTGGATAGGTTTGACGGCACGAAAACATCACAGAGGCCCAAGATGGTTTGCAGGGAATCGGATTGCATGCGAAGTAATTCCGCACGCTCTTATCGTGTGGAGTAAACTCAGTTGGGCCCACCTAGAATGTATGTACTTTATCTATTCCGTCCATATGTTTTTCCAGCTCATTTTAGTGGTTGAGCCCAAAATTAAAGCATATCCAAATCTCAAGTGGACCATGCCACGGGAAACAGTGGGAATAATGATTTCCACCGTTGAAACCTTCCCAAGCCCTACAGTGATGTTTATTTGTCATCTAACCTATTCATAAGATCACATGGATATGGATGAAGGGAAAATAAAAATATCAGCTTGATCCAAAACTTTTGTGTCCTCCGAGAATTTTTCAATGGTAGACATTCAGTTCACACATTTCTTGTTGTGCGGTCCAGTTTAGATTTTGATATGCTTCATTTTTTGGCACCATACCTAAAATTTTCTGTTAAGATGGATGGACGGAGTGGATAAAATATGTAAATCACTATGGGCCACACAGAGTTTACTCTACACGCTAGCGTGCGGAGTTACTCAGTACACAATCCGCTTCCGGTTTGCAGTAAAAATCCCATGACTCCCGGACGTGGATTGCATCCTACTCTCACCAGTCTCCATATGCGAACAACTTATTGGGCCCACCTTGATGATTAGTTGTATATTAACACCGTCTATCCATTTCGTCAGTCCATTTTAGGATGAAGTATCAAATATTATGCAGATCCAAATATCATGTGGACCATACCACAGGGAACAGTGGTGATTTAGTGCCTCACCATTAAAATTCCAAAGAGCTCATTGTAAGGTTTTGGTAATGTTTATTTACAATCCAAGCTCTTGATAATGTTAATAAGTTCTTGATGAAGGGAAAATATAAATATCAGATTGATCCAAAACCTTTATGGCCCACAATACGTTTTTAATGGTTATTCATCACTGTTTCTAGTGGTATGGTCCACCTAAGATTTGAATCTTCCTAGTGTTTTGGATCACATCCTAAAATGATATGAAAAAACAAATAGATGGCGTAGATATATAAAAAATACATCAATATGGGCCCCACACGGTAGGGGTAACACCCACTAAGCTGTTCCGCGCCCTAGTGAAACACGGAAGCAGATTGCGTACTGAGTAACTCCGCACGCAGATTGCGTACTGAGTAACTCCGCACGCTAGCGTGCGGAGTAAACTCTGTGGGGCCCACAGTGGTTTATGTATTTTATCCACTCCGTCCATCCATCTTAATAGAAAATTTTAGGTATGGTGCCAAAAAATGAAGTATATCAAAATCTAAAGTGGACCACACCACAAGAAATGTGTGAAATGAATGTCTACCATTGAAAAATTCTCGGAGGACACAGAAGTTTTGGATCAAGATGATATTTGTGTTTTCCCTTCATCCATATCCATGTGATCTTATGAACAGGTTGGATGACAAATAAACATCACTGTAGGGCCTGGGAAGGTTTCAACGGTGGAAATCATTATTCCCACTGTTTCCCGTGGCATGGTCCACTTGAGATTTGGATATGCTTAAATTTTGGGCTCAACCACTAAAATAAGCTGGAAAAACATATGAACGGAATAGATAAAGTACATACATCCTAGGTGGGCCCAACTGAGTTTACTCCGCACGATAAGGGCGTGCGGAGTTACTCCGCATGCAATCCGACTCCGTGTAACACCCACTAATTTGTGGGCGCAACTTGGATGAGACCCTGAAACCAGCGATGTGGTAGGACCTGAACCTGGGGCCCACCTGGATGTATTCATTGTAGATCCATGCCATTTATATGTTTCTTCATATTATTTTAGGATGCAGTGCCAAAAATAAAGCAGATGAAAAGTTTAAGTGGACCACACCATAGGAAACAACGCTCATTGAACCCCTACCATTAAAAACTTTCTGGAGTCCACTGTAATGTTTATTGATCATCTAATCTTTTGATAAGGTCAAGTAGACAGGGATGAAAGGAAAAAACAAATATCAGGTTGATAGAAAACTTTCATGACTCACAAAAAGTTTTTAATGGTCATTAACCAGTGTTTTTTATGGTGTGTTCCACTTGAAATTTCCATCGTCTTCATTTTTTGTACTATAGCATAAAATAAGCTGGAAAATCAGATTAACGACATGGATCTACAACGAATACATCCAGGTGGGCCCTACGTTCAGTGTCTCACCCACATCGCTGTTTCCGGGGTCTCACCCAAGTGGCGCCCCTAATTTGTTACGATAAGAGCTAATTCGCGCTCGTAACTCCCGGACTAACCCAAGACGGTACACGACCTTTAACTTAGGGACCACCTTGATGTATATGCGATCCAACCTATTTGTAAAGTACTTACACAGACCTGGATGAAGGGAAATAAAATATATAAGCTTGATCCAAATCTTCTGTGGCCCCAAGAAGTTTTCAACGGTAAGAGTTTAATCCCCATTGTATGGCCCACCTGTGTCTCTGATCGGACTTATTTTCGGGCCTATAATTGGAAATGATAAGTAAAAATGGATGGACGGTGTGGATAAAACCCATACATCACGATGGCCACTCGGAGCCCCTGCATTTTCATAGCTGGAGACGGGTAGGTAGGACGCAATCCACACTAGAAGACGAAGCGACGAAACGCTTCATCTTCTTCTTCTTCTTTCCATAGTTTCCGCCGGCTCAATTTAAAATGGACAGAGTTCGTGTGTTGATTAGTGGCTTTTGATCAAACTCTAAAAACTCAATAGCTCGTAATAGAGATTGTAAGCTTTAGCGCCGCATTGTGCAACTTGGTTCGAGTCGGGACTAAGTCTTGTGGTGAGTCAAGGCAAATCCAGGACTTGGTTCGGTGTCAGGAAGAAAGGAGGTTTGGTGAAGAGCATCAACCATTTGGCGTGGATTTCTTCATTCATACTTAGAGGTATGGATATCTAATTTTCTTCTGTCATTAAGGCATGAAAAACTCTTCTTCCTTTTCAATGTATCCAATCTCTCTCCGTGGTAAATAGAATTTGTAGGAATGCTTAAGTATTAAAAAAAATGAGGAGATAAGTGCACTAGCAAGATTTTTTTTGAGCACTTGAAGTCGAGCTGTGTGGGACCCACCGTGATGTGTGTTGAACATCTACTCCATCAGTTGGATGCAACATTCAATGGTGGGCCATGGGCTTAAGAATTAGGTCAATCCATGATTTAGGTGGGCCACACCACAGACAACATTTGGGAGGGGGTTATCCGCTCATTAAACCTTCATGATCTTTGATTGGGCCCACCGAGATGTGGTTCACAAATCCAGCCCATCCATTATGTGTGTTCTACCGAGATGTGGTTCACAAATCTAGCCCATTCATAAATGTAAAATCATGCCTTGAATGGAAAATAGGTTTCGTGATTAAAACGCAAATAGGGGGCGGATTAAGTGCGCACCAGCCACACCCAAACCAAGTTAGTGTGATTGTGGGGCCTATCTTAATATTTATATAGTATATCCATGCCATCCATCCTTTTTTAGAGATCATTTAATGCATGAAGCGAAAAACGAAGCATATCCCAATCTCAAGTGGGCCACACTATAGGAAAAAATGGTGATTAACCATTAGAAACTTCTTTTGGGCCACAAAAGTTTCAATCAAGTTAGTATTTGGCTTTTTCCTTCATCAAGATTCTTGTGTCCTTATCAATAGGTTAGATGGCAAATAAACATTATAGTGGGCCTAGGAAGTTTTTAATGGTGGGCGTTCAATCACCATATTTTCTTGTAGTGTAGTTCACCAGCTATGTGTATCTGCTTCATTGTCGGCTCTTACCCTAAAATGAGTTGGAAAAATGGATGAAAGGTGTGGATATACTACAGACACAACAAGATGAGCCCCACTGTCAGGTTGCATGTTGTTGGGTGAGGATGGGCCCGTACGTGATGTGCTACCCTCAGGCAATCCGAGAAAGCCTTTGGCAATAGGAAGCCAACCGGGCTCCATAGTGATGTTTGTGAGAAATCTACTCCGTCCATCCTTTTTGCCAGATCACGTCATTACATAGGCTCAAAATTGAGATCCAAAACTCAAAGTGGACCGCACAATAGGAAATAGTGGGTGGGGAAATGCCTCCGATTAAAACTTCTCCATAGTCCACCATGATTTTTATATGCCATCCAGATGGCTCATAAGGTAATTTCTACTGGGATGAACTGAAAACACTGAAGACATTTGCTTTATCAGAATCTTCTGTGGCCTGCGAATGATTGACTAATGACCCAGTTGGCTAATGACCCCTGGCCAGCTAGCTAGTGTGCTCTTCAAGACCAATCATGGTGTATGTGTTTTATCTATGTCGTTCATTCATTTTTCCAGCTCATTTTAAGTTATAAGCCTAAAAATGTGGCAGATCCAAATTTTAGGTGGATCACACCACAAGAAAAAGTGTAGATTGAACGCTTACTGTTGAAAACTTTTTGGGGCCCAGAAGTTTTGGATCAAGCTGGTATTTGCGTTTTCTCTTTGTCCTAATGGGCTAGAAGTTTGATTTTATGTGTTAGATTACTAATTACAAGTGTTAATTTGGCCCAACGAGATATTACCTGACCCCTCCCAGCTGCACTTGGGTTTAGTATTCAATACCTTGGGCTACTTGTATATTTTGGCCTACATTGGGAGTGAAATTGCCTAATTTTTATAGCAGAAGATCTCATTACTTCCAAACAGATGGAAAGCTTAGATGTCATGGAATTAGCAAACGGCTCATAGTATAGAGAGTTTTGTGCATTTTATGACTTTATATATATAGAACAGTAAACACAACATACAAAGATCATGTACACCATTAACACAACTATTCCAATAATAAAATTTACCAAATCATTTTTTCCATGTCCAAACTCGGGATCATCAACATATCTAACCCTGTAGGGCCCACATGTAAACATGGCTGGAAAATTAATCCATCCTTTTCAATGTTATTTTAAATGGCAATCATGCTTCAAAAATTATCCAGACCATTGATTTATTATGTTGAATGTAAGCCATTAGTAAGCTTTCCTTTCAACGGTCTGCATTCAGCCCTGAACATATCAATGGCAAGAATTATCCATTCAGAGTTAGTTTCTTACCATGCATCATCTAGGGTCGCACCCCGAAAAAGGTTTTGATCATCCGACCATCTCTGCATGTGAGCCCCAATATTATTTATCATCTCAATGTGTTTGTGCTCCATGAGTGTTATTTATCATCCGACTAATAAAATTTTATATCACTATTTTGCTAATGAAAAATGCATGGCTATTATCATTTTGATTAATCGACTGGACTTGCACTTGAGATCTCCCCTCTGTGGTTAGTTAAGCAATTGGATGGACCATTGATCTGCTTAAATATTTATAGGACACTAGCAGTCCTCGAATTTTTTTTAGTAATTTAGGCTTAGAATAAGGTTGGACCGGTCTGATTCATATTCAGGTCCAACCCATGAACTGAGGAGCTGAGTCCTGAACATCACCAGGCCCAGCTGACCAATTATAGGCCCAACAAAGGGAAGGACTAAGGCTGGTTCATGCTCGAATTTTAAACTTGTTTAGCTAGGCCTATTCAGGGCCCATTACTAGCCTTGTCACTTATATCAAACTGCCTTTGAACTAATGAATCACCGTCTGATCTTTATGTTGAGGGCGATCCTTCCTCCCTCACTTACCGTAGTCTGCAAGAGTATGGTACAATAACAAGGTAATTTAGTAGGCCGTCCGCGTCCAACAAAATTCTCAAATATCTATTTTTGGGGTATGAAATGAAGACTAATGTCTTTATTTAACTTGTAATAGGGACACAAACATGGATAGGAGTTGGATACAAATTAAGAATAGGGCTTCAAAAGAGTATTTAGAAGGAATTGAGGAGTTCATGAAGGTGGCAAGACGTCATACATGCGGACTTAATAGCACTCGATGCCCGTGTCGTAAGTGCAGCAACTTGTACTACAAAGATATAAATGAAGTGCATGTGCATTTGTATGATAATGGGATGGATAGGACATATACGCAATGGTATCATCATGGTGAAACTAATGAAGCCCCAATGATTGAGGATGATAATGATGATATGGTGGAAGATAAAGATATGTGTTCTAATGCCATGCAAAACGTTATAGAAGACTTGTGCGCAGGAACATCTATGGATAATTATGTGGGAGCATTAAAATATAACCATACTGTAGATGTGACAATAGGGGAAGGGAAAACGGATAAATTTACGTGCTTATTGAGAGATGCTGAGCGTGAATTGTATCCGGGCTACCAAAAATATTCAATGTTGTCGTTCTTGATAAAGTTGCTACATTTAAAGCTAATGAATGGTTGGAGCAACAAATCATTCAACATGATACTTGAGTTCATTAAAGATATACTTCCTAAAGGAGAGACATTGCTAAAGTCCTATTATGAAGCTAAGAAGGTTTTGCGGGACCTGGGACTCGGATATGTGTCCATACATGCGTGTAAAAATGACTGTATACTTTTCTGAAAGGAGCATGAGAATGATGATACATGTCCAAAATGCAAAGAGTCTAGATACAAACAAGTAAATGTTAGGGGTAAGAAGATCCCACACAAGGTCTTACGTTATTTTCCACTAAAACCAAGGCTACAGAGGTTATTTATGTGTAGGAAGACAGCTTCTGATATGAGGTGGCATAAAGAGAAGCGCACCACAGACGCAAGGGAGAAGGTATTAAGGCATCCAGCAGATTCTGAAGAGTGGCAAGAATTTGATGAGAATCACAGTTGGTTTGCCGACGATCCTCGAAATGTACAGCTTGGACTGGCTAGCGACGGTTTTAACCCATTTGGAAACATGAGTATGGGTTACAGCGTGTGGCCGGTTATACTTATTCCGTATAATCTACTGCCTTGGAAATGCATGAAAGAGCCATTCTTCATGATGTCCTTACTTATTCCAGGCCCAAAGTCTCCTGAAAATGACATTGACGTGTATTTGCGCCCGTTGATAGATGAGTTAAAAGATTTGTGGGAAGATGTTGTGGAGACATATGATGCGTCGAAGAAAGAAAATTTTCGGTTGCATGCAGCATTGTTATGGACAATTAATGACTTTCCTGCCTATGGGAACTTGTCTGGTTGGAGTACGAAAGGAAAGATGGCATGTCCTACGTGTAATAAGGAAACAACTTCATATTATTTGAAGAATTGGAAAAAGATTTGTTATATGGGCCATCGTCGCTTCCTCCCTCGGAAGCATAGATGGCGAAAAAGAGTTAAGGATTTTGATGGTAAGGAGGACATGCGGTTGAAACCCAAGCGTCTATCTGGGGACGACATATTAACTCAAATGGAGGCAGTCAAAGATGTAAAATTTGGAAAGAGACTGGATAATAAGAAGATGAAGCTTGCTAAAAACTCCTTAAATTGGAGGAAAAAGAGCATTTTCTTTGAGTTGTCATATTGGCGAACATTGAAGCTGAGGCACAATCTGGATGTGATGCACATCGAGAAGAATATTTGTGATAATATCCTGGGAACAATAATGAACATCGAAGGAAAAACAAAGGATAGTCCGAGCGCTCGAATGGACTTGCAGGAAATGGGGATAAGGGATGAATTGTGGCTAGTTCCGAATGGTGATAAATATACGATACTACCAGCTTGCTACACAATGTCCAAGGATGAGAAAAAGAGTTTATGTGAATGGTTAAAGGATGTAAAGTTTCCAGATGGTTTTGCATCAAACATCAAGCGACGTGTAAACATCAATGATTGTAAGGTATTGGGCATGAAAAGTCACGATTGTCATGTTCTTCTTCAACATCTACTACCGGTGGCAATTCGTGGGTTCAAGTGTAAAGATGTCTCCAATGCATTAATTGAGTTGGGATTCTTTTTCAAGGAGTTGTGTTCCAAGACGTTAAATTTGAGAAGATTAGAGCAATTAGAGCAGGATATCCCAATAATACTATGCAAGCTCGAAATGATATTTCCGCCTACATTCTTTGATGTCATGGTACATTTAGCTGTGCACCTTCCTCGTGAGGCGATCATTGCCAGACCTGTATCATTTCGATGGATGTATCCAATCGAAAGGTAACGTGTAAATTTAAATTTGATCGTTATTCAATTATCATGCTAGTAATGCTTGTATATTTTTTTCATTTAAAGGTTTGATCATGCATGTCAACAGATTCTTATATACTTTGAAGAAATATGTGAAAAATAGAGCAAGGCCAGAAGGTTCCATTGCGGAAACCTACATAGATAACGAGTGTATGAATTTTTACTCAATGTATTTTGAAGATGTTGAGACAAGATTCAATCGACAAGAGCGGAATTATGATGTTGTTCAAGGACAACAGCGTGCGGGGTTGTATGTCTTTGCACAAAATGCACACCCTTTAGGAGCCGCAGCGCATGATTATATCGGTGTAACTGAGCTTGCAAAGGCACGAATGTACGTGCTGAATAATAGTCCTGAGATCAATGACTATTTAATGTAAGTAAGCTATTTTGGATTTTACTCATATTTCATATGTTTTGCATTCAGTTTATAGATTTATCCACTTTATTTGTAGGGAACACAAGCAATATATCGAGAGCCAGTATACAACTAATGTTCAACAAAGGTATGAACAACAGTTCACAAATTGGTTTGAGGAACGTGTCAGTGATCAAGACCGTGGTTACTTAAACATCCTTATAAATGTTTATAAATATTTGTTATAATTTATTTCTCTTTTACATTTGTTTTCAATAGATGAAACGATTGCACGCACGTAAATCACTTGAAGCGACGGATGAACTGTATTCATTAGCATGTGGTCCTGATTCACGAGTCATTCGATATAGTGGTTGCATTGTTAAGGGAATTAGATTCCATACCAAAGAGCACGATGAAAATCATAAAACTCAAAATAGTGGCGTGGTTGTGAATGAAGATCATGAAGAAAACTTACACTTTGACTTCTTTGGTATATTGACGGACATTATTGTTTTAAACTATTCTGGGGGAAATCGGGTTTTTCTTTTCAAATGTGATTGGCGGGATGTTAGTAATAACAAAATGGGAATACAAAGAGAGAATTATTTCACGAGCATTAATGTGTCCCTTAAATGGTATAAAGATGACCCGTTTGTACTAGCTGTTCAGGCTGAACAAGTTTTTTACCTCAAGGATACCAAATTGAAAGGCAATTGGCAAGTCGTTTTGAGGGCACCGCCTAGAAACTGGTATGATATTCCAAAGGTGGAAGAAGATGAACAAGTTGGGGAGGAAGATGAAGATTCGGGAACGTCATACAGGGTTGATGGGACTGTCCAAGATGACGATCATAATGTCGACCTGTTGCTTAGGGATGATATGGGCCTAGAGTATGTTGATGCCAATGAGATAAATGTTGAAGAAGATAAAAATTCCATCAATGATAATGAAAATGATAGTGGAGATGACCGCGATGACGATGTGGAACTTCTATGTGGTGATGACGAAATATGAAATGGCCATGTAAGTTTTAGCTTGTATATTATTTTAAGATTGTAAATGTATGTTATTTTCTTGATGTTCAATCTTTTCTTCGTATGATATTTATTTATTTATGTTGTTTGAATTGTATTATTTGTATTTTGAATCTACAACAGGCATGGCACCCGGTGGTAGTGTCAAGAGACGTATACTGGCCTCCTCCCAATCATCTCCCAGTGAGCCTTCCACTGCACGATCTTCCTTACCCCAATTACCCCCAAGCCAGAGTCCCACCTACCGGACTTCCTCCTCCCAAGCTTCCATCCATCCATCCTCCGCCAAACAGTCACCATCGGATGTCGTAGGTCCATCCCATGGAGTGATGCCGACATCCACAAATCCATCTAGTGTGGGTAAGATTTACATATATTTCATTCATATGTTTACATTTAGAGATAATGCCATACAGACGCCTAAGTTTTCGTTGAATTAAAAAAAATATTTTTAAACTAGTTCTTAAAATGCACCAAAGGTTTTGAAATATGGTAAAAAGCTACTTATTTTAACAAGCATTTTATTACTTGAGCAAGCTTAGTGGAATCCACTCTAATAGTAGATAATGCCTTAGACCTTACAATGATGCATTTGTTTTATCCACACTGTCCGTCCTTCTATATCATTATTTCATGGCATAATCTCAAAAATGAAAAAGATCAAAATATCAAATGGACTCCACAATATTGAACAATGCCGACTAGACTGTATTAATAAAAAATGGTATGGCCCATTATAAAAAAAAAAAAGGGATAGCTCATACTATTTTTAAGTGATAAGGTCATATTGGGGCCTAACTTTTAGCTCATCTACAAAAAGTGCTTACTTTTAAAATAATTTCATATTTCAAAACTTTGGGCGGGTTTTAAGATACAATTTAAAAGTAAGATTTTTATGAAATTCAATGAAAACTTAGGCGTGTACACAGCATTGTCTCTTACATTCAAGTAATATTCAATTTATATATTAAATTGTATTATTTCTATTTTGTAGCTGAAACTTCTACCACATCTAGAAAAGGACGTGGTAGGTCACGGGGACTTGCTCTCGCTAGGCATTTGGAGATGATGGGTAAGCGGCCCTGTATCACATTTCCACCAGGGAAGTATAGACCAATGGGACCATGGGCAGCCATATTCTCTACTGAGGTGGGGGTGATATGTCGACGGTGGGCGCCCCTTACCTGTGGGTCTTGGGAGTCCGTGCCTGATATAGATAAGACATTCATACGCAATCGAATATTGGTAACTGAAAGCTAATTTTCATTTTATAATTTTTTTCTTGTAAATAATATGTCTTTAAATTTATTTACAAATTAATTATCGATTCGTATAATGTACTATTTTTCAGGATAAATTTGACATCGATTTAGAACTCTATAATATAAAAAAGGGTCTTAATATGTATTTAGGCAACCGATTCAGACAATATAAGAACCGATGCTATTTCCACTATAAGAATAATGGAGGTTATGAGGGAGCACAACAACAACCGTACGATGGCATCACCCCTGAAGATTGGGATAAAATTTGCCATATTTTCGAGTCCGATGCATTCTTGGTAAGATCTAATTTTTATTAATGTTTAGTTTTTAATGACTTTATTATAAGTATTGCAATAACTTGTTTATACTTTTAATGTAGGCAAGGAGCAAGATAAACACAGAGAATCGCTCTAAGCTTATGGTGAACCATACGGCTGATTCGAAGCCATTTGTCCGGCTTCGTAATGAGATGGTATAATTTACTTTGATTGTCTTACATTTATTAATTTGTTTTATTAATCACATTACTTATCAGAATACTGTGAATATGATATTTCTCTTTTAAATGGAATAGTCTGACCAGGAAACCCAGCAGGAGCCTGATCTCATTACTTTCTATCGAAAAACACACATGAGGAAGACGACGGGCACGTCGGTGACTCCGTGTTGTGAGGAGTTATATGTAAGAATCATTAAACTTATTTTAAAGTTATTTTATTATTTATTCATTTTATACTCATAATGTTTTGTTAATATTGCAGAACGATATGGTACAACTCCATACTCAATCTGAATCGGGGAACACTGCACCATTAACAGCAGACGAGGCATGTTTTAGGACCCTTGGCTCTAAATCTGGCTACGTTCGTGGTCTTGGACATGGGGAGGTGCCTGTATTCACCCGTCGTAGCCATGCTGATGTGGATGAGGCTACGAAGAGGGCCGAGCAAGTAGAGGCAACAGTGGCTGAGCTTAGGACTGAGGTGCAGCTCATGCAAACACGACAGACTCAATTGGAGGAGATGATGCATACCCTCATGTCACAGCTATCGCAATCACATCCTTAATGGTAAATTGAATGTCACATTTGAATTATATAAGTAGTGTAAAATAATCACTAATCATAATTTATTTCAATTATTTTGCAGATTTTTCTAGAGAATGGTGCTATCTTCCAGGGCCCCACTGCATTATCGAGGACGCGCGTTTTTTATTTATTTATTGATTTTTGTAGAACAATTTGGACATATGTGTACGTATTTTTATGTGTTTGGGATAATTATAAATTTAATTTTAATTTAATTAAATTATTTTTATATTTCAATGGATGATGATGAATATTGATATGGGTTGTTTTTGGGATTAATTGGTTCAAATAGGGAAATACATAAAAAAATTAAAAAAAAATATTTCTATTAGTGATGACTTTCACTTGTCGCTAAAAAATAAATAAATATTATTCATGATGATGTCAACTCGTTACTAATTAATTAGCTATATTGGTCGTCACAAATAATTAACTCATTGATGATCTGCGACAAAATTTGGTGATGAGCACCACTCGTCGCAAAAAGATTTTTGTGACGAGTTGACTAGTTGCAAAAAAGTTCTCAGTGGCAATTCGTGGCATGTTTAGTGACATTTTACGATATGTAATGGTGACATGTCAACTTGTCGCTAATTAGCTATATTTTGTGACAAGTTATTAGGTCGTCACAAATAATTAACTCATTGGCAACGAGTTGTTGATTTTGTTGCTAAATATAATTTGTAACGGCGTATCTGTTAGTGCACTTTTCTATGGCATACTAGTGCACCTTGTTTGTCAATTACTTAGGTCAGTGGGTCTAGTGTCGGTTGAGCTTAATGAAGACGAAGAACGAAGACTCAAGACGGACTGACTGCATCAAGGAAGAAGAAACAGGTAAAAGTGATGCCTTGGTGTGCCTTGCCTTGACCAAAACCTAACCCATAACCTCTTAGATGACTTGCACCACCTAGGTATACCTTTAGTCATCATCATTAGTCTTAGAACTCCATGAAAAACATGATAAATTAGACTAATTAAAGAGGTGGAAGCTGCTGTAATCAAATAGGCTCAAACAGCAGTTTTCGATAGGACTCCGATCAATCGGACAGGATTTTCGATAGGACTCCGATCGATCGGACAGAAATTCCGATCAATCGGAAATTGTCCCAGAAAATATTGAAAACTCTCTGGACATATTTTCGATCAATCGGACAGTCTTCCGATCCATCGGAAGGGGCCTTCCGATCAATCGGACAGTGTTCCGATCAATCGGAATTTCTTCCAGAGACTTCTCTGGATAGATTTCCGATCAATCGGACTTGTCTCCGATCAATCGGACTGGGCTCCGATCTATCGGACACTTTTTTCGATCAATCGGAGATGCGCGAATCTGCCCATTTTTTGACCGTTGGAAGAAAATCTATTTAAAAGGGGGATTCGTTTTTTGAGCCAAGGGAGGGGATTTTGAGGAGATAGAAGCCACCATTGCTAGAGATCATTAGAGGGTCTATCCCAAACCTATAGCAAGCCATTCTCCTTGTGTTTTCATCACAAGCTTGGGCCATTCAATGGCATCTTGAGAATAGGACTTGTTCCCTCTTGATTCCTAAGGTTTAGACACCTTGATGATAGTTAAATCCTTTGTCTAAACACTACCTAGGAGTCCATTTAGGTGCATTCCTCTAGGAAACCCATTTCCTACCATTTGTAGAGGTTTCACCATTCCTTAGCACCTTGGGCATCTCCAATGGAGCATCACATGCAAGGTAGCTGATCTTGGAGCTGAAGCCTTGGCAAAGCGGCGGCGTCAAAGATCGGGGGAGCACAAGGGGAGCTGATTCAAGCACGGGAGAGCGAGAAGAAGCAACCCGAAGCGGCGCTGAACAAGGGGCTCAATCCGACAAGTAGGTTGTCTTGTTAAGAGTCCATCCACTCAATTCCCTGTGGGAGTTGAGTGTAGAGTTTGTTTGACAAACTCGCCCCGGGGTCGTTAGCCGATCCTTGGCCTATTAGTTGGGCCTAAAATCTAGGGACGTCAGCCGTTCCTTGGCACGTTAGTCGGGCCTAAAACAAAGTCTCCAAGGGGGAGCCACCAACACGGGTGCAAACGTGTAGGTTGGGAGGAACCTGTAAACTCCCCGGTTGGGTGGATCCGAGTTAAAACACCCTGGTTGGGAGGAACCAGATTTAAACTCCCCAGTGAATGCCGGTGTGCTCAAAGGGGTTGAGTACTTGAACCGGGAGTGGAGTAGACAAGTAGTCGAACCACTATACATCGTTGTGTTTGTGATTGATTCTTGAGCACATTTCTCTTTATGCATTATGTTTAATTGATTAATTATGAATGCTTAGTTAGGAATGTATGCTAGGCACTTGATAGGCACATCCACACTCACAAGATGTACTTTCACTACCTCATGTTGACTTGAGCATTTCTTGATCCATCCTCTCTAGTCCACATGAGTTGATTAGACTAGGTTGCTAATTGCTTTATCTGATGCTAGTCTATTAATTGGACCCACTTAGGCTTGGAAGCCGAAGTGTTATCGCTTACGTAGCTTAATTTGTTGAATTGTTTAAGTAGGCGAAAATAATTTTAAAAAGGTCCTTATCACCCCCCTCCTATAGGTTTAGCCATAATTCTAGTTGCTCCTCAAGCTTCCGCACGCGTATGCGTAGGGTGTCGTGTTAGGCTACCCGACGCAATTTCAGTATCTACAACAAAATTGGTGACGAAGAACACTCACTGCAAAAAGGCTTTTGCGACGAGTTGGCACTACAAGAAAAGGGATTTTTACCGACGAAAGTATTACCGACGAAATGATTTTCGTTGGGAAAAACCACTTTTCCCGACGAAATCAAAATCTCGTCGGTAAAAATCTCCCGCCACCGCCCAAATGGTTCCCGCCATACACTTTTACCGACGAAATAAGAATTTCGTCGGTAAAAAGTTTATTGCCGACGAAGTAAGCCGCCGCTAAAAATAAAAACAAAAACTATGACTTTTACCGACGAAATTGTTCGTCGGTAAAAGACCTTATTGCCGACGGTTTCTTGTCGTCGGTAATAATAAGCCAAGTTCCCGCCAAAGAGTGGGAAGACTTTTACCGACGAAACTTTTCGTCGGTAAAAGTTTTCGAACTGACTTTTATCGACGAAAAATTTCGTCGGTAAAAGTCTTTTAATTTTATTTCAGTGCGATCGGCCCTCATTTCTCCCTCTCTCCCTTTCACACTCTCTCTCTTCTCCCTCTCGATCTTCCGGCCTTCATCGTCCTTCTCTGTCATCGCCGACCGCCGACCACCGTCCGTCGTCCGGCGTCTGGTCACCGGCGTCCCACCATCTCAACCATCCACCCATCTCAGCCGGCCATCTCACCGGCGTCCCACCGCCGCTCGCCAACACACTCCGCCGGCTACCTTCGTACGCCGCCGCCACGTCCGGTAAGAATTTATCCCTTCCTTCTTCCTCCATTTCCTCTCTCTCTCTCTCTTCATTGTTGATTGTGGGGCCCACTGCGAAAATCCAATGCATGTGGGTCCCACCATCGCTGTCCAATGCATGTGGGTCCCACCGTTGCTGTTGCATGTGGGTCCCACCGTCGCTGTCCACCGTCCATTGCATGTGGGGTCCGCCTTAGCTGTCCACTATTTGGTGGGGCCCACTGATTTAGTAAATCCCTAATTAGGAATTTCGAAATTAAAATCCCTAATTAGGGATTTTAAATTTTAATTTTCAAATTTGTGATTTATAAATTAAAAAAAAATGAAATACCTAATTGTGGGGCCCACCGTCTCTGTCCACTGGCTGTGGGGGGCCCACCATCGCTGTCCACTGGCTGTGGGGCCCACGTTGCTGTCCACTGGCTGTGGGGCCCACCCTCGCTGTCCACTAGCTGTGGGGCCCACGTCGCTGTCCACTAGCTGTGGGGCCCACTGTCGCTGTCCACTGCCTGTGGGGCCCACCGTCGCTGTCCATTGTGAGGGCCGGACGTATTTTATCCACTCCATCCATCCATCATAGCAGGAAATTTTAAGTATGGTGCCCAAATATGAAGCATATCAAAACCTAAAGTGGACCACACCACAAGTGTGAACTGAATGTCTATAATTGAAAAATTCTCGGAGGACACGGAAGTTTTGGATTAAGCTGATGTTTGTGTTTTCCCTTCATCCATATCCATGTGATCTTATGAACAGGTTGGATGACAAATAAAGATCACTGTAGGGCCTGGGAATGGTGGAAATCATTATTCCCACTGTTTCCCATGGCATGGTCCACTTGAGATTTGGAAATGCTTAAATTTTGGTATGCTTACCAATAAAATGAGGTGGAAAAACATAAGGACGGAATATATAAATTACATACATTCTAGGTGGGCCCAACTGACTTTACTCTACACGATCATGCGGACGCAATCCGATTCCCATGGTGGGCCCCATACATACTTATTTGTTCAGAAAATAGTCATTAGGTATTTGATTAGACTTGATTCATGGTGTTGATGATTCTGTCATTTTCATGTGCTTGTGTATGTTGTGGATGGATTTATTAATAGTTAATTTTTGTCCACAAATGGTAGTATAATAGAATCAGTTAGCCCATTTGGAGATTTCTATATTGCCGAGCATAGATAAAGTGTGTTTTGGAGGTATAGAAATCTGCCAAATTGTCCTGTTGGACAGTCCAAGGTTGGATAGATTGGAATGTTATCATTATTTGTCATTTACATGGTCTGTCATTAGTTTCATGCGGTAACACTCCTATTCTCTCTAGATATGTTTCTTATGTTTAATTCCATTGTCAATTTAATCCACACAATGTGTGGATAGTTGATGTGGAAATGAAATGTAAGATAAATATATCTGGAGAGATAGGGGGAGATGCTGTCGAAATTTAGGCTTGGGCATTTAAATGGAAATAATGATAGCATTTCAATCTATCCATCCTTGGATGGGCGACTGATTTTATTATATTATCATTTAGTGGCAAATTAGATGACGAACATAATACTTGTGATTAAGAGTAGTTGATTGATGTTGATGTTGAGTGGGGGTCCCTGGAAGGTGGGAACCGCGGTTTAGACCATGATGATGAAGCTGTCCTGTTCCTATGGACAGCAATATGGGTGGCCTGGCCATTTGGACAGGCCCATGTTTATGTATTAGCTCGAAATTAATGGAGAAGACCCGGATGTGCGTCGGAGCTATCTGGGTGCTGAGCGGGGGTCCCTGGAAGGTGGGAACCGCTGTTATGACCATGATAATGAAGCTGCCCATTTCCTATGGACAGCAATATGGGTGGCCTGGCCATTTGGACAGGCCCGTGTTTATGTATTAGCTCGAAATTAATGGAGCAGACCCGGATGTGCGTCGGAGCTATCCGGGTGTTGAGCGGGGGTCGCTGGAAGGTGGGAACCGCTGTTATGACCATGATGAGGCTGTCTATTTCCTATGGACAGCAATATGGGTGGCCTGGCCATTTGGACAGGCCCGTGTTTATGTATTAGCTCGAAATTAATGGAGCAGACCCGGATGTGCGTCGGAGCTATCCGGGTGTTGAACGGGGGTCCCTGGAAGGTGGAAACCGCTGTTATGACCATGAGGAAGCTGTCCATTTCCTATGGACAGCAATATGGGTGGCCTGGCCATTTGGACAGGCCCGCTTTGTGTGCAGCAGACCCGGATGTGCGTCGGAGCTATCCTTGAGTTGCTTGAGTCTCCAAGACCTACACCCTAAACCCGAAACCATAAACCTAAAACTAAAACCTATAAGCTACGGCTAAACCGAAACCTAAACTCAATTCATCTAATGGCCCGTTTGGCACCATGGATTTGAGGAGAAGTGGATTCCATGATATGAATTCTCATCAATTCCAGTTCTTACCAATTCCAGATTTTCTGTTTGGCAGTCAAGATTTGGAGAGAAATGAAACATGAAGGAATGGACGGTGTAAATTTTAATCCCACCGTATGCCCACCATATTAGCCTCGATTTTTAAATCCATGCCATTCATTTATTTTTACAAATCATTTTATGCCAAGATCCAAAAAATAAAGCAAATCCACATCTAAAGTGGACCATAAAACAAGAAAAAATGGAGAGTGAAACCTTTATGATGCACAAAAGTTTTGGATTAAACTGAAATTTGTATGGTCCCTTCATCCAGGTCTTTGTGACCTTATCAACAAGTTGGATGGAAAATATACATCAGGTTGGGTCCCATAGTTAGGGACACATTACGGTGGGTCCCATGTTGGGAAGGATTTCTCTTCAAATCTCACCTTTTTTGGGGGATTTGAAAACGGGCTAAAAGTGCCTTTTTGAGTTCTCCTGGATTCCTCTCAAATCCACTTCTCATCAAATCCATGGTGCCAAACAGAATAAAGCAACCAGTTTCTCCTCCTTTCTCCTCCTTTCTCCTAGAATTCATGGTGCCAAACGGGCCATAACTCTAAACCTAGACCCAAACTCGAAAACCTAACCCTAAACCCGATCCCGAACCCGAAACTATAAACCAATGCGTAAACCTAATCCTAATCTCAAATCACCTAACCTAAACCTACACCAATTCCTAACCTAAACCTTGGTTTGCACACGAGAACCTTTTCCTAAACCCGATCGCTAAACTCATGTCACCTAAACTAAACCTACACCTATTCCTAAATCCATTCACCTACCCTAA
Organism: Liriodendron chinense; assembly: GCA_003013855.2. Taxonomy (NCBI): domain Eukaryota; kingdom Viridiplantae; phylum Streptophyta; class Magnoliopsida; order Magnoliales; family Magnoliaceae; genus Liriodendron; species Liriodendron chinense. Next base: position 7,740,383 of record ML058335.1, read on the forward strand.
ACCTAGACCCAAACACAAAAACCAAACCCGAAACTCGATCCCGAACCCGAAAATCTCAACTTATGCCCTAAACCTAATCCTAAACTCATGTCACCTAAACTAAACCTACACCTATTCTTAAATCCATTCACATACCCTAAACCTAGACCAATACACGAAAACCAAACCCGAAACCCGATCCCGAACCCGAAAATCTCAACCTATGCCCTAAACCTAATCCTAATCTCAAATCACCTAACCTAAACCTACACCTATTCCTAAATCCATTCACCTAGCCTAAACCTTGACCCAAACTCGAAAACCAAACCCGAAACCCGATCCCGAACCCGAAAATCTCAACTTATGCCCTAAACCTAATCCTAAACTCATGTCACCTAAACTAAACCTACACCTATTCCTAAATCCATTCACCTACCCTAAACCTAGACCCAAACTCGAAAAACAAACCCGAAACCCGATCCCGAACCCGAAAATCTCAACCTATGCCCTAAACCTAATCCTAATCTCAAATCACCTAACCTAAACCTACACCAATTCCTAGATACATTCACCTAACCTAAACCTTGACCCAAACATGAGAACCTTTCCCTAAACTCGATCCCGAACCCAAAAATCTAAACCTATACCCGAAACCTAATCTTAAACTCATGTCACCTAAACTAAACCTACACTTATTCCTAAATCCATTCACCTACCCTAAACCTAGACCCAAACTCGAAAACCAAACCCGAAACCCGATCCCGAACCCGAAAATCTCAACCTATGCCCTACCTAATCCTAATCTCAAATCACCTAACCTAAACCTACACCAATTCCTAAATACATTCACCTAACCTAAACCTTGACCCAAACATGAGAACCTTTCCCTAAACCCGATCCCGAACCCAAAAATCTAAACCTATACCCGAAACCTAATCCTAAACTCATGTCACCTAAACTAAACCTACACCTATTCCTAAATCCATTCACCTACCCTAAACCTAGACCCAAACACGAAAACCAAACCCGAAACCCGATCCCGAACCCGAAAATCTCAACCTATGCCCTAAACCTAATCCTAATCTCAAATCACCTAACCTAAACCTACACCAATTCCTAAATACATTCACCTAACCTAAACCTTGACCTAAACACGAGAACCTTTCCCTAAACCTGATCCCGAACCCAAAAATCTAAACCTATACCCAAAACCTAATCCTAAACTCATGTCACCTAAACTAAACCTACACCTATTCCTAAATACATTCACCTTACCTAAACCTTGACCCAAACTCGAAAACCTAACCCTAAACCCGATCCCGAACCCGAAAATCTCAACCTATGACTAAACCTAATCCTAAACTCAAATCACCTAAACTAAACCTGACTCTAATCTTTGCATTGTAGATATGGATAAGAGTTGGATGCAAGCTAAGAATCGGTTTGGCCCAGAGTATAAAGAAGGTGTTAAGGAGTTCATGGAATTTGCGAGATATCGGGCAGATTCAGGTAATAGAATTAGGTGTCCATACCGAAAATGCAAGAACATGATTCACAAGACATTGGACAAAGTGGAAGATGATTTGTTCATAGTTGGGATTGACCAGGGTTACACTTGGTGGATTCATCATGGTGAAGACTTCCACCAAAGAGTTGAGGCCACTGAAGTCCTTGCTTACCCAATTGTGCGTAATGACGAGGATGAAGATGTTGACGATATGCAAGATATCATTGGGGATGTGCTAAGGGGAACAATTGTGGATACTGATTTTGCAGCGACAAGTACTAGCCAGGATATTCCTCCTATGGGTGATGCCAAATCAGAAAAGTTTAATAGGTTGTTGAGGGATGCGCAACGTCCACTCTATCCGGGGTGTCAGAACTTCTCCAAGTTGAATTTCCTTACAAGGTTACTTCATTTAAAGACAATAAATCGTTGGAGTAACAAATCGTTCGACATGTTACTTGGCTTGTTGAAAGAAGTATTACCTGAAGGTGAGACATTGCCTAAGTCTCATTACGAGGCAAAATCGTTAATGCGAGACTTGGGCCTTGGTTACATCCTCATACATGCATGTATAAATGATTGTGTATTGTATTGGAAAGAACATGAAAATGTTGAGGAGTGTCCACAATGTGGAGAGTCTAGGTGGAAATATGACGAAGCTAAGCGTAAGAAAATTCCACAAAAGGTGTTAAGGTACTTTCCATTGAAACCCAGATTACAAAGATTGTTTATGTCGAGCAAGACGGCTGAAGATATGAGGTGGCATAAGGAGAAACGAGTTCATGATGATAATACATTGAGGCATCCCGCTGACTCTGAAGCCTGGCAACATTTTGATAAGCAATATGACTGGTTTGGAGAGGATTCTCGCAATGTTCGGCTAGGTCTTGCAAGTGATGGTTTTAATCCATTTGGTAATATGAGTAGCTCGTACAGTATATGGCCAGTGATACTTATGCCCTACAATTTACCTCCTTGGTTGTGTATGAAGGAATCATTTTTTATGATGTCGTTGCTTATTCCTGGACCCAAGTCACCGGGGAATGACATTGATGTGTATCTCCGACCGTTAGTAGATGAGTTAAACGAGTTGTGGAGTCAAGGTGTCCAGACGTATGACACTTTTGCAGAACAGACGTTTCGATTGCATGCAGCGGTCTTGTGGACAATAAATGACTTCCCTGCATATGGGAATTTTTCTTGGTGGAGCACGAAGGGAAAGTTGGCTTGTCCTACATGTAGTACTGAGACTTGTTCATTGTCATTGAAGCATGGTAAGAAAACGTGTTATATGGGCCATCGTCGCTTCCTTCCGAGGGATCATAGTTGGCGCAGGAAGACGGTAATCTTTGATGGCAAACAAGATCATAGGCCACCACCGAAAGAACTATCTGCAGAAGATGTGTTACAACAACTGAGTAACATTGAAGAAGTTATATTTGGTAAGGCACCGCACTTGAAGAAGAGAAAACGTACAGTATTGGAGTACAACTGGAGGAAGAAGAGCATTTTTTTAGTTGCCTTATTGGAGTCACCTGAAATTACGACACAACTTGGATGTCATGCATATTGAGAAGAATATATGTGACAATGTCTTTGGAACATTGATGAACATAGAGAAGAAAACAAAAGACAGTTTTAAGGCTCGATTGGATCTACAAGCAATGGGTTTAAGGAAAGAGTTGCACTTGCAACCACATGGAAATTCATATACTATACCAGCAGCCTGCTACACATTGACAAAACTAGAGAAAAAACGTGTATGCGAATGGTTGAACAAGGTGAAATTTTCCGATGGGTATGCATCGAATATCTCTTGGCGCGTAAACATTACGGACTGTAAGGTAACAGGAATGAAAAGTCATGGTTGTCACGTCCTTCTGCAACGTCTACTACCGGTTGCGATTCATGGATTCCTTAATAAGGATGTCAGTGCTACGCTGATTGAGTTGGGGATATTCTCTAAGGATTTGTGTTCGAAATCTTTGAATGTAGAGGTTATTAAACGACTGGAGAAGGATATTGTCGTAATCCTTTGCAAACTTGAAAGAATATTTCCACCTGCGTTTTTCGATGTCATGGTACACCTAGCGATTCACTTACCACACGAAGCGAAGCTTGCAGGCCCAGTACAATATCGTTGGATGTATCTGATCGAAAGGTGATAGAATAATGATCATAAATTTTTATTCATTCCATAAACTACGTATATCCATGTTTTCATGTCCTAAACATATTGATTTTGTGTACAGATACCTTCACACATTAAAACAATATGTGAGGAATAAGGCACGTCCAGAGGGATCTATTGCTGAGGCGTACATTGATAATGAGTGCCTGACATTTTGCCCCATATATATTCGTGGCATAGAGACTAGATTCAACCGAGAAGATCGGAATGCCGATGCAGGGCAGGAGCATGAACAAGGACTCATATCTGTATTCGCACATAACGTCTGTCCTTTAGGATCGCCGACGTTTCAGGATATGGACCCTCGGGATCAAGCGAAGGCGCGGTGGTATGTGTTGCATAACTGCGAAGAAATAGAGTCGTACTTGGAGTAAGTCTTCGCACATAATTGTATATCTACAGACAGTTTTAATCTCAAAATTTCTTGCTTACAACGTACCAATTGTGTATAGCGAACACATGGAGGAGATGAAGTCTCAATACCCTACAAATTATGATCGAATGCATCAGGATTTGTTTCCAGAATGGTTTGCAAAACGTGTAAGATTAATTTACCTTCTATCTCACCACACTTACAATATTTTTTTATTGCACAATATTTACACGTAATTTTAAATGCTTAAACGTACATTTATATTCTATACATGATGATAGATGAAGATGTTGCGCGCTAGCAACTCTGCGGATGCGTCTGATGCGCTCTACTCACTGGTGTGTGGCCCTGATAGACGTGTATCTAGATATACAGGTTGTATTGTAAACGGGATTCGGTTCCACAATGAGGAGCGTGAGAAATATAGGACCACACAAAATAGTGGTGTGGTTGTGAAGGGAACACATGAGGATGTCGAAATTGATTTTTATGGCGTTTTGACAGATATTATTGAGCTGAGTTATTGTATGAGAAAGCGGGTGTACTTATTTAAATGCGATTGGTGGGACATTGGAAATAAAAAGTTGGGAATACAGACTGATAATTACTTCACGAGCGTAAATTTATCTCGAAAGTGGTTTAAAGATGACCCATTTATCATAGCCGGCCAAGCCGAACAAGTATTCTACCTCGCTGACACCAAGTTAGGCGGCTCTTGGCACGTGGTGCAGAAAATAAAGCCCATGAACATATTTGACGTTCCCGAAGTAGACGTTGAAGATAACGATGAAGGGACTAATAAAACGTCGTCAGTTGAACAAGCATACCAAGAAGACATGCCATCTTGGGATAGAGGGAATGATCCAAATGTTGATATTGATGTGGTGCAATTGAATAGAGATGATGTGCCACCTGATCATGTTGATGCCTCAATCATAAATGACATTGTTAGAGATGATAGCGCTTTCATCGATGACAACGTTGCAGACGATGAAGAGGAAATTCTGATCAACGATAGTGATGGTGAAGAAGAAAGAGTCCTAAGCGATAATGATTCAGACGACGATTATTAAATGTATACAAGATTTACATGTAATTTTCAATTCGATTAATTTGATTATTACATGTATATATGTTTTACAAGTCATGATTTTTTTCCTGAATTGACTTGTTTATAATCTACATTTACAGTTAAGTCACTTTCTGATCATGTCCTCCACAAACTGGAGCGTAGCGGAAGCACGCAGCATACTTCATCAGCGATTGCGGATGGACTTTTCGGCCCTATATTCTTCTGGTAGGGCCAGAGAGATACCCGGTCTGGTCGAGAAATGTAGGGAGGAAGACGATGACTCAGATGAAAGATTATACAATCTCAAAGAAATTCCGGACCTGATTGAGAAATATAACCGCGAAAAACTTCGTATGGAAGATGCGACATTATCACTTGCACATCTGAATGGAGTCTCGAGAGATTAGATTTCTCCTTTTGTGACTGGCATGTTGGCTGTAACAATGTCGAGTGCTTCATACAGCTTGACATATACATCTGCAGCATACGATAACTTACGCAGGGAGTATTTCGGATAGTTGATCCGAAGTTGATTTGTATTACAATGAGATATATGTATTTAATATAGAATGACAATGTGTAATGGATTTTTCAACTTTTATATTCCGTTTTCGGTTTTATTATATTCTGCTTGCATTATAGTGTAATGGTCTAATCATATTTTTATCATTTCTCTAGGCATAAGCACAAATTCACTCTACAATGATGTTCATAAACTTGCATTGACATTGTTTAAATTTATAAGTTTGTATTTCAGATATATTCAGTCATGGCACCAGGTGGGAGATCAGGTCGTTCGCGCACTGGATCTACCCCTTCCACCCGTGATGCGACGCAGACAGCATCGACGTCGCATGGTGCATCACAGTCATCTGATCCTTCGGTTCAGCATACACCGGGCACTGCATGTAAGTCTAGACATTTATTTAGTGATTTCTGTTTATATTGTTACTTACATATATCTTTTCGCAGCAGCATCTTCTACCAACCGACGAGGACGTGGACCCACGCGTGGGTTAGTTTTAGAGCGACTTACGCGTGAGGGTAGGGTGGCGGTAGAGTTCCCACAGGACTGCCTTAGACCTGTTGGGGACAGTACCAGACTGTTTACGTCTGAGGTCGGTGTCCTATGCCGATCTCTGATCCCCGCCACCACCCCCTGTTGGACTGACGTGACAGATGATGTGCGACAGCTCATCCGTCAGCGCCTTCAGGTAAAGTTTAGTAAATTGAAATTTTCTTTTGTGAAAGTTCATTTACTGTTAAGTCCTATTGTTAATAAGTTTATTGCCTTAATTTATTATTTACGAAACTGCAGGATAAATTTGAATTCGATTTGAATGTTCCCTACATTTCTCATGTCGTCGATGACATGATTAGAGAGCGGTTCAAGGAGTACCGCGGAGAGTTGCACCAGCGGTACAAGCGGTGCAGGACACACGATGAGGCCGTACTGTCCGCACCGCCACACGTTACTATAGACGACTGGCGGATACTCTGCGAGAGATTTTCGTCGGAGGCTTTTTAGGTAATATTTACATGTACGATATCTTACGGTAACAATTAAATTTGTAATTAATAGAAATGTATTTTGTATAATGTGTTCAGAAGAGGAGTAGAATAAATTCTGCGAACAGGGAAAAGTTACAAGTGAAGCACGTAGCTGGTTCAAAGTCATTTGTACGACATCGTTACGACATGGTAAGAAATTAATGATGATTATTAAGTTAATATATTATTTTGATTGGCATTTATTATAAGTCTTTTTTCCTTTCGATTGCGCAGCGAGATTCCGTCACCGGCCAGGAGCCTGGACCAGTAGACCTCTACAGAGGGACTCACTGTCGGCAGGCGACGGGATCTTGGGTTCATCCTAGAGCCAGTGAGCTTGGGTAAAAATCTTTACTTTGTAAAATTTAATTGCGCATTGATTGATAATAATGTCATTTATGTCATTTTTTTATGAAATTTCATATCTTTTCATTACAGGCGGCGATGGACACCATACGCAGTCAACCCACTCCCGATGGTAGTCAGCGGAGTGAGCCAGAAATCCTGAGCGAGGTGCTTGGCACCCGTTCTGGATATGTGCGTGAGCTTGGCCATGGTGCCAAGCTCATGGCACAAACTAGAGCTGGCTCCAGCCGATCCGTAGCTGGTGAGAGCGCTCAACGCCGAGCTGATATCGCAGAGAGAGAAGTTCAGCAGCTACAGGTCGTCGTCGATGAGATTCGAGAGCAGCTGGAGAGGCAGAGAGAGGAGCAGAGGCGTAGGGAGGAGGAGGAGAAGAGGCGTAGGGAGGAGGAGGAGAGGCGACGGGAGGAGGAGGAGCAGAGGCGTAGGGAGGAGGAGGAGAGGAGACGGGAGGAGGAGGAGAGGCGACGGGAAGAGCAGGAGAGGAGGATCGAGGAGTTGCGGCAGGAGCGACAGGAGCATGAGCGACGGATGCAGGAGATGTTTCAAGCTCTCCCTGCACGCCTTGGCGCCGTTGCCCCGCCACCTCCGCCTTCATCTTCCTGATTATTTTTTTTACTATACGACTTTTAACTTATATGTATTTGTGTGTTGATGAATATTGTTTGTTTGTGGATGTGGAATGGATTATTTATGTATGGATGGTGTAGTTTCTGTTTATTCGTATGTATGTGGATGTGAATAGGAGAAAAATGTATAGGTTTCTTTACAGGTGTATATCAGGAATTTTCTTGAATTCTGAAAACAAATGAAACCGGGACAGGAAATACTATTACCGACGAAATTATTCGTAGGTAAAAAATTTTTAAAAAAATTTACCAACGAAATATTTCGTTGGTGATAAACCCGGAAAAGTTTTGCCGACGAAATATTTCGTCGGTGATAAACACAGAAAGTCTTTACCGACGAAATATTTCGTCGGTAAACGAACTTTTTCGTCGGTAAAAGTTTTTTTACCGACGTCTCATTTTTATTTCCGACAAATGTTCATATGTTTTCCCGACGAAAAAATTCGTCGGTAATGGTTTTATTATTACCTACGAAAATTTGTTTCGTTGGTAAAAACCTTTACCGACGGCCTTTCTGCGACGATGTTAGCTGCGAAAAATTTCATCGGGAAAAAGATTTCCCGACGAAATTTTACTGATTCCCGACGAAATCATGCGTCGGTAAAAATAGAATTTCTTGTAGTGTGGGGGGTTTTTAACAACGAGTTAAGCCATCGTAAAAATCCTTATTATACATAATGGCGATGTATCAACTCATCGCTAAATATCTACATTTTGCGACGAGTTAGTTTTTGTCACAAATAATTAATTATTGGCGACGGTTTACTGTTTCGTCACTAAATACAATTTGTGACGCCGTTTCTGCGACAAAATTGGCAACAAGCAACACTTGTTGAAAAAAGTTTTCGCGACGAGCTGGACATTTTTAACGACGAGTTAACCCGTTGTAAAAGGTTGTTATTAGCGACGGGTTACATGTTTAATGATGATTTACAATATGTAATGGCGACATGTCAACTCGTCGCTAATTAGCTATATTTTGCGACGAATTAGTTGCTCGTTGTAAAATATAATTTGTGACGTCGTATCTGCGACAAAATTGGTGACGAGCAACACTCGTTGCAAAAAGGTTTTTGCGATGAATTGGAGTTTTTTTAATGACAAGTTACCCATCGTAAAAAAATCGTTATTAGCGACGAGTTCGTGTTTAGCGATGATTTATGATATGTAATTGCAACGTGTGAACTCGTCGCTAATTAGCTATATTTTGCAACGAGTTAGTTACTCATTGTACAATATAATTTGTGACGTCGTATCTGCGACAAAATTGGTGATGAGCAACACTCGTTCCAAAAAGGTTTTTGCGACGAGTTGGGGTTTTTTTAATGGAGACTTACCCGTTGTAAAAAAATCATTATTAGCGACGAGTTCGTGTTTTGCGATGATTTATGATATGTAATGGCAACGTGTGAACTCGTCGCTAATTAGCTATATTTTGCGACGAGTTAGTTAGTCGTCGCAAATAATTAATCAATCAGTGACGAGTTCATCTTTTCATCACAAAATAGAATTTGTGACGCCGTATCTGCGACAAAATTAGCAACGAGTGAGTTCGTCGCTAAAACACATTCATGACAAATTTGGAGTTTTTAGTGATGAGTTTGATTGCGGTAAAAAGGCTAATTTGTTGTAGTGAGCCTGCTGTTTGAAATCTGGAACTCTAAAATTGCATGGCCGACCGGTCTTGACCAGTCTTAAAGCTTGCTCCAGCAGCTTTAAGATAAGGGAGAGCAACTGGCCGACCGGTCAAGACTGGTCGGGGCCTGTTTGGCCGACCGGTTTTAACCGGTCGGACCACCTTGTGGGGCTCCTTTTCATACTTTCCTTCTTTCTTTCTTTCCTTCTTTCTTCATGATTCTTTGGCCCACCTTGGGTCTTCATCCAAGGTTCCTAAATGTGCTTCTTTTAGCTATTGATCGAGTGAACTCTCTCTCATTCCTGCAATCACAAAACCATGCATTAGAATAGTCTTTAAACATAAAATCCATGCATAATGAGTGATGAATTAGGGTTAGAATATGCACAATTAAGAGCTCAACACAAGAACTATTAATCCTCAGGATTGACTAAATCCTGCTTTTCAAGTCAGGTCTAACTAGTGTGACTAGCAAGTCCCCAGTAGAGTCACCATTCTATGGACAACGACCTTATGGCGCGTCTCCCACGAGCCCTTTTTTCACCTCTGCTTTCGAGGGCTTTTGGATATGTGGATGGATTTGGGGAATTGATACTTTTGAAATGTTGTTATGTAAGACTAGGTCGCCACTAGCCAGTTACTTCGAATCTACAGTTAGCTAGACCCTGTAGAAACACTTAAGAACAGGAATCCAAGGATCCCTAATCCTAAGATGACTCGTTGATTTGCTTTAAGAGATTTGAGGTAAGGACCACGATTACAAAGTGGAAAGGTGTTAGGCACCCAGTTCGCCCATACAAATGTACTGTCTTTACTTCACAGGATTGAATAAATACCGAGGATTAGTTTTAGTTCTTGCACTAATGATGATGATGATGATGAGATGTTATGCTAGGATCAATGTCAATTAGAATGAATTTCTGGTGGGCAAGTTCCGAACTATGTGTCAAGCCTCAGAGTATACGTTCCTACTGACAGACTGTTGATGTGATGCTTAAATGTAATACGGTGTGATGCTAAGTGTGAGTCAGTCATGAATTTTTGATGGGCAAGTTTTGAATAAATCAATAGGCCTCAGAGCATACGTTCATACTAATGGAGTGACGATGTGATATGATGGACATCGGTCAGGGTTTCTAATGGGCAAGATCCAAGTAAATTAGCAAGCCACAGAGCATACACCCAGTTGACCGATGTTAATGCAAGAATGCTATGCAATGCATATGACTATGATGAGTAGGAGGGTTGAGAAGGAAGTAGATGTTGCACAATGCTAATGCAGAAATAGATAAAGCTGGCTAGAGATTGGATAAACGAAGGTGTCACAAGGACTATGTTGAGTGGAGTTGGATTTGAAACTGGATGACTCAAGAGGCTAGGGCTAAGGCTGGGGTTGAACAAGCTAGGGCTAGGCTCTCTCTCTTCCCCACTCTCACTCTCCTTGGTGGAGGGGTGGCTAAGGCTAGGACTAAGGGCTAAGGCTAGGTTAGGACTAGGGCTAGGCTAAGAGGGAGAGGCTCTCTTAGTGAGCTTTTTTGGTGAAAAATGAGGTGTGTTGAAATGGAAAGAGGAGGGGGCTATTTATAGCTCCCAACCTTGATTTTTTAGCAATTGTTGGAAAGTTTAGGGGCAAAATATGGTTGGATGGTGAGATTGAAGATGGCTATGTGGAAATATGTGGATGGTTAGATTGGTTGGTAAGATTGTAATTTTGGCTCAAGAGAGGGGCAACAGAGTAAGCGTACATTTCTCGCACACTTAAGGGTTACAAACGGGCCTCTCGCACGATTTAGGGAGGAAACGGCCGGAAGAGGGAGACCGCCACTTGGCTGGCGGTACCTTAGGTACCGCCATCTCTCAGAGGAGCTCCTTGCTTCAGCAGGTTCCTCCCTCAAGCATGTGTTGCGGCATGCTTTGAGGTTTTAATGCTTTTTGTTTTCCTTGGAACTCCGATTTGGGCTTTGTTTAGGCCTGGTTTCTGGGTTTGGACTTTAACAAGGTGAGTTGACTCACCGATTTCACTCTATGAGTTGACTTGAGGTTTCAATATTTTTGGGTTTTAGGGTTTAGGACTGGATAGACTGGGCTGACTAGGCTAAGTTGACTGAGTTTTAGGGTTTTGGATAAAGGTCAGGGTTTGGACCTAAAGTTTTTTGTTCTTAAGGTTTAGCCACCAAATGGAATGGGATTGGTCCAACTTTAGCCAGCTTCTCGGCCTAGGGTGGGGTGTTTACGATAACATGATGAACGTAGCTGACAAATGTGTAACATTGTGCCAGGACACTACAGCCGCCTACTTTAACTTATTGGTTGCAATGGAGAAGAGGACACAATACACCACAAATGACGGATAATGAGAAGGCTGATTTGCCACAAGAATCAAACCTGTTACAAAATCATTAAGATCAACAGGTTCCTCCAGTCAGAATTCTGGACTAGGTAATGATTGATTAGAAATGGGTCCTCCCAGTCAGAATTCTCAATGGGCTGAAAGACCCATGATGGTGGAGAGATATTCATCATGTTTCCATCATTTAAAGTTGTCTCCTCCACAATTTTAGAATTGTACGGTGCTTCCACAATCAATGGTGATGAGTTTAAATTAGTGGAATGATAATCTTTAGGCATCGACACCGTATCTAATAAAATATCTAACTCCTTAATCATCTCATCATTAAGATCATCGGAGTGGGCCAATCATTCTTCTAAGAAATTGAGATAGTTAGATGATGGATCGTGATCTTGCTTGAGTGAGTGTAAAAATTCAGTTTCGATTATGAGGGACTTGCCCTCCATGGATTGAAATTCTTCCAAATTAGGTTCCTTATAACTAGTATAGGGCACGAAGTCGGAAGTATGCAAGGCTTTAACAATCTCTTAACTAATGGGGTCGTTTGAATTTTCAAAGTGAGCCAAACATTCATCCAAAGAATATGAATTTTCACTTAAAGGAGTTTCATTCTCCACATTAAAATTAAACGTGTCGAGTTGGTTGAGTGACTAAAAAATATCAACCTCAGCAATCTCTCTAGCAAGAATATCTTTCGGAGACTCATAAACTTTCTGCCCTTGGGAAAAAAGAATCATGGGCTCACAATCATCCATTGAACCCTCATTATAGTCAATCACACTATCACTTTCAGATTTTCTAGATTCCTCGGGTTTGTCAACTTTCATTGGAATATCTTCATCATTAAAATCAGGGCATCTAAAAGCGTAGTGGATTCACTATAATCGATGATGATATTGGGGTCACTGAGATCAATATCCTTTAGAAATTTAGTCATTAAATCTGGAGAAGGTTGGGCATGGATAGCCTCATCCTCCTCATTGTTGGGGGTTGATTCAGTGATCCCAATTTCAGGCTCAACTTCTTCAAGAGATGGCGAGTAGGTTTGAATTAATTGCTCATACTCACTCTTTCTCTAAGTCCTCAAGGATTTGTATATACAAGTCATCATAAGAGGAAGATGTTTTGGAATGATTGTCAATTACCATGGTTGGTTCTTCCCTTAGACTAAAGGTGTGATGACTCTCCTAGTGAACATCATACGTGTTGTATGATGAAGATTGATACAATAATTGATAAGCATAACCATACAAGTGATCACGTAATGTCTTAACCAGTTGATCATTACTTCCCTAGTCAATTTTCTTATTCGTAGCTCCTGTCATAACCGGTGGAACGCTTATGTTATTTTCAATCCGATAATCATGTAGTGTTTTCCCCGATTGATCATTATATATCTTGGCTTCATTCTGGTACTCCCCAATCGTCTTACGCCATGTCTCATCATGTATATCACAGTAATCATGCAATGTTTTATGTTGGGGGGTAGTGGAGGAGGTTGATTGAATTTCAGAAAAAATACTCATGCTTAGAGGGATTTTGAGCATAATAATTTTGGGTCCCTTCATCCGGTGTCTCATCCTCTAAAAGATACTTATACTCTCCACCCTTCCAATCATGCATGATGAGATTTTAAGGAATTAAAACTATCCTAATTTAGGAAAAGAATAAAAAGAAGGGAGATGGGGAGATGGTACCTAATAGGGTGAGATCTATGTTAGCAACAATGAGTCCTACAAAAAAAAAAAAAAAAAAGATTGTTAATACTCTAAAAAAAATGAAAAATTTTATTTCTAGAAACACTCGAAATCCTACTTAACTAAGACTGCTCTATAGCTACTAAAAAATTAGAACCGTTTAACCTTTTCCTCGGCAACGACGCTAAAAACTTATTCGCTCGCCTTAAATGCAAGGCTGTGATGTAGTAATAATCTCGGAAAGACCGAGGTAGATCCATAAAGAAGAGGTAAATGAATTCAAACTATTCTAATAACTAGAATCTAGAAAGTTTAGAAAAATAGTTTTTAAGAACTTAAACATAAAATGTGAGAGATAAGAAAGACTAAAGCATCAATGATCCACTTCTAGTTTTAACCATGCTCAATCCAATGACTTGATTCAAAGCATAACTGGAATCAAAATTCTATCTCTATCCAGTCAGGAGATATAGCAATTAAAGCTCCCAAATAATCTGAAATAGATGGGTGTTCATTGATTTGATTCTCTCAATAAAGCCCAGGCCTTAGGCACACTCAATTGTATAGGCCAAGCCTCTTTCGAATCTAATTGAGATCACAACCATAACCTTCATCAAATCCTGTCACTAGACTTGACTACAACCAATAGTTAAAACTCTAATTAAATCAATATCAACAAGCAACATCACTTATCTTCGATTTCACAAAAGATACATGAACTTCTTCATTAAATAGTTCTAATAGAGATCCCATTGTTTTGATCTATGGAGAACTCGAAGCATTCACCATATCCGAAAATCACGATGAATCAAAGGCTTCCATCAATCAATAACCCATATACCAATCTGACTAATCTCAGAAATCCAACAAGAACTCATGTACTTGGCACACAAACTCCCTGAATTATCTAAAACTATCAACTTTATTCAAACCATAATGAATTGTTCAATACTTAAAATATAAACCATAAACCATAATCAAAGGATTAAAGCATGACTAAAAACTACGAAGTTTCACCTATCAGCTCTAACTGAGAGTTAACTAAAAGAAAGCATAAAAAGATCTAAAACTACAACTAGACGAGAAATGAAAACTAGTTCTAAGATGCTAGGAAGCCTCTTAGGTCTTGATCTCTTTGCTCCCCATGTTATTAGATGCCTTAGGAAGATGGTGGATGTGTCATTTTATAACATAGATCCGCCATCAAGTGAGAAAGTTCAAGAAACCTCGTATCCTTCTCGCACTAGGAAATCAGGCGTCAGATTTAGAAATTGCAGATTTCAAGCTTTGTGTGTGGCCGACTGGTCATGATCGGTCGAACCCACCTTGTAATGGTCAAGCAACTTCAGTCAGATAGCAGCTTGATGGTCGACCGATCATGATCGGTCAGACATAGCTGTGGCTTAGGTTTTCTTTCTTCTTTCCTTCTCTTCTCTCTTTACTTCTTCTCTCTTTTCTCCTTTCTTCCTTTGTTCTTTAATGATGTTTAGAAGGTATCTTTAACATCAAATAGGTGAAATCCCTCTCTCATTCTTACAATCACAAAAGCACTCATTAGATGAGTCTTTTAAACATAGAAACCATGCAATATGTGTGATGAATTGGGGATAGAATATGTATAATTCAAGGCTCAACATTAAGATTACTTTATATTGTAGAAAAACACATACACACAATAGGTCCAAATAAACCTACGAAAGCAAAGAGCCAACTTAAAATCTTAAAAGTAAAAAAGAATGACAATAAGTAAGAGGCATAGGGATTTATGTGGTTCAATAATATACCTGCATTTATAAGACAACAATGCGAAGTTTTCTTCTTTACTAAAATAAGAAAAATCAAGAACACATGGCCTATTTCCTCTCTCACTCTTTAATGTTCAAGGAAAATGTGATGGCCCGTAGGGCGAGGAGCTGCCCTATCATGGAGCAACCATCTCTGTCGGTGTTTCTCGAGAGATATGTGTGTCATTTAAAATCTTGGCGAACATTTCTTAATGGGTCTGTAATGTGCAAAGGAACTCCCAAATGGACATTTGGGCAGGGATGTTTTTGAGCTGGGTTGCTACGTCGTATGCAATTTTGACCTTAAAGGCTCCTGCTGAATGTCCTTTAGAATCCCCCTTGGCTATATCTCTGTGAAAACACTGACCATTCGGGTTCATGTTTTCCACTTCCGAGCACTTCAGGTAGTACCACGGGAGATTGAGAGGGCGTTAGCATAACAGAGACGGGTCCTTGATGATCTGGCTGAGGTGTAGGACTTGCCCCTAGTAGGACCAGAGGCTGCGTCGGCGGTGGTGTTGATGGTACAGGACTTTCCCCTAGTAGGATTAGAGGCTGCGTCGACAATGGTTGGGATGGTGCTGGTGTGGTTTGGCCTGATTTAGCCAGTTGATGCTACAGCGAGAATAGTGACGGATATGCCCCTTACAAGGTCACTGTTGGATGGTTGATTTCGGATGGTGGGGATGGTGCCTTTCCTAAAAGCACCACTAGCTCTTGAGTTGTTGGTGATGCTTGATAGAGGTTGACTGGTGGGTAGTTGGCAAGTGGTGGTGTGAAAGCTCTCCCCATGAGAACTACTGAGGGGGGGGGGGGGGGGGGGGGGGGGGGGGGGGGGGGCTGCTGCTCCCAAAATGGATTATGAGGTGACCAAGTTAGCTAGTGGGGCTCTCCCCTGAAGAACCACTGGCTGTCGAATAGTGGGCTGACTCGGCACTCTTCTGATGGGTGAGTGGTGCCCCTTGCAAGATGAGGGTCGAGATCTCCTGGGTGTATATCAGGGTCGTGTTTGTGTGGAAGACATGGGGTGGAGATCCCCTTAAATGACATTGACCGTTGGAGTTTTCAGTGCACTGGAATTTGCCTGATGTAGTGGCAGGGGATTATGAAGTATGTTGTTGGTGGTGGTAGCACTGTTATCGAGGGTTGCAACCAAAATCTTGTTATGATTAATTAGGTTTTTTACTTCATGCTTCAATGGGAAGCAGCGTTCCATTGTGTGGCCCCTTCCTTGGTGGAACGCACAATATTCGTTCTCGTTATAGTTGGGTGGTAGAGGTTTTACGGTGGCTTAAGTTGCAATGGAGTTAGGAGTTTTCGTCGGATTAATGTGGCTAGAATATCAGTGTATGACTGGTCCAATGGAGTGAATTTCCTAGGTGGCTGAGCCAAACCTACCTTCCTGCCTTGGTTGGGGTATTGCAGGTTCCACCTGCACTAATGCCCTTGTGATCGCGGCTACGGCTGTGGCTGTCGCTCGGCTAGTGGTATGGCTAATTTGCCTTCTGCAATAGTGATGAGATTGGTTTCTGCTGAGCGGGAGGAGGGTGTATCCTTATTCTTGGGGACATACCTACTTACCTTCTTTTCTATCCTAGTCTTTTGTGCAGATGGGGACTGGTGAGGCCATAGTGCAATTGCACCATCTTTAATGCCTGCCTCTACCTGTTCCCCTGCACGAATGAGTTGAGCAACGTTGACGTAGGGGAAAAAGATTAGGTATATGTTAGGGTTGGCCGAACACACGAACATAGAAATCTGTTCCTCATCGTCAATTGACGTTTTCATGCTGCGGCCATGGTCCTCCATCGCCCAACGTAGGTGGATAATGTTTCATCATTTCTTTGCCTAAGGGCAGCCAAATCTATCCTATGAGGTGCTGTGTTTAGGTTATATGTAAAGCGATCGATGAAGGCCTGGGACAAGTCTTCCTAAGTTTTGATTTTATGGTGATCGAGCGACCCCTCAAAATCTTGTCGAGGGGAGTTCCACTTCATGTGTACCAATCGAGTGCGTCACCTCTTAAAGATTTCTAAAATAGCTTTATCAGGGCTCCATTGTCCCCTGTCACGGCATCAAGTTCTCCGCAAAAGGCTTTTAGGTGAGCAGTAGAACATCCCGTGCCATCATACTTTTGAAATTTGGGTACTTCAAAGTTTACTAGCACTTGTGCGTTCGGAAAGGGACAAAGGTCTCAAAATCTTGTCGAGGGGAGTTCCACTCCATGTTGCTTCTGGAGTTCATTCCTCAAGGCCCTGAGCTATCCCTCGAATTATTCTCAGAGTAGATCGATTTTAGATGTTGGTCGAAGGGGTGGTCGTGCCCCTTGTGGGATGCGGCTTAGCCTCTTCCTCATAATGGTCGATCTCCTCATTGTTTTTGGGATCCCTGACAAGGGGACCTAATTGGGGGAGAGTTGTTTGATGGATGTATGAATGGTGTGTCCCCATTGCGGGGTGCGGTTGGTTGTTGAGCTATGGGGGAATTGTAAGTGGAATTTGATTGGATTGTAATGGAGACAAGTGTTGTGATGGTTTTGGCTGGAATTGGAACATGCTCTCATTAGGAGGAGTTTGTCGGAACTGGCTGACTGGAAATTGACTAGATTGTGCCGGTTGTGGCACTGACTGGCTCCCGTTAGGGGGAGTTTGTTGGAATTGAATAGCTTATGCTGAAAATTGATTGGAATGTGCCGGTCGCGGCATTGGCTGGCTCCTGTTAAGGAGAGTTTGCTGGAATTGACTGGTTGGAAATTGACTAGAAGGTGTCGGTCGCGGCACTGACTGGCTCCTGTTAGGGGGAGTTAGTGCTAGAGTCTGTTGTGCTATAACTGAGGGGTATGTGAAGTATACCCGGTTCCCTTCACAAGGGACAGGTTGAAGCTGATTGGTAGATGGGGCGGATGGAGTGATTTGGGTGTTGGGTGGTTGTGTTGTGATCGATGGGGGTGGTTCTCCCTTAGAGGAGGCTTACGAGCATGTCTTTGATTCAACTTATATCTAGGGCTAGCTCGATCAGAGATGACATGACCTTGAGTTGTGTACTTGATTGCATTGGTGATTGATGGGTTATCTTCATGTGACGACATGGTTGTTTAATTGTGCACAGGTTCGAATGATGCTTTGATGTAATTTGACCGTGCGACAGATTGGTGCAATGATTGTGGATCGATTTATTGCCTACCCACTTGGTTTGCAATACTTTTTATGTTTTTATAATTTTTTCTGGTTTTTTTTAAGGCAAAATTTACAAAATGCGGAATGTACACAAGAAAGTAAAGGGACCAGTATAAACTGGAATGCAAGATGCTAAAAGAAAAGTAAACGGACCAGTAGATACTAGAATGCAGGATACTCGCAGAAAAGTAAAGGGGACTAATATAAACTGGAATACAGGATGCTTGCAAGAAAGTAAGGGATCAGTGGATACTGGAATGCAAGATGCTAGTAGGAAAGTAAAGAGACCAGTAGATACTAGAATGCAGGATGCTCGTAGGAAAGTAAAAGGACCAATAAATACTAGAATGCAAGATGCTAGCAGGAAAGTAAAGGAACCAGTAGATACTGGAACAGTTAGCTGGTTAGCAAGTTAGTAATGTTAGTGCTGAGAATCCCCGAAAAATCGTAAAGCCTCGCATTTTAAGTAGAGCCTTGGCTAGTGGCTAGCACTTCCACAGCGGAGTTGCCATTCTGTGGATATTGGATCGCACTCACGTGCGCGGGCCCATTATATTTTTTGGCTTACTTTTGGTTTTGTCTGTTTGTGGGGCGTACTGTTGCAATGATTGACTTCCTTGACTTGGATTTGCCTTGGTTGTTTAAAACATTTTCAAGGATGACCGAACGACGTTCTTGGACTTGGTATATTTAACGGAGTAGCCACCAGCCGAGAAGAGGGTATTCCAAAGAACCCCTGGTCTCAAAATGACTCCCATTTCGATAAGTTGGTCTGCACCATGGTTTTTGGGTAACGACCGTGGTTACGATAGGAGGTGTTAGGCACTCCCTAATTGCCCGTGCAATGCACGATCTCTACTTTACGAGGCTTAATGATCATTTATGAGGAGATTTGAAGAGCGATCAAACCTGTAGGTTTGGGTAATTCTTCGCAGGATTTTAAGGGCTCGGGTAGGCAAAATAACAAAAGTACAACAACAATATAACAGTGTTGGACCAAACTGCGCAGGCTTTTTAAAGCCTGGGTTGACAAAATATTAAAGAAAGAAAAATAAGATAATAATGCGAGTGAATGTAAATGTGGTAGATATGTAGAGAATATGTAGAGTGGAATACAATTTGATTCCATGTAATGTAAGAAGAAGATAGGAAACCACACACTCTTTTTTTTTAGATTAAAGAAATTGTCGGATGTTCGAACTTCAACCCTAATTGTGGATTTCAATGCTGGCAATCGCTTTTTGTATGGTCGGTTGAAAGAAATGAAGAACAGAGAGAGATGGAGTCAATCAGCTAGTTGTCAGAGTATCGCAGTTTCGAACCCTGTCCGATCGTCAGGAGCTGGGAGGCAGACGAATAAGGCAGACACCTGGCATCTGAGTATTTAGTTGTGATGCTAGAATTTCTGCCGCAAGTCCGGCAAACCTCACCTCAAGCTTCTAGCAACCGTCTCTGGATTGCGGAATCTAGTTGGGGCCCACTATGATGTTGTTGAGAAATCTACACCGTTCAACCATTTTGTGAGATCATTTTAGGCGTTGGGGCAAAAAATGAACGGGATCCAAAACTCAAGTGGGCCGAAAATGTGACGATTGAACTTCCACAGTTGAAATATTCGTGGGGCCACAGAAGTTTCGAAGCAGGATAATATTTGTGTTTTCAGTTCATCTCAGTAGGAATGACATTATGAACGGTATGGATGGCATATTAACATCACTGTGGACCCCATAGAGGTTTCAACGATAAGAATTTCCCTACCCACCTTTTGCTTTATTATGGCCCACTTGAGTCTTGGATCCCGTTCATTTTTTGTTGCAAAGCCTAAAATGATCTCACAAAACGGTTGGACGGCATAGATTTCTCACAAACATCACGGTGAGCCCCATCTAGATTCCGAACGAAGGAAATGCCTGCGAACCGCGTCCGTTTAAATAGAGGCATAGCCTTCGGGGCACGGATTTCCTGCGAAAGCCTTGCGGAGGAATTTCCTGCACTGGGAGCCAAGGTGGGCCCACAGTGATGTATTTTTATAAATCTACACCGTCCATCCGTTTTGGGGGCTCATTTTAGGAAACGAAAACAAAAATGAACCGGATCCAAGACTCAAGTGGGCCGAAAACGTGAGATTTGAACGTCCACAGTTGAATTATTTGTGGAGCCACAGGAGTTTTGAATCAGGATAATATTTGTTTTTCCAGTTCATCCCAGTAGTAGTGACATTATGAACGGTATGGATGTCATATAAACATCACTGTGGACCCCAGTGAGGTTTCAACGGTAGTAATTTACCTACCAACCTTTTCCTTTAGTGAGGCCCACTTGAGTCTTAGATCCGGTTCATTTTTGTTTTATTGTCCTAAAATGAGTTCCCAAAACGGATGGACGGTGTGGATTTATAAAAATACATCACTGTGGGCCCCACCGTGGTTCCCAGAGCAGGAAATTCCTGCGCTCTTTCGCAGGAAATCCGCGCCCAGCCCTCGGTACGTCGCGCCTGATGCAGAGCGGGCCACATAGCATGTGCAGGCGTTGAGTTTTGATTGGAGTAAGATGCGGTGGGAGGTAATTCGTAGTAACTGCATCCAAATGTAAACATTTTTTTTTTCTTTCCACGGGTGTACCGGGGTTATGTTCCACCACATTTTCTCTCTGGCTACTGCGTCCATGTTTTGATCAATCTGTACCGATGGATAGCATCAAGGTAATATTTTAACTGTACACTGCCATCACCGGATCTCACAACGAATAGGGTGGGGCGTCTGCATGCCACATGTATGACCGCATCCATGGATGCGAATTACATAATCACCACATCAGATGCGGTACCCGGGGGGTGTCTACAGATAGCCATCTCTTTTTCCATGCCATGGATGGGATAGCTACGATTGCCTAACAAATAGACCGTCAATGGCTCCACATGCCATCCTTTGTTGATTTTATCTATTTTTATATAAAATATCTTAACCGCCTATGTTAAAGGACATCGAAGAATAGTTAATATTTGTCGGACCAGCGTCATGCTCATATTTTAGCCCATGAAATATGTGCTGAACCTATTGAACGGTCTAGATCATGTGGATTTCACTGTCAAATTGTTCAATGCAACTAGGAGCACCGTAACTTACAGTAGGAGCGTGTCTGTATTATATAATACATGGAGAGATGTTTTAGTGTTCTTAGAACACTATAAGTTACAGTGCTCTTAGTTGTATTTGGACCCTTAGAAAATCTAATCCTTGATCTAGATTGTTCATTTGATTCAATGCACATCTCATGGGCGACCATGCAAACATAACACTGATCTCACGATATTAACCATTTGATCAGTAGTCTTTAATATGGACGATCAGGATCGTCCAAACAAAAATATGTCCAATCAAAACTTGATCCATTTATTTGTTAGGACACATTATGGATTGCTTATGATAACGAATAGTGGCAAAAGTAAATAAGGCCAAATCAAGGCGGATTAGATCATCAGACCAGTACGATTTTTGTATGATAGCCCAGGTAATATGTTACGGATATAATGGACGGTTCAGATCAATTGATTGGACTGTCCTAATAAACCTATGCAACTAGGGGTACGACAACGTATACAGCCCTGAGAGCACTGAAGCCGAACTCAGGCCCAGCCAGTCTATAATCGTCATACGCCGGCGGGTAGGCCCAGGCCTGTTGAAAGCCCTTTTAGCGTTTTTTACTGGCCGTCCATTGGCCTTTGATGTTTGTATAATTCTGAAATAAAACTCTGTCCATTTGTGTCCGATTTATCATCAGATATCGCTCGAGCACTTGTGGCCGCTGATCCAGCCCATCCAAATGGGTCGGACGGACATGATCACAACAACATGAGTGTGCTACAACAACATGCATCCTTCTTTGATAGAAACAAGGATGGGATTATCTATCCATGGGAGACATTTCAAGGTAACATTGAATTGAAGAGGTGATTCACAACACACACACGTACCGAATTGGCACGTGTGTAAGATCAGTTCCATTCATCAGGTGTACGAACATGAATCTGCTGTGCCCCACAAATCAGACGGTCCACATATCACGTGTCCTATGCTCGTTTTTATAAAATTGGATGGCTAGACAAAATGACCAACGACCTGCTTTGTGGTGTAGGGTTTCGAGCCATTGGCTGTGGTTTCCTCCTTTCAAGCATGGCTGCTGTGCTCCTCAACCTTGTTCTTAGCTACAGTAGCCTCCCTGTGAGTAGTTTTCAGTTCCAGAAGAGTGGGGTCCAAGCTTCTGTAATCTGGACCATTGATCTGTTTGGTCCCGTTGTGGATGGACCATGTCCCAAATTGGAAGATCCTAGTCGTCAAGCCATGTACTTGTAGGCGACAAAAAGAATGGTTATGGCTGTGCTAATGAGGAGATATTTTGGAAATTTTCCATCCACAGTGGGATGCAATAGATCAACGGTAGAGATTACAGATGGTCTGAACCCATTGCCAAAGTGCACAAATCCTGATACCATTTACTAAATGGTATTGGATGCATATTGTATTACTGGACCCGCATTGGACCCAACCCGATTTTAGCATGTCAATCTCCACAGTCTTATAAGTCATCACTATTATGGCGCATCCTCCTCACATGTGGCACTCATGTGGGGCTATCCAGACCATCCAAATTGTTGGGCAAATTGTGGATGGAGCATATCTCTAAAATGACACTGATCAACCAATCACAACTACAAGTAAAATAGTGGATGGTCCTTTCGGGTCATGCCCCTTTCATAATGATTTTGGTACAACTATGCCTTGTACACGGTTGAATATTCATCACCATTCTAAAATGGTGGTGAAATATCGTTCGGGCCTGGACCAACATCCTTTATAAGGGGTGGCAATGAGATGGGTGGCCCACCCAACTTGGCTTTGGTCGCTTGGACCTACTTGGCTTGGTCTGTGGACGAGGCTTGGACATGGATCAATTCTCGGTTCGAGCTTGGGTCTAGTCATTTTAGCTTAACCTGGCCTCGCCTGGAATCGGTCTTTGTATGTAGGTGTCATATCCTACAAATGTACCATTTCAATCCTCCACCACGCAACCCATCGATCTAAAATGTAGAGTGTGCATAGGTGGCCCACTTGATTTTTAAGAACATTCAGGTGGGAAATAGGGATTTTATTAGTTTTCGGGCCGGACAAAGTCGGGCATGGGCTTGTGCCTGCAATGCTATAGCCCACAAAGGGCTTTGGCTTTGGGTCTAAGTCACAGACCAGGCCTGAGTCTACCTTTGCAGCCCAAAACCTGACTCATTGCCACATCTAATCCAATAGCCATGATCTTCCAATTGCGATGATTTTTGGTGCATGGCCCATCCACATGAGTCCCATCACATCAACGCTTTCGATCGCTAGCCCATGGGCCCCACTTGTACAAACAGAAAAAGCATTAACGTACAATTATCCATAGCTAATCACAATTACTTATAATAATTCCAAAATTTCTTCAAATGTAGGGATATCTACCTTCTCTTCTACTCCCCATCTACATCAACAACATCCATAGGTGCAAGCACGGAAGTGATTCAGAGTCTTATGACACGGAAGGTCTTTTTTATTTTTTCCTATTCTTATACATTAATCGTATCTAATCACATTTATTCAATTGCTTAGATAATCTCAATGATTTTCATCGGATGCACAGGTTTGAACCATCGAAATTCAATGCCATTTTCAGCAAGTATTCCACTACACACCCGGATGCATTGACGTGGGAAGAGCTTAGTACGATGCTTACAGACTTTAATGGATGGTGGGTGTTATCTTTTCTCTTTGTTTTTCTTCTAATGAAGGAGATTAGAGCTTATTTACCTTAGTTGGGCTTTCACATGGTCCGGGCCTGATACATACTGTTTATTGAGGATTCTGTGCATTTGCGTATGTGTATCAATTATCCAAACCGTTCATATGATGGGGCTGACCATGGATGGATGACCTCCAAAAAACCTACCAGAGTGGAATATTTCAAGTCTTTGATAGTTGGGCCATGTTCTTCTGAGCATCGACCAGTCGATCGAAAGGGTTAGAATCTTTCCATCATGAAGATATTTGAGGCAGTGGCCATCAGCCCTTTATCTGAGTAGATCCACGTTTGGGTCATCAAAACATGGCCCAATTAGTTACTGGGCCATATCTGATATACGGCCATAGTTCACTGGTCTTTTGGATCAGCGAAATGCAATTCAAAATAATTGGGCCCGATTATGGGACCAGCCCATCAAGTCCACATATTCGGCCTTTCGGATTGGGCCAGTTCACTCAGCAGGTGGGACGTGAATCTATATTCCATGACTGGACCGACCAGATGTTGTAGGCCAGTGCAAGCACAAGGTGGACCCCTCCTGATGAATGGCCATGATCTGTCACACGCGTGCCACACTACTTGTCATGCTAATAGAGTGATCATGTGCAGGATACTGAGCTGGACAGAATGAAAGCTTCTTTACATTTTGGGAAAGGATGAGAAGGAATTGCTGCACAGAGAAACTATCAGAGGCGTCTATGATGGGACCCTCTTTGAACGGCTAGAGATGGAGAGAGCTTCTGGCCTCAAGAGGGCATAAATGGCATGGTGGGCCTGCATGCATTTAGGAAGAGCCACCAGTGATCACTACCGTGAAGATCTCTAGATTTGGGTTGATAAACTTTTGGGTTTGTATTTAAAAAATAAAAAATAAAAAAACTTCTCTGACATCTCACCATTGGCAATAATGCTGACATCTCACACTACTGCAAGAAAATTGACTTTTTACAACAGCCTTTTTAGATCGGGTAAACGATATCCGTTGTAAAAGAGGACTTTTTATAACGGGCGAAGCATGACCCTTGTAAATAACTTCCCTTTACAACCGTTGGCTGCAATGGGCGTTGAGAACCGTTGTGAGTGTAATATTTAACAATGGGCGTTGAGAACCATTGTGGTGAGATCGATGGATCACCATCCGCTCCGGACAAAAAAGCATATTATGGGTCCCTCTCATCAGGCTCTTCTTACTTTACTAAGAGAGCTGCTATCCAAAGGAACAGGTGCTCGATGAGTTGTCTTTTTACATGTCACTTTCAGTGTATATATATCACCCATCCCTGACGCGTGAAGCCGATGGACCACCGAGCTACTGGCCCACTTGTATGACTTGGCACATCAGTGTCCCAATGAGTGCATCATAGCGTCTTAACGTGTTGAGCAGCTAATGTGGATGTTGATATCACCAATCCTTGGTGGTGAGGATGATAGACCACCGACCTACTGGGCCACTTGTACGGATGCATGGTTTGCAAAATGAGACCCTGCTAAGGTCTTAGTTGGCAAGTGGGTTGGATCAACCTGGGACTTTTTTAAGGAACATAAGGCACATTCGGGTATCCTGATAGCCCAAAATTCCCACCAGGAAACCTATTAAAAAAAAAACCTGCCACTTGGTGGGTAGACTAGAGGCTGGTGAAGAAAATAATAGAAATAAATTAAACAATGGACAATAAGAAAAAAAATAATTAAAATTAATAGAAAATTGTTCGTCTTTCCACATGACAAAGGACCGAATTGCCAGTAAAAGTTGTTGCCGAAAAAATGCCCACATCTAATCTATATGAGTGAAACTTTTTATTTTTAACAATGGGCGTTGAGAACCGTTGTGAGTGTAATATTTACAGCGGTTTATACTCCTTGTTAAGATTAAGCTTTTACAACAGTTGCCATACGTTGTAAAAAAATGTTCTTTTACATTGAATTCATTCTACAATGGTTCCATCCGGTTGTAAATACTGTATTTTTACAAATGAGGCTAATTGTAATTAAAAATAATAATTATTAAAAAATCTAAGATTTTAAAACAAAATTGACATTTTCAAAAATAAAATTGGCATTTGAAAATTGAGATTTTGGAAAAAATTTAGAAATTTTAGAAGAATTGACCTTTAAAAAAAATTTTGAAAGATTGAAATTTTAAAACAAAATTGAGATTAAATTATTAAAGAGTAAATGATTTCATATGTTTATATTGAATTTCACTCAAATCTGACTGTTGGATAGCAGGATATGGCCCATCAAATGGGTCATCATTCTTGTCCGCCCAATATCTTTCTCCTCTGAAACTTGATCGGAACAAGTGACCAGTCAAATCAAAGTTCTTGATGAGTAAAATAAAGTGACTGGATCAAAATTTTAAATTAGGCAAAAATTTTAAGTAAAAAATGAGCCGCAACTTACTAACCTCATTAAAACCCAAGAAACGTACAATACTTAAGTGCCTCACCATTAAAAATTTCAAATGGCCCATTTTAAGGTTTTATTAATGTTTACTTGCAATCCAACTTGATAATAATGCCAAAAAGACCTGGAAGAAGAGAATTTAGAAGGATCAAATTGATCCAAAACATTCGTGGCCGATAACATATTTTTGTATTTTTAATGGTCATTCATCGTTGTTTCTATCAGTATGGTCCACTTGTGATTTAGATCTGCACAATTTTTTATATCACTTCCTAAAATAAGATTTGAAACACAAAAATAATTTGGATATATAGAAAATACGTCAACGTGGACCCTACACTATGAAACTTGCCAATTTCATTTCTAATCTTATTTCTGTTGAATTTTAAACATTTTGGTGACTTGTTGATTGTACATGTGTCTGTGCTTTATCTAAGTTGTCCATCCATTTTGACAACTCATTTTCAGGCATAAGCCAAAAAAGGAGGTAGATTGAAGGCCCAAGAGGACCACACCGTTGGAAACATTAGAGATTAAGTGCCTATCATTGAAAATTTCTTGGATGTGGTGTGGTCAACTTGGGCCTTCGATCTGCCTCCTTTTTTTATGCCTTAAAACTATCAAAATTAATGGACGGTGTGGATAAACCACATACATCACAGTGGGCCGCATAGAGGATCGTCCGTCTCTAGCTTGGTCCTACTGGGGGTAGCACCCAACCCACGCCCAAAATAAGCCCGCGAGAATTTCGATCCCTCTCTCTCTCTCTCTCCACGGAGCCCTTGATCGTCCATCTCTAGCCGACCTCATTTTCATTCTCCCTCTCCCTCTCCCTCTATCTCTCTTGGTCCCATTTTACTCTCCCTCTCTGTCTCGTTGGGGTTTTCAAAACCCCCTTTTGCAGCAAACTCATCATTTTGCTAGGGTTTCCGAAGCCCCATGCCACCGACGATGCTGATCTGCGAGTAGACCCCATGCTAGGGTTTTCGAAGCCCCTATGCCGCCAACGATGCTAATCTGCGAGCAGACCTCCGTGCTAAGGTTTTCGAAACCCCTTTCATCTAACCCTCGCCACTGCCCCTGCTCATCCACCAGCTACAACCCCGTGAGCGCAACCACCACCCCTGTAACCTCAAGAGGTATTTTCATGAGCTCTTCTGTTGGTCTGGTCAGTCCCTTTAGTTTGAACTGGTGTTTTGGAAATTCTATTGTTTTGTTTTTGAATTTCTTGATTGGAGTTGATCTCGTGAGGAATTAAGGCCTGGAATGGAATGTTTTGAATTTACCTGCATTTGGTTGGATTCTTCACAGCCGTAATTTGAGCTTGTAGATGTTTGATTGATTGCTTAAATGAACTGCTCTCCTGCAAATTAGGGTTTTGACCTAAGAATTTTTTTCCCCCATGAATTTGTGTTCTATTTAATTATTGGGGCTTGTAAGAGTTTTAGGATGTCATTTTTAATTTTTATATTTTTCACCACAGGATTATAATGGCCAGATTTATCGTATCAGAGCATAGGACGGTTCGGTTGTTTAAAGAATGTTATTTGTGTCTTCATTCAACAGTGTTGGTTTCGTTAATCTGGATGTATATTCTTATTTTTTCAAATGTTATTCGTTGATTATCAGGAAATTTCCTGATCTCTAAATTGTCTAAAAAAGTGGCAGTAATATTGTATAAATAGCTGGTATCAATGTTATTGTTCTTCATTTTCCAGGTAATCATGGAGCACAAGATGTTCAGCTTATGACTTTTGGACAACCACACATCGGCAATTCTGCTTTTGCATCTTACTTCAGCAAACATGTGCCAAATGCAATTTTTGTTGTGTTTTGCTTTTTTTCCTTTTTCCTTTGTAAGAATTCGAACATTTTGAGCATTCATGGTAGTCAGTTGACTTGTTGGTCTTTTTTTATTGATGAGTAGGTGGATACCATGATTGCAGATCTGATTATCAGCTAGCTCTTATTTCTGGATACTGAAGACCAGAAGAAAGAGATCAAATTGTTTATAAATTGTTCGGGTGGCTCCGTAACTGCTGGCGATTGTCCTTAACTTTGTCCTACATGTAAATATGGCTTGGGAATCAACAATGATCCTCGATTTTATTTTTTTTCCAAAGGTAACTAAAATGGTTGGTGTTTGTAAATAAATTGCTTAACATTAAAGAAAAAAATTGCTCAATAGGAATATTTGGATAATCATTTCCTTCAGTGCTGTTTTCATCTCCCATATTTCACATTAGTGCACTGTGTTGAAAGTTGGGCTTCCATTTCCAACTTCGAACATATTGTTGTCACTGAAACAGTAAATACCAACCTTAAGATAGTTCGCAGGCTGGGGTCACACATGTAACTCCAACCGTCCAGATTGTAGGGCCCACTTAGAAGTCATAAACAAAATTACACTGATGATTCCTGAATGCACTATGCCAAAATCGCATTTTTGGTCCGTCGCAAATCGATATTAGCGACGGACTTGGTTCGTCGCATGGGCCGTCGCAGTTTACTGTGTGGCAAATTTTAAACGACGAATTATGTCCGTCGCTTTTAAACGACGGATTACGTCCGTCGCTAAATTATGTAAAGCGACGGATTTAGCGACCGATATCGGTCCGTCGTACAAAATTGTTGCCACGTATATTGGTCCGTCGTTAAATTTATGGGCGACAGCGTGATTGCATTTATTTAGGAATTTTAGCGACGGGTTTGGTCCGTCGCTAAATTTTTTGAACGCACACCTGTTACATTTGAATTTATTTTTGAATCTATTGCGCCTGATAGTCATCCAAATTATTTAAAACAAAAAAAAAAAATTAAAACCTAACAAATCATAATTATATCATATATGAAACTTAAAGTCCTTACATTTCTAGTGAAAAATAATATTAATATTTGTTACAAATCTACACATTGAAGTGAACCATTCTCCATAGAATGAGCAACTAGGCTTTATTTTGTTCCCAATATTGAAACCAATCTCTTGACCATACGTGAAGCTAGCCTTCATTTCTAATCTTTCCTTTATAGCTACTTCCACCTCATACGTTAGCAAATCCATCAACTGGCCCACCTGCAAAATCCAGAATATAAAACATAAAGAGTATCAGTATTATAATGTAAGAACAAAAAAGGAAAAACAACGACAAAAGACAATGAAGCACCACCTACTCGTAAGAAATGCTATGAAATCGAAAACCTGGAGGCAATTCCATTTGATCCTCTTTGGATAGAGCATTCACAAACAAAGCCAGCAAGCAAAGAAATTTTTAGTCAGCAGAGTCGAAGTAAGAGCGTGGACTGATCTGAAAATAAAAATAGAAATCCAAAACTGATAAGCATATAAATGTATTCAGCATCACTGAAACCAATTTACAAGCAAGAGAAACATAGTTACTTGAATTGGAGGTAACTTGGGTCGAAGTCCTCCATACTTTTGTCTTCAGCTCTTCCTCCTATAGAATACAAAACTCCTAAAATGATCTGGATCCAAGACTCAAATGAGCCGCACTAAATGATGAACGGTCTGGATTTAACATCTAGTGGGCAAAAGACAATCACAATTGAGGAAAAGGCTGGCATAGAGCATTTCTGAACTCAAATTAAATGAGAATTTCTATGATCAATGTTCTAAAAAAGTTGAATAATCGAATCATAAAATCAGATCATAGATCATAACATAATATCATTTATTCACAATTAGGGATGATGATTGAACCTACAATTTCCTAGTCAGCATCAGCATTTGCCATTTAGGACAAAAAGGTGACATAAAAAGTGATGCAATAACCATAATCAAATCTCTAAACCTCTATTTTGTACTATTAATTACTCAATAGACGAATGGTAATGGCAATTTCAAAAACTCTCCAGAAGCATATATATCTTCATCTTCAACATCAAGTTCCTCAAGTGCCCCAGTACCAAAACCAGGAGCAAGTTTTCCTGCTGATGACATTAAGTCAAGGAGTTACGCCAAATCCTATTACTTCAAGATAAATACATTCTCATGAAAAATTCATAAAGCCAGTTGATTCATAAGATAATCTCTGAACCACTGGTAACTCGCTCATTCAAGTGATTCATAAGATGAACTAGAAAAGAAAAATTGCAAAAAATGACTAAGTTTTATTTTCCTCACCCAAAGAATTTCTAGTTCTTACCCAAATGTGAATTATTTTCAAAGTCAAGACTTTGTAACATTTGTGCAACTAAGCAAGAAGTGAAATGTTTTTGGCGCATAAGTGTAAAATAAACTTTCCTAGTAGGAAGTGTTTTCTTTCTTTCTTTCTTTTTTTTTTTTTTTGGGGGGGGGGGGGGGGGGGGGGAATTACTAGGAACTATCAACAAAACAAACTTTGCTTCGAGAGTCAAAATAGAAAAGAAATAAACGATTATATAATATTAACCAGTACCCTTGTACAAAATGCTTCTCAAGAACAGCTTGTAATTTAAAAGGTAACCAATACAATTATTAGGAGCTCAAAACATGAAAGTTTCATTTCAACTCAAAAAGGTTGACAATAAAAAATTACTCACAGGCGTGCTTTGAGAAGCATATACATCATCATTACCATCAGCTGCAGCCCATTCAGTAATAGTTTCAGACTCAGATTTAACAGTTTCTGATTGAGCAAGCTGTGGTCTTTCCTCATCGCAAGATAATGCAAGGAATGCTTTTCTAGCTTCTCTTCGTGAATCTATAAATAAAGAACTTAAAGTTAGACGTGTGCTGACTTTTGAAGTCTGGTATTAGCAACATTCCTACAAAAGAGTTGCATCACTTAGTTACTTGGATAACAGATTTTAACAGTCCTTACAGATAGTGAAGATTTGTCATATTAGAGGATGGCATATTAATGTATATCAAAGGACTTCAACAACCATCAACATCCCCACTACTGGCCCAGCAGTGGACAGCAGCACAGAGGTACCACTGGACAGAGAAACAAACATTTGTTACAATGTAAAAAAAACCCATCATCTAGGCTTTCGCAGGAAATCGGCGCCCTCCAAAAATCAGTCCGGTTAATTTATCAGATGGGCCAATGTATATAAAAAATGGACAGCCGAAAAAGGTGGCCTAACAGAAGTAGCCCACTTAATCAGTTGATGGGCTGCGCACATGATGGGGCGACCTAATTAATTTTTTAGTGTCTCCAAAAGATTTTTCTTTTAGTCTCCAACCTCCCTTAACAATCACAGAATTTCTAACCATCTCAACTTGTAATGTTGACAGTGACTGTCCACTTGGTGGACCCCCATGTTGACTTTTTTAGGTTTCATAGGAAGCTTTGATCATAGGACCCATACCATCTACTACAGGCCTTAATTGCAAGAAAGGAGATATGGCAGCTGTACACAGTCAACGGCTAAATATCCATTGCTGAAATAAAGCCCATCAGTGTAGATCAGTTATCTTACTTTAAGAAATTAAAGCCATTTGAATTTCCTGATCCATGAGATGACACATGAATCGAAAAAGTATTACAAATGCCAAATTTT
The DNA here is from genome assembly GCA_003013855.2 of Liriodendron chinense. NCBI lineage: Eukaryota > Viridiplantae > Streptophyta > Magnoliopsida > Magnoliales > Magnoliaceae > Liriodendron > Liriodendron chinense. The sequence goes on from ML058335.1 coordinate 7,772,431, forward strand.
TGCACAGACAAGACAAAGATCAATAGCTATACAAGGCAAGGGCCAACTTCTAAATGGAAATGCCAATGGAGACGGTGATCGACCTACCACGTCCTCCCTGCGTCATTGGTATCAGAGAGAGGTTTTTTCCTCAGGACGATGACCTCTAATGAAGGGATGGATCCTCATCCTAAGGACGGATTGAAGATTGTATGAATAATAACGAAATTACAATGCATATAAATAGGAAACTAAACCCTAGGTAAAGTATCAGAATCCAACTCCAACTTAAACTCCCAGAAAACGCAACTTACTATAAATAGTAAACCTACTATTTATAGAAGTCGTTCAATCCTACTAGAACTCTTGGTTTTCGGCTAAAAATAGAAAGTTTTCAAACGACCTCAACCACGTTGTTCTACTAAATATTCTAAGCCCTTTTCATGTTGGGCACGAACTCTAAAACTATACGGATGCAAAGTTATGATCGAATTAAAACTTATTATAAATAGTAAAACTGAAAATAAACTAGCCTAATGACAGTCGATACGGTCGATTCTCGCGATTCCGGCTTGGGCAACCCGGCGTAGCGGGGTTGGTTGGCTAAAGTAGCTCGAGCTACCCCAAATTGATATATTATATGTCCCGTAACTCATTCCGGATTGTGAGATATGACCGATTTATGGTCCTGACGGTCCGGATCACTTTCGACCCCGACCGGTCTTCTTTTGCTCCATCTGGGCCATGAAATAGTCAGCGACCCGTTCTACATCATGGACCTGACCCGATGTTAACATGTCAATCTCCATAGTCTTATAAGTCATCACTATTGTGGTTCATCCTCCTCACATGTGGCACTCATGTGGGGCTATCCAGACCATCCAAATTGTTGGGCACATTGTGGATGGAGCATAGCTCTAAAATGACACTGATCAAGCAATCACAACTACAAGTAAAATAGTGGATGGTCCTTTCGGGTCATGCCCCTTTCATAATGATTTTGGTACGACTATGCCTTGTACACGGTTGAATATTCATCACCATTCTAAAATGGTGGTGAAATATCGCTCGAGCCTGGACCAACATCCTTTATAAGGGGTGGCAATGAGATGGTTGGCCCACCCAACTTGGCTTTGGTGGCTTGGACCTACTTCGCTTGGCCTGTGGACCAGGCTTGGACATGGATCAATTTTCGGTTCGAGCTTGGGTCTAGTCATTTTAGCTTAACCTGGCCTCGCCGGAATCGGTCTTTATATGTAGGTGTCATATCCTACAAATGTACCATTTCAATCCTCCACCACGCAACCCATCTATCTAAAATGTAGAGTGTTCATAGGTCGCCCACTTGATTTTTAAGAACATTCAAGTGGGAAATAGGGATTTTATTAGTTTTCGGGCCGGACCAAGTCGGGCATGGGTTTGTGCCTGCAATGCTATAGCCCACAAAGGGCTTTGGCTTTGGGTCTTAAGTCACAGACCAGGCCTGAGTCTACCTTTGCAGCCCAAAACCTGACTCATTGCCACATCTAATCCAATGGCCATGATCTTCCAATTGCGATGATTTTTGGTGCATGGCCCATCCACATGAGTCCCATCACATCAACGCTTTCGATCGCTAGCCCATGGGCCCCACTTGTACAAACAGAAAAAGCATTAACATACAATTATCCATAGCTAATCACAATTACTTATAATAATTCCAAAATTTCTTCAAATGTAGGGATATCTACCTTCTCTTCTACTCCCCATCTACATCAACAACATCCATAGGTGCAAGCACGGAAGTGATTCAGAGTCTTATGACACGGAAGGTCTTTTTTATTTTTTCCTATTCTTATACATTAATCGTATGTAATCACATTTATTCAATTGCTTAGATAATCTCAATGATTTTCATCGGATGCACAGGTTTGAACCATCGAAATTCAATGCCATTTTCAGCAAGTATTCCACTACACACCCGGATGCATTGACGTGGGAAGAGCTTAGTACGATGCTTACAGACTTTAATGGATGGTGGGTGTTATCTTTTCTCTTTGTTTTTCTTCTAATGAAGGAGATTAGAGCTTATTTACCTTAGTTGGGCTTTCACATGGTCCGGGCCTGATACATACTGTTTATTGAGGATTTTGTGCATTTGCGTACGTGTATCAATTATCCAAACCGTTCATATGATGGGGCTGACCATGGATGGATGACCTCCAAAAAACCTACCAGAGTGGAATATTTCAAGTCTTTGATAGTTGGGCCATGTTCTTCAGAGCATCGACCAGTCGATCGAAAGGGTTAGAATCTTTCCATCATGAAGATATTTGAGGCAGTGGCCATCAGCCCTTTATCTGAGTAGATCCACGTTTGGGTCATCAAAACATGGCCCAATTAGTTACTGGGCCATATCTGATATACGGCCATAGTTCACTGGTCTTTTGGATCAGCGAAATGCAATTCAAAATAATTGGGCCCGATTATGGGACCAGCCCATCAAGTCCACATATTCGGCCTTTCGGATTGGGCCAGTTCACTCAGCAGGTGGGACGTGAATCTATATTCCATGACTGGACCGACCAGATGTTGTAGGCCAGTGCAAGCACAAGGTGGACCCCTCCTGATGAATGGCCATGATCTGTCACACGCGTGCCACACTACTTGTCATGCTAATAGAGTGATCATGTGCAGGATACTGAGCTGGACAGAATGAAAGCTTCTTTACATTTTGGGAAAGGATGAGAAGGAATTGCTGCACAGAGAAACTATCAGAGGCGTCTATGATGGGACCCTCTTTGAACGGCTAGAGATGGAGAGAGCTTCTGGCCGCAAGAGGGCATAAATGGCATGGTGGGCCTGCATGCATTTAGGAAGAGCCACCAGTGATCACTACCGTGAAGATCTCTAGATTTGGGTTGATAAACTTTTGGGTTTGTATTTAAAAAATAAAAAATAAAAAAACTTCTCTGACATCTCACCATTGGCAATAATGCTGACATCTCACACTACTGCAAGAAAATTGACTTTTTACAACAGCCTTTTTACATCGGGTAAACGATATCCGTTGTAAAAGAGGACTTTTTATAACGGGCGAAGCATGACCCTTGTAAATAACTTCCCTTTACAACCGTTGGCTGCAATGGGCGTTGAGAACCGTTGTGAGTGTAATATTTAACAATGGGCGTTGAGAACCATTGTGGTGAGATCGATGGATCACCATCCGCTCCGGACAAAAAAGCATATTATGGGTCCCTCTCATCAGGCTCTTCTTACTTTACTAAGAGAGCTGCTATCCAAGGGAACAGGTGCTCGATGAGTTGTCTTTTTACATGTCACTTTCAGTGTATATATATCACCCATCCCTGACGCGTGAAGCCGATGGACCACCGAGCTACTGGCCCACTTGTATGACTTGGCACATCAGTGTCCCAATGAGTGCATCATAGCGTCTTAACGTGTTGAGCAGCTAATGTGGATGTTGATATCACCAATCCTTGGTGGTGAGGATGATAGACCACCGACCTACTGGGCCACTTGTACGGATGCATGGTTTGCAAAATGAGACCCTGCTAAGGTCTTAGTTGGCAAGTGGGTTGGATCAACCTGGGACTTTTTTAAAGGAACATAAGGCACATTCGGGTATCCTGATAGCCCAAAATTCCCACCAGGAAACCTATTAAAAAAAAAACCTGCCACTTGGTGGGTAGACTAGAGGCTGGTGAAGAAAATAATAGAAATAAATTAAACAATGGACAATAAGAAAAAAAATAATTAAAATTAATAGAAAATTGTTCGTCTTTCCACATGACAAAGGACCGAATTGCCAGTAAAAGTTGTTGCCGAAAAAATGCCCACATCTAATCTATATGAGTGAAACTTTTTATTTTTAACAATGGGCGTTGAGAACCGTTGTGAGTGTAATATTTACAGCGGTTTATACTCCTTGTTAAGATTAAGCTTTTACAACAGTTGCCATACGTTGTAAAAAAATGTTCTTTTACATTGAATTCATTCTACAATGGTTCCATCCGGTTGTAAATACTGTATTTTTACAAATGAGGCTAATTGTAATTAAAAATAATAATTATTAAAAAATCTAAGATTTTAAAACAAAATTGACATTTTCAAAAATAAAATTGGCATTTGAAAATTGAGATTTTGGAAAAAATTTAGAAATTTTAGAAGAATTGACCTTTAAAAAAATTTTTGAAAGATTGAAATTTTAAAACAAAATTGAGATTAAATTATTAAAGAGTAAATGATTTCATATGTTTATATTGAATTTCACTCAAATCTGACTGTTGGATAGCAGGATATGGCCCATCAAATGGGTCATCATTCTTGTCCGCCCAATATCTTTCTCCTCTGAAACTTGATCGGAACAAGTGACCAGTCAAATCAAAGTTCTTGATGAGTAAAATAAAGTGACTGGATCAAAATTTTAAATTAGGCAAAAATTTTAAGTAAAAAATGAGCCGCAACTTACTAACCTCATTAAAACCCAAGAAACGTACAATACTTAAGTGCCTCACCATTAAAAATTTTAAATGGCCCATTTTAAGGTTTTATTAATGTTTATTTGCAATCCAACTTGATAATAATGCCAAAAAGACCTGGAAGAAGAGAATTTAGAAGGATCAAATTGATCCAAAACATTCGTGGCCGATAACATATTTTTGTATTTTTAATGGTTATTCATCGTTGTTTCTATCAGTATGGTCCACTTGTGATTTAGATCTGCACAATTTTTTATATCACTTCCTAAAATAAGATTTGAAACACAAAAATAATTTGGATATATAGAAAATACGTCAACGTGGGCCTACACTATGAAACTTGCCAATTTCATTTCTAATCTTATTTCTGTTGAATTTTAAACATTTTGGTGACTTGTTGACTGTACATGTGTATGTGCTTTATCTAAGTTGTCCATCCATTTTGACAACTCATTTTAAGGCATAAGCCAAAAAAGGAGGTAGATTGAAGGCCCAAGAGGACCACACCGTTGGAAACATTAGAGATTAAGTGCCTATCGTTGAAAATTTCTTGGATGTGGTGTGGTCAACTTGGGCCTTCGATCTGCCTCCTTTTATTATGCCTTAAAACTATCAAAATTAATGGACGGTGTGGATAAACCACATACATCACAGTGGGCCGCATAGAGGATCGTCCATCTCTAGCTTGGTCCTACTGGGGGTAGCACCCAACCCACGCCCAAAATAAGCCCGCGAGAATTTCGATTCCTCTCTCTCTCTCTCTCTCTCTCTCTCTCCACGGAGCCCTTGATCGTCCATCTCTAGCCGACCTCATTTTCATTCTCCCTCTCCCTCTCCCTCTATCTCTCTTGGTCCCATTTTCCTCTCCCTCTCTGTCTCGTTGGGGTTTTCAAAACCCCCTTTTGCAGCAAACTCATCATTTTGCTAGGGTTTCCGAAGCCCCATGCCGCCGACGATGCTGATCTGCGAGTAGACCCCATGCTAGGGTTTTTGAAGCCCCTATGCCGCCAACGATGCTAATCTGCGAGCAGACCTCCGTGCTAAGGTTTTCGAAACCCCTTTCATCTAACCCTCGCCACTGCCCCTGCTCCTCCACCAGCTACAACCCCGTGAGCACAACCACCACCCCTGTAACCTCAAGAGGTATTTTCATGAGCTCTTCTGTTGGTCTGGTCAGTCCCTTTAGTTTGAACTGGTGTTTTGGAAATTCTATTGTTTTGTTTTTGAATTTCTTGATTGGAGTTGATCTCGTGAGGAATTAAGGCCTGGAATGGAATGTTTTGAATTTACCTGCATTTGGTTGGATTCTTCACAGCCGTAATTTGAGCTTGTAGATGTTTGATTGATTGCTTAAATGAACTGCTCTCCTGCAAATTAGGGTTTTGACCTAAGAATTTTTTTTCCCCATGAATTTGTGTTCTATTTAATTATTGGGGCTTGTAAGAGTTTTAGGATGTCATTTTTAATTTTTATATTTTTCACCACAGGATTATAATGGCCAGATTTATCGTATCAGAGCATAGGACGGTTCGGTTGTTTAAAGAATGTTATTTGTGTCTTCATTCAACAGTGTTGGTTTCGTTAATCTGGATGTATATTCTTATTTTTTCAAATGTTATTCGTTGATTATCAGGAAATTTCCTGATCTCTAAATTGTCTAAAAAAGTGACAGTAATATTGTATAAATAGCTGGTATCAATGTTATTGTTCTTCATTTTCCAGGTAATCATGGAGCACAAGATGTTCAGCTTATGACTTTTGGACAACCACACATCGGCAATTCTGCTTTTGCATCTTACTTCAGCAAACATGTGCCAAATGCAATTTTTGTTGTGTTTTGCTTTTTTTCCTTTTTCCTTTGTAAGAATTCGAACATTTTGAGCATTCATGGTAGTCAGTTGACTTGTTGGTCTTTTTTTATTGATGAGTAGGTGGATACCATGACTGCAGATCTGATTATCAGCTAGCTCTTATTTCCGGATATTGAAGACCAGAAGAAAGAGATCAAATTGTTTATAAATTGTTCGGGTGGCTCCGTAACTGCTGGCGATTGTCCTTAACTTTGTCCTACATGTAAATATGGCTTGGGAATCAACAATGATCCTCGATTTTATTTGTTTTCCAAAGGTAACTAAAATGGTTGGTGTTTGTAAATAAATTGCTTAACATTAAAGAAAAAAATTGCTCAATAGGAATATTTGGATAATCATTTCCTTCAGTGCTGTTTTCATCTCCCATATTTCACATTAGTGCACTGTGTTGAAAGTTAGGGCTTCCATTTCCAACTTCGAACATATTGTTGTCACTGAAACAGTAAATACCAACCTTAAGATAGTTCGCAGGCTGGGGTCACACATGTAACTCCAACCGTCCAGATTGTAGGGCCGACTTAGAAGTCATAAACAAAATTACACTGATGATTCCTGAATTCACTATGCCAAAATCGCATTTTTGGTCCGTCGCAAATCGATATTAGCGACGGACTTGGTTCGTCGCATGGGCCGTCGCAGTTTACTATGTGGAAATTTTAAACGACGAATTACGTCCGTCGCTTTTAAACGACGGATTATGTCCGTCGCTAAATTATGTAAAGCGACGGATTTAGCGACCGATATCGGTCCGTCGTACAAAATTGTTGCCACGTATATTGGTCCGTCGTTAAATTTATGGGCGACAGTGTGATTGCATTTATTTAGGAATTTTAGCGACGGGTTTGGTCCGTCGCTAAATTTTTTGAACGCACACCTGTTACATTTGAATTTATTTTTGAATCTATTGCGCCTGATAGTCATCCAAATTATTTAAAACAAAAAAAAAAAATTAAAACCTAACAAATCATAATTATATCATATATGAAACTTAAAGTCCTTACATTTCTAGTGAAAAATAATATTAATATTTGTTACAAATCTACACATTGAAGTGAACCATTCTCCATAGAATGAGCAACTAGGCTTTATTTTGTTCCCAATATTGAAACCAATCTCTTGACCATACGTGAAGCTAGCCTTCATTTCTAATCTTTCCTTTATAGCTACTTCCACCTCATACGTTAGCAAATCCATCAACTGGCCCACCTGCAAAATCCAGAATATAAAACATAAAGAGTATCAGTATTATAATGTAAGAACAAAAAAGGAAAAACAACAACAAAAGACAATGAAGCACCACCTATTCGTAAGAAATGCTATGAAATCGGAAACCTGGAGGCAATTCCATTTGATCCACTTTGGATAGAGCATTCACAAACAAAGCCAGCAAGCAGAGAAATTTTTAGTCAGCAGAGTCGAAGTAAGAGCGTGGACTGATCTGAAAATAAAAATAGAAATCCAAAACTGATAAGCATATAAATGTATTCAGCATCATTGAAACCAATTTACAAGCAAGAGAAACATAGTTACTTGAATTGGAGGTAACTTGGGTCGAAGTCCTCCATACTTTTGTCTTTAGCTCTTCCTCCTATAGAATACAAAACTCCTAAAATGATCTGGATCTAAGACTCAAATGAGCCGCACTAAATGATGAACGGTCTGGATTTAACATCTAGTGGGCAAAAGACAATCACAATTGAGGAAAAGGCTGGCATAGAGCATTTCTGAACTCAAATTAAATGAGAATTTCTATGATCAATGTTCTAAAAAAGTTGAATAATCGAATCATAAAATCAGATCATAGATCATAACATAATATCATTTATTCACAATCAGGGATGATGATTGAACCTACAATTTCCTAGTCAGCATCAGCATTTGCCATTTAGGACAAAAAGGTGACATAAAAAGTGATGCAATAACCATAATCAAATCTCTAAACCTCTATTTTGTACTATTAATTACTCAATAGACGAATGGTGATGGCAATTTCAAAAACTCACCAGAAGCATATATATCTTCATCTTCAACATCAAGTTCCTCAAGTGCCCCAGTACCAAAACCAGGAGCAAGTTTTCCTGCTGATGACATTAAGTCAAGGAGTTACGCCAAATCCTATTACTTCAAGATAAATACATTCTCATGAAAAATTCATAAAGCCAGTTGATTCATAAGATAATCTCTGAACCACTGGTAACTCGCTCATTCAAGTGATTCATAAGATGAACTAGAAAAGAAAAATTGCAAAAAATGACTAAGTTTTATTTTCCTCACCCAAAGAATTTCTAGTTCTTACCCAAATGTGAATTATTTTCAAAGTCAAGACTTTGTAACATTTGTGCAACTAAGCAAGAAGTGAAATGTTTTTGGCGCATAAGTGTAAAATAAACTTTCCTAGTAGGAAGTGTTTTCTTTCTTTCTTTCTTTTTTTTTTTTTGGGGGGGGGGGGGGGGGGGGGGGAATTACTAGGAACTATCAACAAAACAAACTTTGCTTCGAGAGTCAAAATAGAAAAGAAATAAACGATTATATAATATTAACCAGTACCCTTGTACAAAATGCTTCTCAAGAACAGCTTGTAATTTAAAAGGTAACCAATACAATTATTAGGAGCTCAAAACATGAAAGTTTCATTTCAACTCAAAAAGGTTGACAATAAAAAATTACTCACAGGCGTGCTTTGAGAAGCATATACATCATCATTACCATCAGCTGCAGCCCATTCAGTAATAGTTTCAGACTCAGATTTAACAGTTTCTGATTGAGCAAGCTGTGGTCTTTCCTCATCGCAAGATAATGCAAGGAATGCTTTTCTAGCTTCTCTTCGTGAATCTATAAATAAAGAACTTAAAGTTAGACGTGTGCTGACTTTTGAAGTCTGGTATTAGCAACATTCCTGCAAAAGAGTTGCATCACTTAGTTACCTGGATAACAGATTTTAATAGTCCTTACAGATAGTGAAGATTTGTCATATTAGAGGATGGCATATTAATGTATATCAAAGGACTTCAACAACCATCAACATCCCCACTACTGGCCCAGCAGTGGACAGCAGCACAGAGGTACCACTGGACAGAGAAACAAACATTTGTTACAATGTAAAAAAAACCCATCATCTAGGCTTTCGCAGGAAATCGGCGCCCTCCAAAAATCAGTCCGGTTAATTTATCAGATGGGCCAATGTATATAAAAAAATGGACAGCCGAAAAAGGTGGCCTAACAGAAGTAGCCCACCTAATCAGTTGATGGGCTGCGCACATGATGGGGAGACCTAATTAATTTTTTAGTGTCTCCAAAAGATTTTTCTTTTAGTCTCCAACCTCCCTTAACAATCACAAAATTTCTAACCATCTCAACTTGTAATGTTGACAGTGACTGTTCACTTGGTGGACCCCCATGTTGACTTTTCTAGGTTTCATAGGAAGCTTTGATCATAGGACCCATACCATCTACTACAGGCCTTAATTGCAAGAAAGGAGATATGGCAGCTGTACACAGTCAACGGCTAAATATCCATTGCTGAAATAAAGCCCATCAGTGTAGATCAGTTATCTTACTTTAAGAAATTAAAGCCATTTGAATTTCCTGATCCATGAGATGACACATGAATCGAAAAAGTATTACAAATGCCAAATTTTTGCACAGACAAGACAAAGATCAATAGCTATACAAGGCAAGGGCCAACTTCTAAATGGAAATGCACAAACATGTTGTTCAATGAAAAATGTGCCCAAAAAGCCTCCTACCATACATCAAGTTAGTACGGGTATCCCTGATTGAATGTCCATGACGCCATCCCATCTTCAGCAGCAACTTTACACCTACTCAAACAAAGAGGCAGACAGTGATATTAAAAATAAGTACAGAAAGTTTGGGTCAGAAAACAGTACTAGTGAGATGCCAGAAGCAAACCAATGGAATTTACAGCAGGAAGAACTAGTTCTTCTGGAACAGGTCCAGGAATAGCTGATGGCCTAAAATGCACAGACGACAAGAGGAAAAGGAAGTTATACATGCACTATGCAGTTAAAAAATTAGAAGATGATCATTTTCTAATGGAAAAAAGAAAAGGATCATTCTAAGTCCACTTTTTACAACATTTCACAACAATTACAGATCATCTACTCAGATCTTATTGTCTCATTTGCATTTCACATCATCCCTTTTTCCTAACAGCTGATTTGAAATTTGAAATCCAACCAAACATCATCTTTTAAAACAAAAAAATAAAAATAAAATAAAATATATCATCCCATCTTGGTTTTAGATATAAAATGCATGGTCATTTTCCTAGCAATTGTGCCGTCCCGTCTTTTCATTTCCCCATGCCTATCTAGCATTGATTAGAAAAAAAAAAAAAAAAAAGAAAGAAAAAAAAATACACTGATTGGTTGTGCCCTCAAATACATTTGCATTTCCTGAAAATGCAAGTTTGAAATAAATTCCATAAGGAGTTTTGCATGAAGATGGAAGTCTTTGACATCGGGGCCATTCATTAGGTGGGACCCACAATGTAGATGGAAAGTCCTGAAAATAAAAATGGTTGAACATGGATTGTTGGTCATTTTTGTCATATCATTGTTATTTTCTCAAATAGATGTGGTCCACCTAAAGAGTGGTGACAGCCTAATTTGGGCCAGATAGAACTGAAATAGTGCGGTGATTGAATCCTCACAATTACTACAATTGCATCTCTGATAGCTAATGGTTTGAAGTTGAATTCAACAGAACAGATGCATCACATCCCTGGAAAAAAATCAAAACAACAATAAAAATGGTTGCATCTCATATATAAACCAGAAAAACCCACATTTTCCATCATTTCTCAAGTAGTGGTGATTCATTCAGTGTACATGTGACATACATGAAGTAGATCATCCAGACCATCTAAATAATGGGCCCCATTACTAGAGTGAAATCCCAAAACACACACTCATCTAATGATTCTGACAATCGAATCAGTGACCATCAAATGGATGGTTGTAAAGAAAATGAACTGTGGACGAAATTCATCAGTCAAAATCAGATGGTTAAGATTGTCTGATCAGTGTGATTATTGGGATATGCTACATCCACAATGGGGCTAGCAATTTGGATGGTCTAGATCAAGGTACATTGTGCACATAAAAGAAAGTAGGCAAAATTGAAAGGAAAAACAAAAGAGATCATGATCCGTTGAAAATCAGAACCTGAGAGAAAATGGAGATATTGTTAACTGCCTTGGCTAAATGAATTTGTCGTTCCAGCTACATAAATAGCAGTTTAAGTAAGCCTCCATAAGATAAAATACTAAATTAGAATAAGAAAAAAAAATAAAAATTTCAATATTAAATGAAAAAATTAGAAAAGCAAATTCCAATGAAAACAAAAATATCAGAAGGATCTGCAGACAATGCCATGGACTCAGAGAAACCACGGCTAGAAAATGCAATTAACAGGGGAATTTTGGTGTACCAATCCGATCAGATCTGGACGGTCTGGGATGTTAGATGTGTGGGGCCCAGCATGATGTGTGGATGACATTCAATCTGTCTGTCACTTGCATTGCTCGTGATCTCTTTGGAGTCGAAATATCTAGCCCATCCAACAGGTGGGCCACTGTAAATTACAGGCGCAAAACCTCTACAAGGACGTGGTGTGGCCCACCTGCATTAGGGATTGCAAAGCCTTGATTAGGGATTGCAAAACCCTGATTAGGGTTTTAACATTCAATGTTGGAGAGAGAGAGAGAGAGAGAGAGAGAGAGAGAGAGAGAGAGAGAGAGAGACTTCATACCAGCAGGCAATGGCCCTTGAGCTTGGAAGTTGAAAAAAACCACGGGAGCAGGGATGGGAGGCGTGGAAGCTTGGAAGCTGCAATGGCCACGAGAGCGGGATGGGAGTAGTCGATTTTTGGAGAGAGAGAGAGAGAGAGAGAGAGAGAGAGAGAGAGAGGGAGGAGGGGCGGGAGATGGTAGAGAGAATGAGAGAGAACGAGGATTTGGGGGCTTTTCAGAGCGGGATGGGAGTAGTGGAATCGGATTGCATGTGGAGTAACTACTCCGCACGCTCTTATCATGCGTAGTAAACTCAGTTGGGCCCACCTAGAATGTATGTGCTTTATCTATTCCGTCCATATGTTTTTCCAGCTCATTTTAGTGGTTGAGCCCAAAATTTAAGCATATCCAAATCTCAAGTGGACCATGCCACAAGAATTAGTGGGAATAATGATTTCCACCGTTGAAACCTTCCCAGGCCCTACAGTGATGTTTATTTGTCATCCAACCTGTTCATAAGATCACATGGATATGGATGAAGGGAAAACACAAATATAAGCTTGATCCAAAACTTCTGTGTCCTCCGAGAATTTTTCAATGGTAGACATTCAGTTCACACATTTCTTGTGGTGTGGTCCACTTTAGATTTTGATATGCTTCATTTTTTTGGCACCATACCTAAAATTTTCGGTTAAGATGGATGGATGGAGTGGATAAAATACGAAAATCACTTTGGGCCCACAGAGTTTACTCCGACATGCTAGCGTGCAGAGTTACTCAGTACGTAATCCGCTTCCAGGAAGGGGGCGTGAATTAGGTGTTACCCCGGGAACAGCTGAGTGGGTGTTACCCCCACCGTATGGCCCACATGGATGATATTTTGTATATCCATGCCGTCCATCTGTTTCTACAGCCCATTTTAGGATGACTTTCCAAAAATTATGTAGATCCAAATTTTAAGTGGACCATAACACTAGAAATAGTGTGATTGAGTGCCCCACCATTAAAAATTCCAAAGAGCCCATCGTAAGGTTTTGTAATGTTTATTTGCAATCCAAGCTCTTGATAATGTCAATAAAGTCTTGATGAAGGGAAATATAAAGATCAGATTGATCTAAAACTTTTGTGGCCCACAAAACGTTTTTAATGGTTATACATCACTGTTTCTAGTGATATGGTCCACCTAAGATTTGGATCTTCTTAGGATTTTGGATCACATCCTAAAATGATATGAAAAAAGAGATAGACGGTGTTGATATATAAAAACTACAACAAGATGGGCCCCACACGGTTAGGGTAACACCCACTAAGCTGTTCCTGGGATAACACCTAATTCGCACCCCTTGGCTATGGGGCCATTGGCCGGTGCTTTGTGGGCCCCTCCATGACGTATGTGTTTTATCCACGCTGTCTAGACATTTCTGAAGATTGTTTTAGTGCTTGATCCAATAAATGAGTCAAATCTAAATCTCAGGTGGACCACACCACAGGAAAATAGTATTGATTGAATGTCCACCATTAAAAACCTCGTAGAGCCCACTATATTAATTATTTGACATCCAACCTCTTAATTAGGTCATGCAGACCTGGATGTAGGTAAAAAACAAATATCAGCTTGTTCCAAAACTTCCGTGGCCCTCAATAAGTTTTTAATAGTGGGTGTTCAATTAAAATTGTTTCTTGTGATGTGGTCCACTTGAGATTTGGATCTACGTCAAATTTGGGCTCATACCATAAAATGATCTACGAAAATGTATGGATAGAGTGGATGAAATACATTCATCATGGTGGGGCTCACAGAGCACCGATCACTTGGCATTGACTGGTGGCAGGGTCACTAACCAATCCGCATCCGTTATCCCAACGGTATAACCCCAAGTTGATATATTTTATGTATATTTAATCCATCCATCTGTTCTTTTATATCATTTTAGGATGCAATAGCAAATATTAGAAAGATCAAATTCTCAATGGCTAGATTAGAGTTTGGGGTCCAATGACTATACATTTATTAGGTTTTCACGAGGTCAACAAGTTGCAGCGCAGTTTGGACCTAAAAATTTGGCCTAATTTGGAAAACTAATCCATTCACTCTATTATATTCATCAATAACTTTGATTTGACTGGTCACTTGCCCTAATCAAGTTTAAGATGAGAAAGATACTACATAGATAAAATTGATCAATGATGGGCCATATCTTGTAACCTAACCATTAGATTTGAGTGAAATTTAATCTAAACATCTAAAGTCATTTACTTTTCAATTTGGACCAATCAGATTGTCCAAAATTTGTCTAGCTCTAGACAAACTGATTTTGCACATTTAAAGAGTCTTTTATACGGATATGATTCAGGCTTAATTTTGTTTTCAATAATAATTACCACGTTCTAAACATATCTGACCATTCAGATCAAGTTTAGGATGACTTGATCATAGAATTTGATCAATCTCATCATTATAAATTTTCCTTGCAATTAATTAACATCATTATATTATGGCCTTCATTTTTTGCACCAAGAACATTATGTATGCATAAACCAATCTGATAACCAGTTAACTGAATGAGTGTAATTTTTCATTTTCAACTATCCAATAAATGTCCACCAATAAATTTGGCCTACTCATTTCAAATTTCTCGCTTTTATTTAAACCACAATTTTTTTCCAACATTTTTTTTCAAAACTGATAAAATCTCTCTCTTTTTTTTTTTTATCAAATATCTCAACTTTTATTTCTTTTCAAAATATCATTTTTTTATTCAAACTTCTTAATTTTTTCGAAATACAAAATCTTAATTTCTTTATAAAAATTTCAATTTTTTTTACAAACTTATCAATTTTATTCGAACTTCTCAACTTTTTTCAAATGGCCATATTTTTTTTAAAAATCTCAATTTTTTGAATCTTATTATTTTTCTAAATCTCAATTTTACTAAAAAATTGTTAATTTATTTTCAAACCTCTCAACTTTTTTTGTTTGAAAATCACAAATTTCTTTTTTAACTTCACAATTTTCTTTTTCAAAATGTTTAATTATGTGAAAATTTGAAAAGAAATTTCAAACATATTAATTTTATTCAAATTTCTCAATTTTGTTTTTAAAATCTCTTAACTTTTTCTATCAAATTACTAAATCTGTTATTTTAAATATCAAATTTTTTAACTTTTAAAAAATTATCAGTTTTTTTTCAGTATCTCATTTTTCTTAAATTTTATTTTCCGACGGACCTTATTTGGGGATCTTTTCGGGTTGGGATTAACGACGGACCAAATCCGTCGTTAAATAGCGACGGGCTAAGTTCGTCGGAAATTATAATTTTGCGACGAACTATGTCCGTCGGTAAATTCCGCGACGAAATCTCGCCTTTATTTCGCAAAAGCGACGGAATATTTTCAAATACGACGAACATGGTCCGTCGTTAAACCAAGCAATTTTTGCGACAGTCAATATCCGTCGCAAAATCCGTTGCAAATTTGCCTTTTTCACGTTGTGATTATATTCCCAATAGTTTTGTTGAACCATTGCTCAAGTGGAATCTTGCACCATTGTTACCATTCTTTTTTCTTTTAATTTTTTAATTGCATCATTTTCAAATTACTGTTCATGTTTTCTATTTTTGTCCTAGCTTAAGTACTTGCTTCCAGGTAGAGTTCTTTTTTCATGTACAACACAAATTGTGCTTAAGTACTTACTTCCATATAGAGTTCTTTTTTCATGTACAGCACAAATTGGTTAGTCCTGTAGGATTCTCTGTGTAGGTTTGCTAATTCCACATGTATGTGGATCCCAGCTCCTCCACATGCTCCTGCATTTGCCAACCTTACAACTTGTATGAGATCCAAGCTTTCTGTCAGGTGGGTGCTACCGTATTTGTGCCCTGGCCCAAGAATTAGGTTGGCCACTCATCTGGTGGATGATGTATGAAACAAAATGGCTAAAATGACATGGCCAAGTTTTTAAATCCATGTATTTGTTTGGTTCTACAATGCCCAGAATCTGGATGGCCTAGACTGAGTACATAATATGTATACCACGTGTAAAATGCTGGTCACATGAGTATTGACTGCCATGCTTTGCCGGATTATTGCATTATTCCACGTTTGTAGAAAAGTTTGCCTGTGCATATGGAGAGAAATTGTGTATTTATGCTAATATAATGCTAGTATGTCATTATGTCCCAAGATAATTTTTCCATCAGCTTCGGCATGTAATCTATATGTGAAGGTGGCTGGCTGGTTATAAATTTCCTAAAATTTCTTAGAATAGCATTCATCCTTTTATCTTTCTTTGAAGGATTTCCTCTTCGGCTTGCTTGTTGGATTGAAATGCTTATTAGTTTTTCAGGAAATTACTAGGCAGCTATGCTTGGAGCATCAATTGTTATTCTAAAAAATGGTACCACTGTCAACTATCTCCTGGCTTTTATTTTCTTGATCAAGTGACACTGGATCTTGCAGATTTTTCAATCTAGACAAGGTTGTGGTTCTTAAGCTCTTGGATGGTTTGTACTATTGCGGGCCTCATTTGATGATAACACTCGATTCATAATTGCCATGTTGGAGTGAGTGCAATTCAAATATAGAAAGATGCACTTTTTTTTTAATTTTATCATAACAGTGCTATTTGCATTTACTAATTTTAAGACTATAAATTTTTTTTAAGATGACATTGTTGCCATTTCAATAGTCATTTGGCTTCTTCTTTTTTCTTTTTCTTATTTATTTATTTTTTTAAAATTGTCATTTGGATGATAAACAGTTCTCTATACAAAAGTATTTTTATATTATATTGAGACCATGAAGGTTTTGCCATTTCCTTGTCTCTTCATGTCTCAGGATTGAAAAGGTTACATCCAAGGCAAATCTAGAATCTAGAAATAGCTGGTTATGGCAACAAAACCCAAGATCACGAGACTAACAAAACATATTAAATTTAAGAAAATACATTTTTTTAGCTCATTTTTCTTATTTCATTTAGAGTACTTGTATAAAAACCGACATGCCAATGTTAGCTTGGTAATTTTGTTTGAGATCACGGTGCAATGCTCTACAAAAAGTTCCTAAACTAAGATCTTTACTAAGCACTAATAAAATTGACCACATAAATGAGAAATTACTGATTATTAGCCCCAATTTTCTATTTGAACTTCAATTGCATTATAGTCTTTAGTCAATCAACATGTAATATACACCAAAACATTCAGTCAATCCCGGATCACAAAGATGAAATTTCTTCTAGATTTTTCTCGGGTAACATTTAGACATCAACCTCCCTACTCTAATAGCTTTACAGTTCTTGTCCTTCATTAACAACTAAAGGAGCTTTCTAATTATTTACAATATATTTGACAATTTTTTTTTGAAAGATATATATATAACACTTATTTTTTTCAAAGTGAAGATATATCTAACACTTTATACATTTTCTAATGATAAGATTTTTTCCTATGGAATAGCCAAGTGAATGTATTAAATATCATAGTTTAAATGATGTGAGATTGTTTTGTTTTGGTGATTTTGGAATTCTTATGTGACCAATGAACGCGGAATCAAAAATATTGGTGGTGATTAGAGACAAGAAAAGAACTATTACAATGGGCTTGAGCTGTTGCAAGTAAACATCCGAACAAATAATTACAATGGGCCCACGACTGTTGTAAATAGATCTTTACAACGTGCCATATCAGTTGTAAACGTTTGACCTTTTCACAATGGGCACAGCTTGTTGTAAATTATGATCATTTACAACTGTTAGCACCGGTTGTAAATTATTACCAGTCACAACGAGCTCTTACCGTTGTTAAAAACACCTTGCTTTACAACTGTCATAGACGTATTTACAACAGGTTGTAACCGTTGTATATAGTAAAGTTTTTTTGCAACGGGGCTTGTTATAAGGGTCTCATGATCGTTGTAAAAAGGCAATTTTCTTGTAGTAGTGCTTGGAAGTCCGTCCCGATATGAAATGCATGCTGAGGTTTTAGTAGCAAGAATTTCTTCTGTAGGTAATGTGTGGACCCAACCATGAAGATCATTTGATGCAAACATTAGGATGGTCCACCCATTAGGCATGCCATAGTTTTCCACATGTTAGATGAACATCATGGTGGTGCCAAGTTTTGCACGGTTCAGATGTTCCACACATATGAAACGTTGGTAAGAAAGAGAGACCTCCTTGTGAGATAGCATACAGCCGGCTGCACGATCAGTTCTTTTTAATTGAAGAGTTGCTGACATACGGTGAAATTAAGAATCAAAATAAATAAAGCTGGTTAGGACCTGTTTATATACATGAAATTAGTCGATTAAAGAATTTGAAAGTCCATTGATAGGGGGTGATAATTGGCTGATCTAGGGCCCATCTAGGGTTTGCTCTGTCTCTGCCCTACTCTCCTAACCCTTAGTCAGGCTAAGAAGGCATCAGCCCTGGCCTTAGATATACAGAGTTGGGCTAGGGTTGGTCCTCTAAGGAAAAGTGTGACATGATCAAAGGCTTGCGATATAAATGGTTTTTATTGTAAAAGCATGACCTCAAAATCTTTTAAATTTCCAATCAATGGTTATCAAAATTTAATAGTCAAATTCAACTATAACAAAAATGAGAGGATCTAAACGATTCATCATGCATCTCACCGTGGATGGGATATTCTAAACGTCCAATCAATGGTCAGGAAATATGTGATTTATTATCCAATCATTGGTTAGGAAATGGACTGTCCATATTACTATAAGAATTCTTATCATTATTTGGACCATTCATGAAGTGGGGCCTGACTTTTGTTGTCCATCCCTCCTAGAAAATCACTTTGATGGGACTATCCAAACCATCTAACCAATGACTAGCCAATTGATGATCCTTACATGTTACACTGTACAAATGTCTACCCTTGTCCATCCTGTGATCCCCCTTTGAATCACCCATCCCTATCACAGGCTTTCTCAGCTTCAATGAGTGGGACCCACCATTGATTGCTTACCCCTCTTCAAAGTCACTTTGACCGGATGATTCTAACCATTTGATTTTTTTTTTTTTTTTTTTTTTTTTGTAACACATGCACCGGACACCCACCCCTGCACTCGCGCCATACACCCACCCCACTCACACCATAGTGGGATTTCATCACCTTCCCACTCTGGACTTGGACCTCGTATTGAAACTCCTGGAAGTCTACCACCAGAGTAAGGATAAGAACCATTTTAACCATTTGATCAATATCTAGGAAATGGACAATTTGTATCAATTATAGACTAGAGAGGTTTTTTTTTTTTTTTTTTTTTTTTTAAATTGTATCCTCTATGCAGATCGTTCATCAGGTTGGGGCCACCTTCGGTTGCTCATTCCTCATAAGAGTCACTATAATTGGATGATCCTAACCATCTGGTCATGGCTAGGGAGATGGACAATCTATATTGATTATAATAAAAGTCCAATTGTTGATCTAAACCATCCATGACATGGTACCCACATTTATTCCTATCCCTTTGGAAAATCTCTTTGATACAATGATCTTAGCCATTTAATCAATTGACACAAAATGGATGGTTCATATTTATTATACTAGGAAATGCCTTATTCGTGATTTGGATCCTACATAATGTAGGATCCACCTTCCATTGCCAACCCATCCTATAATCCACTACAATTGGATGATGTTAACCACTAATCAATGACTATGAAAATAAATGATCCATATTTATTATATTAAATAAAGATTTTGTTATTATTTGTCAATATGGGACCACTTTTGTTTGCTCGTCTCTCTAAAAAAAGATTTTGCTCCAATTATGTTAACCATTTGATTAGTGGTTTAGAAACTTGACGGCTCATGTTGATTATACTAAAAAAAGGGCATTCATTGGACCTTTCATCATATGGGTCCTGCTACGATTGCTTATTCCTCTCAAACATAACTCTTATCATATGGGTCCTGCTACGATTGCTTATTCCTCTCAAACATAACTCTGATTGAATGATTAAAGAGCTATCAAAGTAGTGGTTACAAAATCGACATTTTGTGGAATGTGGGGAACAATTTTCGAACTTGAGTTTTCGAAGCCATTGATTTCAACTCTATGAATTGAAGACTTTTAATTTTATTTTTAATTGCCAAGTTCATAATTTATGCCATTTTTACTAATTGGACAATTAAAATATCTATCAATTAAGAATAACCTAATTAAACACCTGAGATTACATCACTCATGAATTTAGTTTGCATCCAACAAGCCATCAGGTTGTCCAAATTTATGCATGATCAAGCCCACTTTTCGGCATGAATGTCAAATATCATCCACATCCATCAGGTGGGCCTTAATCCTCAATCTAAATGAACCCACAGTGATCTGAGCTCGGTCCATGCCCAAGCAAGCTATGCCTATTTTCACCTCTAGTCTTGCCTAACATATAATATTGGCATGGATTGCAGATTAGTCCATATGCAATTCATCTGAGTTGTCTCGAACATGGCCAAGTGGGTACCATAAGTAGCCCAAAATATGCTCAACTCAGATAAGTCACCCCGAAGTCAGGTGAGTTACAACTTCACTTGGGACCAAATGAGTCGGTCTAAGTCACTAAATTAAATAATAATAATAATAATAATAATAATAATAATAGAGGAAAAAAACGAAATGAAAAGACAATTATAAAAACCAATGTAGGCATTAAGTATTTAAGCCGCATGAACGTGAATAAAGGGGATAACATGTCTTCTTCTCAAGAATAGCCATTGAATCCATAAATAAAATATAATCTTTAACTAGTGAGAAATAAAAGTTATTATAGTGATGAAAATTTGTTTATAAAGCCCTTTCATGTGACTTATATAAGTCCTGAATAATATATTCATAACACTCTTGAAATAGTAATTTTTTTTAAAATAAAAAAGTTAATAAAAATAGTTAACACTTATATGATAATTCAAACTCTTTTCAGTTATTTGAACAAGAACTTTAAGCACAACGTGACTTCTTCAAACATTAAAACAAATTAAAAATAGTAAAAAATCATAACTTATAAAAATAACAAAGTTGACTAAAACTAAAAATTAACTCCTAAAATAGCTTATGTTTAAAACATTGTTTAGAAAAAATACTTTTGGACAATGGCTAAGATGTAAGGCTCATAGTTAGCTTTACATATAATGACATATAAAATGTGCAAAATAGATAACTAGTCACAAAGTTAAGGCCATTGGATGCTATAATATACTCTAAACTCTTGACACCCAAATCCATAGCTCAAGTGGCAGACTGAGTGAAGATAATCTCGTTTCAACACTGAGGTCTTGGTATCAATTCCTAATTGGGGGTAGCTAACATTGTGGTGTGACTAACAGTAGGGTTGGGTGTGTGTGTTAACCCAATAGTAACAATAATAATAATAAAAACTCTAAACTCTTGGATTGAACTTTCTAGTCCAATTACTTTCCATCCATTCACTTGTCTTTAACTTTGTATTACATTTGTTTTTTGGAGTGATCAAGTGCAACTGGATGCATTTATACAGAACTTATACAAGCATTTTTCCTTTGAAAATATAAGATATTTGCGTGGTTAAAAGTGAAAAATAGAAGGGTTGCATCCTAAACCTGTTGTAGGTGATCAGTTTGTTACGTGGTCAGTCTCCATTTTAGTATCCAATTTTTGCACGAGGCAACAGAATAAAATAATTCTTTAAAAAGAAGGGGGCCGTGCACATGTCACATATGTATGATATCCAACATGTGCAAAAGGTGGGCTACACCACACTTACCATTTGATATAAAAACCAAGCTGGCCGACTCATATTGGTTGTCCACCTATTGTTAATTTGTTTCACCATCATTGAGGGGATCGGCCTGATTTTTTGAAATTATGTGACCATCATGGTGTGGCCCACCTTTTTCATGGGTTGGACATTTCACACGTAACATGTAGGCGGAAAAAAATTCGCAGTTTTAAAACCTTGGCTGCTGTCACAGGTTAGTGCATGTGATCAGGTCGTTGTTGTCATTACTACTGATGCCGCTGTTAGTGTTGTTGCTGCTGTCGCTTCTACTGTTGTTGCTAGCCCACATGTATACCTGGCATGTGTATGCAGGGTGGGGATTAGGTACTTCCCCGACAGGCTAGGGTCCTGAGGGTTACGATGATGTATGGATTTTATCCACACCGTCCATTGACTTTTCCATGTCGTTTTAGGACATGGACCCAAAAATGAGACAGATCCAAGGTTCAAGTGGCCCACACTACAGGAAGCAGCAGTGCTAACGATGACTACCGCTGAAACCTTCCTAGGGCCCACCGTGATGCACCGTGATGTTGTTCTGCCATCCGGACGCGAATTAGGTGTTACCCCGGGAACAGCTTAGTGGGTGTTACCCCTACCGTATGGCCCACATGGTTGATATTTTGTATATCCATTCCGTCCATCCGTTTCTACTGCCCATTTTAAGATGAATTCACAAAAATTATTCAGATCCAAATCTCAAGTGGACCATACCACTAGAAACAGTGTGATTGAGTGCCCCACCATTAAAATTTCCAAAGAGCCCATCGTAAGGTTTTGGTAGTGTTTATTTACAATCCAAGTTCTTTATAATGTCAATAAGGTATTGATGAAGGGAAAATATAAATATTAGATTGATCCAAAACTTTTGTGGCCCACAAAACATTTTTAATAGTTTTTCATCACTGTTTCTAGTGGTATGGTCCACCTGAGATTTGGATCTTCTTAGGGTTTTGTATCACATCCTAAAATTACATGAAAAAACAGATAGACGGCTTAGAAACGCAGAATCACATAGGCGTCTTTCAGCTGAGCTAGGAGGGGGACATGATTGGACTGGGCAGATTTATTTCCAACTCATCTGCACCATCCTGCCTGCCTTCTTGGACCAGAGTCTCACACCCTTCCCACGTTGGCACGTGTGACACGTGTAAAGGCGCCCATAGGGAGGAATTATGCGGCCCCGCATGCCTCTTTGGGCACGTGCCTAAGTTGTAGAGGAAGTACCACCGGCTGTTTGTCTGAAGAGTAGGGATTGTAAATAAACACAATCCGTAAAGAGTAGGTTTAATTTTATATTAAACCTGAACCGTTGCTTTGACTGGCATTATAGTGTATGACATGGTAGTATTTGATTGTAACTACCGCATTGCTTACATTGTTTGTTTTATTTAGGTGAAGTTAAAGATAACAATCTTATAATATAAAATTGAATAATTAAAATTTTTTCTATTTGGTATTATATTTAACCTTTTAATAAACAAACATTATAAAATGGCAATAATGATTTATTTTGGTTATAGTTTCATAAATATTAGTGAAACAAATCGGCCCTTAATTGCATACTATTGTTGCAAAATCAAAGGTTATGATTGTCTCATCAAGGAGATCATTAGATTATGGTCCTTCAAGATGGTAAGCAGATCAATAACCTGGATCACTTGGCCATGAGCACGGCTGGTCCAAAACTCAAAATTTGAGCAATATGAACCATTCAACTTGTGGCTATCAAATGGATGGTTGAAAGTAAGCATCCGTGGTCCAAATTATGGCAAAACTACATAGCATTAGTGGGCTCACACTTTTAAATAATCTCACAAAATGGACATATGGCATGGATATATCACATGCATCATGGTGTGCCCCACCACTGGACTTGGTGACATCAACACACCACCGAGGTGGGTGTGCATGGCACACCACACAATCCGCTTCCTTGTTACTCAAATACTACCGACTAGATTGCGGAATCTAGAGAAAAAAATTGCTACACCCACGCGCTAGCTACGCCGGGTGTAGCAATGACCCACCATAATATATTTATCCACGCAGTCCATCCATATGGCGAGATCAATTTTGGGCATCATACCAAAAATGAGGCAGATCCAAAGGTCAGTTGGCTCCCAGGAAGTTTTTAATGGTTGACGTTCAATCCCCACTATTTTCCATGCTAGATCCACTAAAGCTTTGGATTACTGATTTTTGGGGTCTTGCCCTAAAATTATCTCACCAGAATAATATGTTCATAACATTCTTGAAATAATAATTTTTTTAAAATAAAATACTTAATAAAAATAGTAAGCACTTATATGATAATTCAAACTCTTTTCAATGATTCAAACAAGAACGTTAAGCACAACTAGATTTCTTCAAACCTTAATACAAACTAAAAATAATAAAAAATCATAACTCATAAAAATAACAAAGTTGACTAAAACTAAAAATTAACTCATAAAATAGCTTATGTTTAGCATTGTTTAAAAAAAAATACTTTTGGACAGTAGCTAAGATATAAGGCTCATAGTTAGCTTTATATATAATGACATATAAAATGTGCAAACTAGATAACTAGTCACAAAGTTAAGGCCATCGAATGCTATAATATACTCTAAACTCTTGACACCCAGATTCATAGCTCAAGTGGCAGACTAAGTGAAGATAATCTCATTTCAACACTGACGTCTTGGTATTGATTCCTAAGTGAGGGTGGATAACATTACGGTGTGACTAACAGTGGGGGTGTGTGTTAACCAAAAAACAAAAAACAACTCTAGACTATGAGATTGAAATTTCTAACCCAATTACTTTCCATCCAATCCATCCATGCACTTGTCTTTAACTTTGTACTACATTTTTTTTTTTTTTGGAGTGGTCAAGTGTAACTGGATGCATTTATACAGAATTTATACAAGCATTTTTCCTTTGACAGTATAAGATATTCGCTGGGTTAAAACTGAAAATTAAAAGGGTTGCATCCTAGAACCTGTTTTAGGTGATCAGTTTGTTAGTGGTCAGTCTTTATTTTAGTATCCAAGTTTTGCACTAGGCAATAAAATAAAACAATTCTTTAAAAAAATGGGGGCCATGCATATGTCACATATGTATGACATCCAATATGTTCAAAAGGTGGGCCACACCACACTTACCATTTGATATAAAAACCATGCCCGCCGACTCATATTGGTTGTCCACCTATTGTTACTTTGTTTCACCATCATTGAGGGGGTCGGCCTGATTTTTTGAAATTGGATGACCATCATGGTATGGCCCACCTTGTTCACAGATTGGACATTTCACACGTGACATGTACGCGGGAAAAAAAATTCGCTGCATTCGAATCATTTATCAAAATCATAACGTGGTTTTAAAACCTTGGCTGCTGTCACAGCTCAGTGCATGTGATCAGGTCGTTGTTGTCATTACTACTGATGCCGCTGTTAGTGTTATTGCTGCTGTGGCTTCTACTGTTGTTCTTAGCCCCACACGTATATGTGGCACGTGTAATACGTGGCATGTATATGCAACATCTGAGCCGTGCAATGTGGGCTCGACCACACTGATGACGTCCAATCGATGTGCATGCCACGCTTACAAGGAAAATAGAGAGAATTTGGAAGAATTTGTCAACGAGTTACATACAATGGACCAGTGTGGACTTTTTTTTTTATTCGGTTAGTCATGCAACGGAACCACCCTGTTAGCTTGGCAACGCGCTCACTAATCCCTCGATGCACCCATACACTGGTGGGGTTAGTGTGTCTCCTTTAGAGCTTTTAACTTGAGACCAATGGCAGAAATGCCTAGGCGTCTTCCAGCTGAGCTAGCCGGTGGACATGATTGGACTGGGCCGGATTTATTTCCAAGTCATCTGCACCATCCTGCCTGCAGTCTCACACCCCTCCCATGTTGACATGTGTGACACGTGTAAAGGTGGCCATAGGGAGGAATTATGTGGGCCCAGCATGCCTCTTCGGACACGTGCCTATGTTGTAGAGGAAGTACCACCGGCCGTTTGTCTGATCAGAGGAGTAGGGACTACAGTTTAATGATTTGAACAGTTGCTTTGACGTGCATTACTGTGTATGACATCAGTAGCCCTTGATTGTAATGAACGCATTGTTTATATGGTTTGTGTTTTATTTAAGTGAAATTATAAAGATAACAATCTTACAATATAAAATTGAATGATTAAAATTTTTCCTATCTAATCTATATTTGACCCTTAATAAACAAACATTATAAAATAATAATAATGATTTATTTTGGTTATGGTACCATAAATATTAGTGAAACAAACGGGCCCTTAATTGCATACTATTGTTGCAAAATCAAAGGTTATGATTGTCTCATCAAGGAGAGCATTAGATGGTAAGCAGATCAATAACCTGGATCACTTGACCATGGCACGGCTGGTCCAAAACACAAAATTTGAGTAAAATGATCCATTGAACTTGTGGCTATCAAATGGATGGTTGAAAGTAAGCATTCGTGGTCCAAATTAGGGCAAAACCAGATAGCATTAGAGGGCTCACACTTTTAAATAATCTCACAAAATGGACATACAGCATGGATATATCATATACATCATGGTGTGCCCCACCACTAGACTTGGTGACGTCAACATGCCACCGAGGTGGGTGTGCGTGGCACACCACACAATTGGCTTCCTCGTTACTTAAATACTACCGACTAGATTGCGGAATCTAGAAAAAAAATTTTGCTACACCCATGCGCGTTAGCTACGCTAGCTACACCGGGTGTAGCAATGACCCCACCATAATGTATTTGTTGTATCCACGATGTCCATACATTTGGCGAGATTATTTTTGGGCATCATACCAAAAATGAGGCAGATTCAAAGTTCAGGTGGCTCCCAAGAAGGTTTTAATGGTTGACGTTCAATTCCCACTATTTTCCATGCTAGATCCACTTAAGCATTGGATCTGACTGATTTTTGGGTTCATGCCCTAAAATAATCTCGCCTTTGGATCTGACTGATTTTTGGATTCATGCCCTAAAATAATCTCGCCAAATGGACGGACAGCACGGATACAACAAATACATCATGGTGGGTTCATTGCTAAACCGGCGTTGAGCAATAGGAAGCAGTGGGGAGGAAATGCATATTGTTGAACCTTCATAAGATGCCATCCAACCCATTAATAAGGGGATTTCGATGGGGATGAATGAGAAACACAAATATCAGGCAGCACCAAAAATTCTATGGCCCAAGAAGGCTTCAATGGCATCAGTTCAATCCCAATTGTTTCTTGTAATGGCCCACTTGAGTTTCAAATATGCCTATATTGTAAGATAACGTCCTAACATGATCAGGTTTAACTGATATAAGGACTGGATATAACAAGAGTATGATGGTGGGCCCACAAAGCTTAGGGTCACGAGGAAGTAGATTGCATAGTGAGTAACTCAAGAGTGCGGAGTAAACACTGTGGGGCCCACCTTGATTTAAGTATTTTATCCACTCCGTCCATCCATCGTAACAGATAAGTTTAGGTATGGTGCCAAAAAATGAAGTATATCAAAATCTAAAGTGGACCACACCACAGGAATAGTGTGATCTGCATGTCTACCATTGAAAAATTCTCGGGGGACACAGAAGTTTTAGATCAAGCTGATATTTGTATTTTCCCTTCATCCATGTCCATGTGATCTTATGAACAGGTTGGATGACAAATAAACATCACTGTGGGGTCTGGGAAGGTTTCAACGGTGGAAATCATTATCCCCACTGTTTCTTGTGGCATGGTCCACTTGAGATTTGGATATGCTTAAATTTTGGGCTCAACCTGAATAGATAAAGCACATACATGCTAGGTGGGCCCAACAGAGTTTACTCCGCACCATAAAAGCCCGATTTCGGGTCAGGAAGCGGATTGCGTAGTGAGTAACGCCACGCAACTTTGGGTGCTAGAAAGTCGCGCCCACCAACTTTGGGTGCCAGAAAGTTTCCACGCAATGTCATGTGTGGCCCATTTATGGCCATGGGACCGATGTGACATTTTCTCCAACTTTTTGTACTTTTTCTTTATTAGATAAAGAAAAGGTATCCTAACTTAATCAAAACATTAAGCAAAAGGCAAAAATAAATAAAAATAAATAAAAAATAAAAAAAATAGAAGAGCGTCAACTCTCACTCGAATGATACAAGAAAAAAAAAAAAAGTTGGGCCTGAACTAACCTAGAATAATATAAACCCAGGGAGACGAGTAGGTATTTTTTTACTCTTTCTTTACCAAAAAAGCATCTTGAATTAATCAAAACATGAAAGACCGAAACAAAACAAAAAACGGAAGAGGATCAGCTCTCACTCCACGAATTATACAAGAAAAAAAAAGAGGCTGGGCCTGAACTAACTTGGAATAATATAACCCCGTGGACTAGTA
Organism: Liriodendron chinense; assembly: GCA_003013855.2. Lineage (NCBI taxonomy): Eukaryota > Viridiplantae > Streptophyta > Magnoliopsida > Magnoliales > Magnoliaceae > Liriodendron > Liriodendron chinense. The sequence continues at coordinate 7,800,690 of ML058335.1, forward strand.
GACATTTTTTTTTTTTTTTAACTTTTTCTTTATCAGAAAAGTATCTTGAATTAATTAAAACATAAAAAGACAGAAAAAAACAACAACAAAAAAACTTCAGCTCTCACTACACGAATAATACAGGAAAAAAAAAAGGCTGGGCTTGAACTAACTTAGATTAATATAAACCAGGTAGGACTTGTAGAGACTTTTTTAACTTTTTCTTTATTAGAAAAGCATCTTGAATGAATCAAAACATCAAAGGACAGAAAGAAAAAAAAAAAAAAGAAGCAAAAAAACATAAGAGCATCAGCTCTCGCTCAACTAATGATACGAGAGAAAAAAAGAAAAAGAAAAAAAGGTTGGGCCTAAACTAACTAATTAGAATAATATAAACCCCGTAGTACTTGTAGACACGCCAACCGTACAAGCCCTGTACCCCCTGTCGACTTTGGATTTGCATAAACTTGAATAAAAAAGGCCCTCGGAGTGATGAATAGTCCAAATCAATCATTAGTCCAAGCACCGAGCTAACAAAACGTATGCAGCACACCATACTAAGGATGGCTGAAAACCACCATAAGAACAATCCAGAACCACCATTTCTCTGCAATCGGTTACATCATGACCAGTTTTAGGCTTTTTAGCTCTAAAACGACTGTAGAAGTAGTACTCTTTTTGGCTAACGACCCGAAGAGCACCGTTTTCGAAAAGTTCAAGCCACCTTTCTATCTCACGCTCGACCCTTTCGTTAAAATGGCAATTAATCATTGGAATCGCCACGCATCCATCTCGCACCCTCGTTGAATGATTGAATCATCTCGATCATTGTCTCGGGACCGTCTATTTAAGCGGGACCCAACAAACGATTGAAAGACAGAGAAAAAAGAGATAAGAAATAGCGACAGAGAGACAGAGTTCTAAGAGATAGAGAAGCGGCTGACAAAGCTCTGCCAAAACTCTGCCTCGCAAAGGATCGGAAGATGATTGAAGCTCTGCCTAGCTAAACACTCATCCGACAGAGCATGCCTCCTCTTTCTCGAAGCATCGTACCGTTAATCGAATGTCTTTCTGTCTTTATTTCTTTTTTATTAAGAAGTCAAAAGCAACATCTAAACTCGAAGTCCATGAGTAGGGTTGAAATTCGGGACATCCGATCATTCTTTGTCTTTTCTATAAAGAAGGGGTGTCTAACTTCCCCATTTTCCTCTCACATCTCTGAGTACTCACTCTCCGTCAATAAATCAAAAGCAACCTCCTTAAAGTCAAAGTCAATGGTAGGGTCGGATTCTGGGCGTCCAATCATCCCTTGTCTTCTCCATGAGAAAGGGTGTTTGACTCCCCGTTTTTCCTCTCATATCTCGAAATCAAACCGTGTTCCACTCCGCACATTTCCTACATACTCACTACATCTACACTCATTTATTGTTTATGTTGCTTTTATTTTTTTTTCCTATTTTTGCCAACCTGAGCCCTAAAAAGCCTGTAAAGTTTGGCCTAAACCTATTATCTTGCTGTTGTGTTTTTGTGATTTACCAACTTGGGTCCTAAAAAGTCTACGAAGTATGGTCTAACCTTGCAAGATTAGAAACTCTTCAGAGTCCCTTGAAAATCATTAAGTTCCACCAAATAGAGACCATGCGTTGCATGGGTGATGAGAGGGGGCTAACACCTTCTTTTTTCATAATTGTAACCTTACCTAGAATCCATGGTGCAAACTAAACTTACCAAAATTGGCGTCATTTAAAGACCATAGGTTCTTCGGAAAACCCTTGTCATTCTGGCATTTTCACGGGTTTTAGCTGACCGTAGATTCTAAGGCTTCTTTTTGGCTGGTGGCGACTCCATTAAACATACCGAATCCAAGAACGTCATTCCATCGTCCTTGGAAAGGTATTTGTAGACACCCCACCTTCGGCTACACTGTTGGTAGAGATAGCTGGATGAATGGAGGACCATACCCCAAATCCCAAGTCCAAACTCAGCAACTCACCCTTGTAAGCCCCATTCCATATCCCAGTCCAAGCCTGAACCCAGTCAACCCAGTCTTAAACATCACCCTGAAAAACCCCCCATAAAAAAAAAGTTAGTCAAAAAATCCTAAAAAAGTCAAACTCACTGAGTCAATCCGCTGAGTCAACCCGCTGAGTTAACCCGCTGAGTCAACTCGTCGAGTCAAAACACCGAGTCAACCCGTCGAGTCAAATCACCGAGTCGACCCGCTGAGTTAACTCACTGAGTCGACCCAGCGAGTCAAACAGCAGCCCCGAGGAAGCAACCGTACATCGCTGGAAACCGAGGAGCGGCCGTACGGGCGGCCCATAGCAGGCCGCCCGAAATAAATTACGGAAAGTGCCACTCTCCGCTGCTATAAATACCCCCCTCCCCTTCTCATTTCAGCATCCATTCGAAGCCCATTCAGCCCGAGTGCGATCCGAGTCCCCTTTCCCCTTTAGTCCATTTTTCCACCAAGGAGAGCCCGAGTGAGGAGAGCCTAACCCTGGTCCAGCCCAGCCTGACCACTGGTCCAAGCCTCTCAAGTCACCTAAGTCTTGATCCAGCCACTCCAAGCAAACCCTTGCGACACTTCCGTCCATCCAGCTACTCTTTTCCAGCATCATCTCATTTGCATCTAGCATAAGTGCAACATTTACTTTCCTTCCAACCCCCCTGCTTCACTGCAAACACTTTGATTATTCAAACACACCGCATGCATCTCGCAAAGCACCTGTCAGTTCGAGCGTATGCTCTGGGCTTGCCCGTTGTTGGAACCTGCCCATCAGAAACTCTTACTGTTCAGACCTGCATTCACGTACATATCACTATAAACACTTTGAATATTCAAGCACACAGCATGCATCATCTCGCATAAAGCACCTGTCAGTTCGAGCGTACGCTCTGGGCTTGCCCGTTGTTGTAACCTGCCCATCAGAAACTCTTACTGTTCAGACCCGCATTCATGCATCATGTCATCCATGAGAATATACGAGGATTAAACTAGACTTTCAAGTATTCAATCGATTCTGTGAAGTAGAGACCGTACTTCGGTACGGGCAGTGTGTGGGGTGCTTAACCTCTTCCCACCCTGTAACCGTGATCCCTTACCTTGAATCTCTGGCCGCAGATCAAAAGGAGTCATTTTAGAGGAAGGAATCTTCGGATCCCCTTCTCTAACGTTTCTACGGGGCCTAGCCGACTGTAGATTCGAAGTAACTGGCTAGTGGCGACTCTGGTCTTACATAAACTCACTTAAACATATCCAGCTTAACACGACTATCAAACAAAGCCCTCAAGAACGAGGCAAGCCAGTGGCACAAACGGCGATTTCGCACTCACGCATCCTCATCTCCTTCTTTTCCGAAAGGAAAGGGAAAGGGAGAACGACGTCGTGTGGGAGCGCGAAAAATCGGCGAGGGTCCACAGAATGGCGACTCTGCTGGGGAAGAGCTAGTCCCACTAGTCGTGATCCGACTTGAAAAACAGAATCATTCCCGTACTTGAAAGTCACTAATCCTCATACAATCTCATCTGCATAGCATTCTACCCAAAAAAAAAAAAGAAAATCCCAAAACCCAAAACAAAAAAAAATAGAAAATCCCAAAACCCAAAAGAGTAGAGTACAGTTCTCATCATTGCGCCTCCTCGGGCTCAACGTACGCGGAGACAACTTCCCTACCGCAGTATAATCCGCACTCGGGCTCAGCAAGACATGTCCGACCACGAAGAAGAAACGCGTCTCTTTCCTGCTCTTGAGATGACCGAAGTGCAACCTCCAGTGCAACAGCCTATTGATAATACGCCAATCATACAAGAATTGGCACAAGGAATGAGAGCAATGCAAGAAATGCTCTTGCAATTCATGCAAGCACAAGCCACCGCAACAGCCAACAATCAGGTTGGCCCAGTTCAGCAATCTCAGCAACCATGCCGGATCCCTCCGGCCTCCAGTTCAAATCAAGCACAACCATCGGAGTCTGCCCAAGACTACCGACAGCAGCCATCTCAGCCCTTCGCTATGGGGCATCCTCCTCAGTACCTTCCTGCAACGGCAGGGCCATCTCAGAGCGCTCCCGTCGCAGGGACTTCCAGTCAGCTTCCAGTCAATCTTGCAAACAACAGTCTCAGTAGATCTCAGCATGTCCCCGTCGATGGGACACCTTTTCAATTTCAGCACATCCCCGCCGATGGGACACCTTTTCAATTTCAGCACATCCCCGCCGATGGGATTTCAATTCAATTTTCAGCAACAGGGACAGCACTGGCGAATGCCCACAATGGGGGTCAGTGTCAAGCCCACATCAATCAGCGGACAGTGGCGAATACCCAACAAGGGGGTCACTTCCCAGCATCGCAGCCTCCTGCAAACAGGAGCACTTTTCAATTCCAGCACATCTCCGCCGATGGGATTCCAGTTAATTTCTAGCAATCTTCAATTCAGCAAAATCCAGTTAATTTTCAGCAATCTTCAATTCAGCAAAATCCAGTCAATTTCCAGCAGGTTCCAGTTCAACCTTCAGTACAGTCTCCAGTTCAGTTACCATCATTTCAAGCACAAGTTCATCAGAATCCAGTTCAATCATCAAACCAATTTCAGCAACCCGCGGTTGCTTTTCAGCAAGCCCATAGGGTCGAAGACATCAACCATTATGCCGAAGAAGAACATGCCTTACTCCAGGAGGCACCAGTCGCTCGAACAGATCACTCAGGACTGGACGAGTTGCGGGAGCAGTTCCAGATCTTGCAAAATCAGCTTCAGCGACAACAAGGAATTGATCTACCTTCGACCAAGTTCAGAGACTTGTGTCCTTTCCCAGATGCTCAAGTACCTCAAAACTTTGAGGTACCAAAATTCAAAAGATACGATGGCAGCGGTTGTCCCACAACACATCTCAAGGCCTTCTGTGGAGAGCTGAATGCAATTTCAGGAAATGAAGGGGCCCTCATCCGTTTATTCCAAAAATCTCTGAAGGGCGATGCCCTAGATTGGTACACTTCCTTGGATTGCCATCGCATCAGGACGTGGGAACAGCTTTCCCAGGCTTTCGCCGACAGATTCGCATACAATCTCAACATGGCACCCAGAAGAGCCGACCTCGCGGCTCTCAGGCAAAAGAGTGACGAGACACTATCAGCTTATGTGGGACGTTGGCGAGCTATGGCAGCTCAAATGCGAACGCCTATCGACGACGAAGAACAAATCTCCATGATTGTTCATTCAACATATCCAGGCATATCCGGGTATCTCATCTCGCATCCATATGCGAATTTTTGACAGTTGATCCGTGTTGGAGAGCAAGTCGAAGCAGGAATCCGTGCCGGGACAATCTCCCCATGGCCTCATCAAGCCACTCCAATCAAAAGGAACAGAGTGGAAGGAAGACCTATCGGGCACGGGAATGGAAACCGCAGTGGTTCTCCTCCCCGCCCAACAGAGGTAAACAACATCAACACCACTGCTCAAGGAAATCAACATGCTCCCCCACAGGGACATCAACAGCGTCAGCAGAATCAGGTTCAGTACCAACCCCAGAGGTATCAACCACGACCGAATCCTCAACCGCAGCCACAACCACCTCGTCAGCAGCAGCAGTTCAGAGGAAACGGTCAGTACCCGTACCAGAATAGGCAGAATTACAGGGAGCTCAGGAAGTTCACTCCACACAGTCAACCACTTTGTCAAATCATGACTACGCTGGTACAAAAGCAGTTACTCACTCTGATGGCACCTCTGCCTCCGCCTCATCCTCTGCCACCAAACTACCGAGAAAATGAGTACTGTGCCTACCATCAAGGACGTGGCCATGCCACTGATCGATGCTATACTTTGAAGAATGCCATACAAGACCTGATTGATGACCGCAAGATCGTCATCTCAGTCCCTGGAACTTCTCCAGCAACTTCCACCAACATTCTTCAGAATCCTCTGCCTTAACATCAGACGGACCCCTAGTTCATCTCGAGGTCCCACCGTCAACAGTATAGAAGAAGAAGAACGCCTCGATCGCTTCTTCTCCCCCATCTAATCCATTCATGCCTACACCTATGGGCCGACAAATCATCCTCGAATCTTGCAAGGGGCAAGTCCCTTTCTTCCTTCAGTCTCCGAGCCAGTAGTATTCAAAGGAGCACTTCCATATGATGTGCCAGTTGTTCAAGGGGCACCTTACAACCATTCACGCTGGGAACCAGTCATCCTGGAAGGAGCACAATCATACATCAATCCCACATACGAACCTGTCGTCTTGCAAGGGGCAACTCCAGAACAATCCAATCCGCAATGGAAGGATTATACTCATCAGCAGTAAGAGCCCATTGTCTTGGAAGGAGCTCCTCCAGATGAGCCAGTCATATTGCAAGGGGCAAATCCCGGAGGCGTGTCAATCACGCTACGACAGTTCGGACGAACAGAGAAACCCCCTGCCATATCAAGAGGACCAGTATTCATTCCATGGGAGCCTCCTGCTCCAGGAACAGTCAAACCAGGACCGCGACCTTATGTGATTTATGAAGACAAGCCTCGATATTATCCCTTCAGCACAGGCAACAATGTAGTCCTCAAGGCAAAAGCTCCATACGAGGAAGATCCGATACCCACACCAGCACCGTCGCAAGAACCGGTGGTCCTAGAAGGCAAAGGGGAGGAAAATTATAAAGAGGTCCCATGGCACTATCCAGAATGTGCGGAAGTGGGGAACATGAATCCCAATGGGCGTTGCATCCGAAGAGATAATCAAAACAGAGGAGATCCCTAAGGCGCTCTCTCAGGCCTCGGCAACAAAAATGAAGCCGCATACGATGTGGCGACTCAGCTCAAGTCAATCCCTGCACAAATCTCAGTATGGGAGTTACTCTGCACATCTCGCATACACCGAGAAATGTTTGCCAAAACCTTGAGCGATGCTCACGTCTCCTCCGATACGGCACCACAAATGATAGCATTGATGATTGGACAACTCCTGGCTCCGCGCGCCATCACCTTCACTGATAATGAATTGCCACCAGAAGGGCGCGATCATGGGCGATCCCTCAACATAGCCTTACGATACAAAGACCTTTATGTCCCGCTGGTCCTTATCGATAATGGCTCAAGCTTAAATGTCTGCCCACTCAAGACTGCGGAACGTTTGGGAATCAGTCCTTCTTCATTCCGACCCAGCACCATATGTGTCAGAGCATTCGACAACACCCGCCGATCAGTGGAAGGGGAGGTCGACATAGAGGTACAGATAGGTCCGGAAGTCTCTACCATCACATTCCAAATCCTGGATATATCAGCCTCTTTCAACATGTTGCTTGGACGACCTTGGCTGCACAAAGTTGGAGCTGTGCCATCAACCCTGCATCAACGAGTGAAGTATATCTGTGGAAATCAAGTGATCTCTATCCACGCAGAGAAGGAGCTCATCATTCCTTCCAATGCTGATGCCACTGAACCAGACATCCCGGTCATTGATATCCAGCACTCTGAAGAGGACATCCCGTTTCATAGTTTCGAATTCGAGACCGTGAACTCTATCGCTAATCCAGAACCTATAAGGGTGGACCGTGTCTTTTCGCCGGCAGAACGTCTGAGCCTCAAATACCGAATGAAGAATCACTTCAAGTCCAGAAAGGTACCACTGATATATAACCAACGCAAATGGGGACTCGGATACAGGGCAACCTTCATGGACAAAAGAAGGAAGAAATTTCGGTGCTCACCCATCCAATTCGTCAAGCTAGGAGAACCTTGCAAAGATCCAGGAGGGAATCAACCAACTGCACTACACAAAGGCCTCCTGATGAGCCTAGTTTGGGCCACGTGGCCCCCCATTCGATGGGATTAGATTCTCGAACCATCTAAGCCTCCAGAAGAAGAAGGGAATGATGAAGACGAAGAAGGAAGTCAAATACAGCAGCTTCAGGACCAGGTTACTCTGATACCTGCTCCCAGCCAGGGGCACAACCTGCCCACTTCAGCATCAATCAACCAAGGGCACAACCTGCCCACTTCAATTCCAGCTAGCCAGGGGCACAACTTGCCCATCTCAGCATCAATCAGCAAGGGGCACGACTCGCCTATCTTAGCAGAATCAACATCATCAATCATCAGCCAGGGGCAGAAGCAGCCCATCCATTGGACCAAGAAAGGGAAGTGGCCGGCCCTAGATTGGTCTGATGTCCAGATCCCAAACATGTGTCTCACTGTAGAACCAAATGAATTGCAGTGCGAGGTAAGTGATCCGGGAGGGACTGAGTATGACTCAGATCTCGAACCCGACCAGCGAGAAATCATGGTCATTGGGCCAGATTGTGATTCTTCGCCCGAATTATCAACCCCCACCTCTTCAAGAGAGGAAGTGTGGGGTCCTGAATGGTCATCTGTTCCCCTAACTTTTGAATCAGCCAAAGAGCCATCTGAGGGCTCTGGCTTCCAAAAAAAAATGCCTGTTAAGCAGCGACCGGAACTTTGGAACAAGTTGGGCTCAATCATGGTCTACAATGCCCACTTGTTCAAAGTCCCATGAATTTCGAAAATCCAAAAAAATCAAAAACTTTCAAAAGCCAAAAACATCTAGCATTTCCATTTCAGAAAAATCTCAAAAACCAAAAAATATTTCTTTTCCTGCATTCAATAGTGTGCCAAGTTCGTCTAAAGAGTCGCATGAGTTTGAAGTCGAATCATATGATTTTGACATCGAATTAGACTTCGAGCTCATGGGTCTGGACGAAGCTCGGGACGAGGAAGATGATGATCCGGCTCCCGAACTAGAGGATCTCCTCAAAAAGTTCGAATCTAAGGCCAATGTTGTAGCCGATGATTTCGAGATAGTAAACTTGGGGACACCTGAGATCCCTAGGGAAGTACACATTGGAAAATCGTTGCCACTTGAGATGAAACAGAAAATGATAGAGTTCCTAGCTCCAAGATTGTCCAACTTCGCGTTCTCATACGGGGCTCGATGAAGAGCTCATTGTACACCATCTGCCGACCAAGGCAGACATGAAGCCAGTGAAGCAGAAACTTCGAAGAATGAAGCCAGAATGGGCTCTGAAAGTCCGAGATGAAGTCATCAAGCAATACAACGCGGGATTCTTGGTAGTCTCCAACTACCCTGAATGGCTCGCCAACATCGTACCAGTACCAAAGAAGGATGGCAAGGTTCGAATGTGCATCGACTTCCGAGATCTCAACAAAGCCAGTCCAAAAGATGACTTCCCCTTACCACACATCGACACTCTAGTCGACAACATTGCTGGATACAAGGTCTTCTCATTCATGGACGGGTTCTCAGGTTACAATCAGATCAAGATGGCCGTCGAAGATCGCGAGAAGACATCATTTATCACTCCCTGGGGAACCTTCTGTTACAGGGTAATGCCGTTCGATCTGAAGAACGCAGGAGCAACATATCAGCGAGCAATGACAGCACTCTTCCACGACATGATGAACAAAGAGCTTAAAATATATGTGGACGATATGATCGTCAAATCTCACACAATTGAAGGACACTTTGAAGATCTGAAGAAGTTATTCAACGGATTAGAAAAGTACAAGCTCCGCCTCAACCCTCAGAAATGTGTCTTCGGTGCAATGGGAGGTAAGCTCCTCGGCTTTATGGTGAGCGAGGATGGCATCAGGGTCGACGAGAGCAAAACCAGAGCAATCATCGAGATGCCCCCTCCTAGAACAGAGAAAGAAATTCGTAGCTTCCTCGGTAGAATTCAATACATCAGTCGCTTCATCGCACAGCTCACACCTATCTGTGAGCCCATTTTCAAGCTCCTTCGGAAGAACGTTCCAAAAGAATGAAATGATGATTGCCAAGTCGCTTTCGACCGCATCAAGAAGTATCTCATGAATCCTCCAGTTCTAGTGCCGCCCACTCCCGGACGAGCACTATTGTTATACATCTCAGTAGCAGCAGAAGCCATTGGCTGTGTCCTCGGCCAACACGACGAGACCGGGAAGAAGGAACAAGCAATATATTATTTGAGTCGAAAGTTCACCGACTACGAGACCAGGTATTCCCCGATCGAGAAGACTTGCCTCGCCCTAGTATGGGCGACTCAGCGACTCCATCAATACATGATTACATTCCCTATTCTCCTCCTCGCTCACATGGATCCGCTCAAGTACCTGTTCGAGAAACCGGCACTCACTGGAAGAATAGCTAAATGGCAGCTACTCCTGTCTGAGTTCGACATCACCTATGTCACTCAGAAGGCAATCAAGGGGCAGGCCCTCGCTGATCACCTTGCTACTCACTCTCTCCTGGATTATCAGCCGCTCAAGACGTTCTTCCCTGATGAAGATCTCTTGCTCATTGAAGAGGGAGAAAAGAAGAAAAAAGATGAGTGGACGTTATTCTTCGACGGCGCAGCAAATTCTAAAGGGAGTGGTATTGGAGCAATCCTCTACTCTCCAGATGACGTCCCTATTCCTATCTCAAGGCGCATAGCATTCGAGTGCACCAACAACATGGCAGAGTACGAAGCATGCATCGCTGGCTTAAGGGAAGCCATAATCTTGGGCGTCAAGAAGCTACAAGTATTTGGAGACTCACAGCTTATCATCAATCAGACCAATGGCGAATGGAAAACCAAAGACGAGAAGTTGATACCATATCATGTGTATCTTGACAATCTGATCGAAGAGTTCAAAGAAATCACCTTCTCATACATGCCCAGAGCCAAGAATCAGTTTGCAGATGCTCTCGCCACACTTGCATCAATGCTCGAGATACCAAAAGGAGCTTCAGAATGGGAGCTCACAGTCGAAATTCAAGAAGAACCTGCCTTTTGCCTGCAAATAGAAGAAGCTGAAGCTGTCCCTGACAAACCTTGGTATGCCGACATCAAGCAATATCTCGAAACCCAGGAGTACCCAGAGTCAGCAACAGCAACAGATCGCCAAACCATTCAGCGTTTGGCCGGCCAGTTCACCATCAGTGGCGAAGTTCTTTACAAGCGATCCTATAATCATATCCTCCTTCGATGCGTTGATGAAACAGAAGCTGCAAAGATCATGAAAGAAATACACGAAGGAATCTGTGGCCCACACATGAACGGGCACATGATGGCAAAGAAGATTCTACGACTCGGCTACTATTGGCTCACCATGGAGACAGACTGTTGCCAGCACGTCAGAAAATGCTTTAAGTGTCAGGAGCATGCGAATCAAATCCATGCCCCCTCATCAGAGTTATACAACCTGACCACCCCCTGGCCCTTCTCCATGTGGGGACTCGACATCATCGGCAAGATCAGTCCCAAAGCATCAAATGGTCATGAGTACATACTTGTGGCAGTCGACTACTTCACCAAGTGGGTAGAGGCAGCCTCCTACACCACAATTGCAGCATCTCAGGTGATCAAATTTATGAAGAACAATATCATATGCCGGTATGGAATCCCTAATGTTATCATCACAGATAATGGGACCCCGTTTGTCAACAAGAAGATGGATGACTTCCTCAGCAAGTTCAAGATCCAGCGTCATCGAATAAGCCCCTACCTGTCCCCAGATGAATGGTGGGGTAGAAGCCGCAAACAAGACAATCGTCAGGATACTCGAGAAGATGGTCGTAACCTATCGAGATTGGTCAGATATGCTCCCATATGCACTTTGGGCCTATCGAACGTCTGTACGGTCTGCTACGGGCGTTACTCCTTTTGAACTTACTTATGGAATGGAAGCAGTCCTACCAGTCGAGGTGGAAATACCATCATTGCGGGTGTTACTAGAAAGCGAAATTGAAGAAGGAGAATGGCAACGGGCCAGATTCGATCAGTTGCAGCTAGCAGATGAAAAGCGCATGCGTGCACTAAGTCATTCACAGTGCTATCAGAAAAGGATCGCTCTGGCTTACAACAAGAGAGTCCGAAAAAGAAGTTTCAAGGTAGGCAACATGGTCATGAAGAAGATTCTACCGTCGCATCTTCCGGATCCCAGAGGAAAGTTCAAACCCTCGTGGGACGGGCCACTGATCATTAGAGAAGTACTTCCCGGAGGCGCCCTCAGACTCACCAGCATGAGAGGGGTGGATCTTCCTGAGCCAACCAACGCCGACAACGTGAAGATCTTTCACAGGTAAGTCATTCTGACCTTATCTAGAGTTACTTTAATAGAGCTGAAGTCAAGAAGTCAAAGCTGAGACCTCTGAGAAATCATTCCCGTCCACCAATAAGTGTTTCAGTAAGGGGATTCAAAAAGAGAGAAAAACAAAAAAAGAAAGAGGAGGAAAAATACAAAAAAAAGAGAAAAAGAATACAAAAGAAAAAAAAAAGAAAAAAGAAAAGAGAAAAGGGAAGCCAGAGAAAGGCACTAAAGGAAAAAATCAATCCAGCAGCTTTTTGTATGGGAGTTGGGCCTCTCTTCATATGTATCAAATGGGCTCAAAGTGAAGCCATGGCCCTTGGTGTGTTTGATGGGCCCAATGCTTCATTTTGGGCTCCCTCATGCTTTCTTGCCCTTGTCATTTCCTTTGGAGCTCTCTTTCTTTTCCATCTTCTTTTCAAGATTTTGGGCCCATGGGCATGGTAGGGCCCATCTCAAGTTTTGGGCTCATGGGGCTCACTTTGGGTGACCCCATCTTTCTTCACATGTGTATGGACCAAGGTGATTAGCCCATTCTTCATTTGGATCTCAAGTGGGCTAGATTTCCTAGTTGGGCTTTTATGGACAAATAGCCCAACTCTTCCATCATTTCTTGATTATGATGTACATCCTTGTACAAAGTGTGGTGGGCTCCTTGGAGTTTTTTATGTGGATGGGCTTTTGGGCCTTCATTGGAGCTTGGATTTCTTTGGGCCATGTGTGCACCACTACACTTTGTCCATGTAGGCTTTTTCTATCATGCTTTTTCCTTTGATGGATGGAGGACTGGAGTTACTTGACCATCTACAAGTCCCATGAGTGAGTTGTTCCAACAATCTCACTAAGTTCAAATGGTTTTCCCTTGTGGTAGGAATGTGGTTCTCAAGAGTTTCCCTTTAATGCTATCAACCTCAAATGGATGATCCTCAAGTGAGCTATCCATACAACCATAGCTCCTTGATCTTTTCTTTGGGGCTTGGTGGGTCATCCACCATCATCTCAAGTATGAGTGATTTCTTCTTCACTTTGTGAGAAAGAATGGTACCCATAAGTTGTCCATTTTTGTCCCATGCTTTGGGACATTTTGGATTTTGATCTTCAAGTGGGCTATGTATACCATTCTTATCCATTTTCATAATGGTTGGGTGACTCATCAAGCCATGCTCTTTTGTGCTCAAATGGTCTCCCTTTTGGTGAAAAAGTTGGTGCACATAAGTTGCCCAAACTTGTCCTTACATGGGCATTTCCAACTCTGATTCCTCATGTGGGCTAGGTGCATCAACTTTCTACCATTACCTTCTTTGATTCATATGTTTGGGGGTAGACCGCCATGTTGTATTCTCATGGCCAAAACTTTCATCAAGATGAGGCACATAAGTTTGCCCATGGTTGACTATTGAATGGGTCCTCATATTCTTCAAAGTGGGCTATGTGCTCTCTCCAATTCATTGAGATGAGGCATTTGGGTTGTCCTTGGGAGCCCACTTCCTTTCTATCCCCCACTTGTCCATGTCCATGTGTTAAAAAGATGGAAACATCTTAAGTGAGAACCATGGCCTTGGCATAAAAGTGGATCAATCCTTGGCCACATATGGACTTTGAAGAGGGATTTCTCATGTGAAGTAGGATTCTCATCCTTTGTTGATCTCATGGCACTTGAGTGCATGTGTTGTCCAAAATGTGTCCTTGGATGATGGACTTTTTCTTACCTAAGGCATGCCATGCAACCTTCTTTAAGGTGGGCCTTACTTTTTTCAATGGGCCCAACACATATCCTAAGTGACACATGGAGTTGGACTTTAGATTTTGCATTTGAATGTGAGTCCAATCCCATGGGTTTCTTGGATAATAATTTTGGATTTTAACGGGTAAGGGATAGGGACTTACCTTGCCAAGCTTGTAGGATTCAATGGCGGATGGTACCAGAGGTCACCGAGTGATTGATGAAGATGATCCTGCCTTCATTGTCCGCCGAGGGGACCACATGTGTTCCTTAGCTATGGAGCATCAACCTCTTCCCGCTATCAAGGGTCGAGGTACCAGGGATCGCTGGGACGACTGGGTGAAGGATCCACAGCCCTTGCTTGAACGAGTACTGGATGGTACTCCTTTTGCTGGCCTCCTCACCTTACGTTTCCGTAATAACGATGCTAACCGCATGATGCTCGCGGCCCTTTGCGAGAGGTGGCGGGACGAGACCCACACCTTCCAGCTCCCTTGTGGTGAATGGGGAATAACCCCCTTGGACATTTATATGCAAGTAGGCTTTCCGTTTCATGGAATAGTTGTTCCTCAAGTCAGCTCTCTGGCTCCCCTCACTTCCACTGACTGGCTACGGCTCGTTGGTGACGTCCCACCCGAGGGTGAATTCCAAGGCCATCAAGTAAAGATGCGATGGTTTTACAACACTTTTGCCTCCGTCATCCCCACCACCGAGCGAGAGGCACTCCACAAAGCTCGGGCCATGATCACTTATGCTTTCGGATCCTTTCTTTTCTGCCATGCGAATGAGAGAGTTGATCCTAAATTTCTTCGTTTAGTCGAGGATCTTCATCATCCCTATAACTGGAATGGGGCTATCTTAACCCGTATCTTTCAAGGTCTGGACAAGACTTGTCGGCATAGCCGGTCCTTCACAGGTTTTTGGCCTGTTGTTGAGGTATTTCTTCTTTCACTTTCCTTGGAGTCATTTGCCTTCTTTCTCTCTCTGATCATTAGATGTGCTTTTGTCCAGACCTGCTTTTATGACCATTTTCCCCATCTCGCGCCGAGGATGCAGGATGATATTGAGCCCTCTCAGTATCGCCACATGTACTGGCACCAGCAAAACCGTCAGCGGAACTCCCGAGTTCCCGGGGACAATTGGCGTGCTGACATAGACGGGTTGACCGTTGAGGACGGAAGTATCTTGCTTTCCCTACCCCCCGTGCCGTACTGTAACTGATCGTGGTGACCTCATTTGCTGCAGCTTGCTCGGATGTCGTATGCCAATTTTCCTCTCTATTATACCCCCCAGCGTGTGGAGGCATATGATGCTTCATGTCTCCGTATCATGCTTTCTGACGCTGAATCTTTTCAATGGTACCTGGGGGAGAGATTGCTTCGGCAAGTCACTGGGGTGGCTCGGGTCCCTTGTTCTGCACCTCCTCCAGCTGCTTGGATGCCAGTTGATGAGAGAGTTGAGGCTCTTGTGGGCCAGCCTGGATTTCGTTTCACGATTCCGGATCGTGATTATGATGAGTGGTATTTGCTGTTCGGCCAGGGGCCTCTGCTTCCTTCGCTTTATGTTCCAGGTGGCCGTCGCAGATATGCTGGAGGTTCAGTGACTGCCCCTTTGATGGATCTTTATCGTCGGGAGCGGGACGCGAGGAGGGACGATGATGATTATGTTGGCGACTTGTAGCTTGCTTGGGTGTTCTGCTTTGTATGGCCTTGTACTTTTGCTTTTATCTTCTTTTGTATCAAGCTCTTTTGAATGAATATATAATCTTTGATTTGTCTCAAATTTCTTGATGATGTCTGGATGCTTTGACTTTTGACTCGTTCTTTAATGATTTGAGGAAGATGAGGCTTTTTAACTGCATGGATAAGACTTGAAAGGTTCAGATTGCTTGATTAGGCCTTGTGGGCCCACTTAATGATTAGATCTTGGATTCTGGCCCTTCTTTTGATGATCGAGCCTTTGATCTTGCTGCTCCATGACTTGTGTAAGCTTTTCAATGGTTTGGATCCTGATGATCTAGTCCTTGAATGGTTCAGATTGATAGATTCGGCCCTGTGGGCCCACTTGAGACCTCAGGCTTTGCTTTGGGGCACCTCTTTTGATGACTTGTGAGGCTAAGAAGGCTTCTCATGGTGTGGATGATGGCTTGAACGTCTCAGATCGCTTGACTCGGCTTTGTGGGCCCACTTGATGATTAGATCTTGGATTCTGGCCCTTCTTTTGATGATCAACCCTTTGATCTTGCTGTTTGATGGCTCATGTAGGTCCTTCAATGGTTTAGATCATGATGATCTGGTCTTTGAATGGCTTGGATTGCTTGTGGCCCCCACTTGATCACCTTTCCTTCTCTTTGACTTGATCAGCCATGTTCTGGCCGCATTGCTCTGTGATTGGACCGGTGGGGCACCTTTTATATGATCTTGATCAGCCTCAGTCGAAATCTGGAGTGGACCGGAGCCTTGGGCGGCCCATGGAGCGCCATCTGCTGACGTGGACTGTCAGCCTCACCTACCAAGAACCCTGGAGCCAATCCCGCGGAGAGAGAGGAACCGCGTCCGTACGGGCGGCCCAGAGCAGGCCGCTTAAGGCTCGCCTCTTGAGTGGCCTAGGCTGGCTCTGGTTCGGACATTCCCTGCTATCCCCTTCTCCTGTCCCCCACATTCTCTGTACTGAGCTATTCGATTCAGCCATGAATCTTCTTTTCTCCTTGTCTTTTCTCTTCATTTTGTCCTCTTCCCATTTTGTCCTTTCTTGGGCAGCTTTGGATGATGATTTATGGGCCATAGTGGGAGAGGTTGGTGGGTCCCACACTCCAGCACTTGGTGAGGGCTTTAATAATGGAGGGATTCCTTTAATGGATGGTGGAGATGGTGCATTGAATGGGGGCATTGATGAGGGGCTAGGGATGGTGGTTGGTGGAGCCTTGAATGGCCCCATTAATGGTGGGATGGCTGAAATTTCTGATTTGAATGGGCCCCTCATAATGGGAGAAATGGATGGTATGGATGGGATGGGGAGATGGGACATAGGTGAGGCTATGCATCCCTTGAGTGTGGGCCACATGGATGATGTGATGGATGGTGGTGATGGGACCATGATGGACATAGATGGGCTGATCTCATGCTTGGATGGGATGGATGGTTCAGATGATACCTTTGACAGTTTGGATGCTCTTGATGAGGGCCGAGATGTGCGGCATACTTGCTTGGGTGGACTTGATGTGATCATTGATGATGTCCCCTTGATGATGGATGGTGTGGATGCTTCGATGATCCCTTTGATCGGCCAGGATGATGTTTGGATTCATGATTTCCAGTTGGAGAGGGCCGCAGGTCCAGATCTGACCGTTGACTCTTCGATCGGGGTTGCCGGGACCCTTTTTGATGGTTCAGATGTATTTTTCAACGGTCAGATTGGTCAGGATGCCACGATGTGTGGTGTGATCTTCACTGGTAGCCCTTTTGATGGGGAGCATTGTCCTTCTCTTGGTCATCGGTCCTTTGCGCACTCCGTTCATGAGGTGGGCGAGTCTTCCCATGCGGCTGAGGTTGTGACAGTTTCAGATAGTGATGCGACTATATCAGACATAGCCATTACTGAGGGCAGGTCAGGGGCTGTCGAGTCTGCAGAGGTTCCATCTTTTCCTTCTCCTTCGCCCGTTGACCTTCCGATCCTTGATGAGCTGTCCTTGATTTCTGGACCTTTTGTTCTAGAGGGGGAACCGGTGAGGACTTGTCAGCTGCTTCCTCGTCATTCTTGCTTGCCACGACTGCTTGCTTGGCTTGACAGCTTGTCAGCTTATGAGATTGGGGATTTGGAGTCCTATGGTCTTGGCGGTCTGATCCATATGGCTAGAGTTGACATTGATTGGAGGATGCTCGGAGCCGCTTTGATTGATTGGGTTCCTTCGTTGAACTTGTTCGTGTTCAATGATATGGAGATGGGACCCTCTTTGGAGGAGCTTGCACGCTTGACAGGCCTTCCTTGGGATTACACTCAGTATTTTTCGCCGAAGACGTCGCCGAAGACTGCCACACTGCAGAACTGGTTCGGGATCCCTTATCTTGTTCGGCCTGCAGCCGCCGGCCAGAATCCTGTGGTGTTCTCCTTGGACTTACTGTATGATCTTTTTTCGGGTCCTCAGAGTGTGGCCGATTCTACCTTTGCTCGGAACGCACTGATGTTCTGTTTGATAACTGAGGTGCTGTTTTCGGGATGGCGCAGGTCCCAGACTCCTTTGCTTTTTGAGGTGATGAGTAGTGTTATCCGACGGCAGGGGATCATTTCTCTTATCTCGGCCGAGCTGTTTAATGGGCTGACTGACTGTGCCCTGGGCCGCACTCGTGTCCTTCGCGGCTGTTGTGCCTTTCTTCAGGTATCTTTTCTGCACCTTTTTCCTCTTGCTTTGTTAGGAATTGCTCTGCTCTAGCTGATCTTTTCTTCCTTTTTGTGATCAGGTCTGGCTATGGGAGCGTCTTTCGCTGACCGTTCCTGTACCTTTTCCTGACACTCGTCGCCCAGACCTTATGCGACACATCATGGAGTTTCTTCCTCATACAGCTAGGATGAGCGAGCCCTTGTATCGCAGGATGTTTGCCGAACTTCGTGACTGGAACGTTCGTTAGGAGTCGTCTTGGCTTTCACTTCCTCCAGTGCTTTGTGATGCACACCGCCTTCCTCTCATGTTGGTAGGCTTTCGATCTTACTTCTCTTATCACCCTATCCGGTTCCTGCGGCAGTTTGGGTACGAGCAGGATGTTCCTCTTTTTGCTTTCACGGGTATCGGACGTCGAGCACTTCCATCCAGATCCTCTGACTTTAGGACCCGGATTGATTGTTCTTGGGCGAGTTACTTGACTGCTGATTTACTGGGTTTTGAGCTGCGGACTTTTCCGATGGCGACCGCCCCATATCAGTACTGGGTTACTGAGCAGTCTTTGTATCGACGTATCCCTTGCTGGCACCAGACTGCTGATGAGGATGAGCAGGATATCCTTGGAGATGCTGGCTCTTCATCTGGTTCATATGAACCTTTTGAGGAGCGCCCATTCATTGATCCTTGCTTCCTTTTGGCAACTCATGGCCATCTGCTGTCTGAGATCTCTGCACTTCGGTATCATTGTGAGATGATGTCGAGGAGATTGGCTGCCGATCAGAGGTTGTCTGACGAGGAGACAGCGATCCGTACCCTTGAGCGCGATGAGGTGCATTACCTGCGTATGGAGGTGAGCAGGTTGAGAGAGAGGCTATCTTTTTATGAGTCAGAGGACTTACCTGATGTGGCCGAGGAGGAGGGTAGAGATTGATTGTGTTGGCCACCTGCACATTCTTTTTTGCATATATAATTGATGATGATGAAATTTTTTGTATTTTTTTGAAAAAAGATAATATGATATGTGTAAAAGAAATATGATGCTTTTAATGAAAAAGAAGAAAACTTTTTTGGGAATCTATTGTGCCATGAGTTGTCTTGTGAGTGTGTGTCTGGACTTTTGTGTCGGGATATAGGAATCAGAACTGGGGCTCGGTCAATGCTTTGACCGATGTCTCGAGATTTGACTTGCGTGCTCCTTTGGTTCCCTTAGAGGTGTAGGCAACGAAAACTGTTGCCTCCTGAGTTTGTCAGAATTTGTAGAGCTCTTCGTTCCTGACTGCACTTCTTCTTGTTCTTGAACTGTAACTGCTTGAACCGCTCTGAACTGTCTGATTTCTTGGTACCTGCACTTTTCATTTTTTTTTCTTTTTTCATTTGGACCATTTTTGCCTGCAGCGCTCTTTCGAGTTTTCACCACAGCCGGCGTTTTCCAGTCATTTTTGCCCGTGGCGCCCTTTCGGGTTTTCACCACGTCCCGGGTATTTGATCTTGCCTGCCCCTTGGCAGCTATGCTGTTTTTACCCTCGGTGCCCTTTCGAGTTTTCACCGAGTCCGCCGTATGCCCATTGTTTTTACTCGGAGCGCCCTTTCGGGTTTTCACTCCGCCCTCTTTGTTTAGGCACACATTTTCTTTTTCTCTTTTTTTTTCTCTTTTTTTTGTTTTTGGATCTTTGGATAACTGCGGCGGTGAATAGAGGTCGGGAATCCGTCGTTGCCGGCCGATGGCAGTCTTTCAGCCCTTATCCTAAGTAACGATGATAGAGCTGTTGGTCTTTGCTAAAGACCCTTCTGAGATGAATGGATGGATGACTGTGTTTCTTCTTGGACTGATTTTTTTCTTGGATGCCTTGCTTTGGCTTCCCTTTTCCTCTTTCTTCTTTTTTTTTTCTTTTTCTTTTGCATTCTTTTTCTCCTTTTTTTGTCTCTTTTTTTTTGTCTTTTCCTTTTGAATCCTTTTACTTGAAACACTTATTGGTGGACGGGAATGATTTCTCAGAGGTCTTAGCTTCGACCTCTTGACTTCAGCTCTATTAAGGTAACTCTTGATGAGGTCAGAATGACTTACCCGTGAAAGATCTTCACGTTGTCGGCGTTGGTTGGCTCAGGAAGATCCACCCCTCTCATGCTGGTGAGTCTGAGAGCGCCTCCGGGAAGTACTTCTCTGATGATCAGTGGCCCGTCCCACGAGGGTTTGAACTTTCCTCTAGGATCCGGAAGGTGCGACGGTAGAATCTTCTTCATGACCATGTCGCCTACCTTGAAACTTCTTTTTCGGATTCTCTTGTTGTAAGCCCGAGCGATCCTTTTTTGATAGCACTGGGAATGACTTAGTGCACGCATGCGCTTTTCATCTGCTAGCTGCAACTGATCGAATCTGGCCCGTTGCCATTCTCCTTCTTCAATTCCGCTTTTTAGTAACACCCGTAATGATGGTATTTCCACCTCGACCGGTAGGACTGCTTTCATTCCGTAGGTAAGCTCGAAAGAATAACGCCCGTAGCAGACCGTACAGACGTTCGATAAGCCCAAAGTGCATATGGGAGCATATCTGACCAATCCCTATAGGTCACGACCATCTTCTCGAGTATCCTGACGATTGTCTTGTTTGCGGCTTCCACCCCGCCATTCATCTGGGGATGATAGGGGCTTGATCGATGACGCTGGATCTTGAATTTGCTGAGGAAGTCATCCATCTTCTTGTTGACGAACGGGGTCCCATTATCTGTGATGATAGCACTAGGGATTCCATACCGGCATATGATGTTGTTCTTCATAAATTTGATCACCTGAGATGCTGCAATTGTGGTGTAGGAGGTTGCCTCTACCCACTTGGTGAAGTAGTCGACTGCCACAAGTATGTACTCATGACCGTTTGATGCTTTGGGACTGATCTTGCCGATGATGTCGAGTCCCCACATGGAGAAGGGCCAGGGGGTGGTCAGGTTGTATAATTCTGATGATGGGGCATGGATTTGGTTCGCATGCTCCTGACATTTGAAGCATTTTCTGACGTGTTGGCAGCAGTCCGTCTCCATGGTGAGCCAGTAGTAGCCGAGTCGTAGAATCTTCTTCGCCATCATGTGCCCGTTCATGTGTAGGCCACAGATTCCTTCGTGTATTTCTTTCATGATCTTTGCAGCTTCTGTTTCATCAACGCATCGAAGGAGGATATGATTATAGGATCGCTTGTAAAGAACTTCGCCACTGATGGTGAACTGGCCGGCCAAACGCTGAATGGTTCGGCGATCTGTTGCTGTTGCTGATTCCGGATACTCCTGGGTTTCCAGATATTCCTTGATGTCGGCATACCAGGTTGTTAAGACAGCCGGTGATGAGTACCTAATATTGTATAATTAACCCTGGTTGTTAAGAGCATTATCATTGTTTTTTCGGTTAATTATCTCTCATTAGGTGAATTTTCTGTCTTCAGGTGATCAGGAGAGGTTGGACAAAATCCGAGTCAATCAGGACGATTTAGTGCCCAAAAGTGATCAAGATAAAGTATGTGGCAATCCTGAAGGAAGTCGAACCGTAAAGATTGAAGGACCATCATGTTCTACAGTTTGGACGGTCAAGATTGGATGTCCACATGTGGGACCAACCTTGCATCAAGCAACAAGTGGAGACATCTTCAATCCTTTGCACGGGACAAACATATCAACTGTCCATCTATGGTAGACCCCATAGCAAGCAAGATGAACTTCATCATCCACCAAGACATCCACCGCATCAATGGCCAGGATTATCACACAGTAGGCAATCTCAGCAGCCCAGGACCAACAAGATCACATCCACCATTCGTTTCACATGCAGCTGAAGATTCCACCTTCATCCAAACCATCTAGTGGGCCCCACCAATGTGCTGATTCAACCGTCCATCCAATGGACGTCCAAGCTGCAAGGTGGGCTACACACAGCACCATTCCAGTTGACCATCCTTCAGAAGTGTTCACCGTCTATCTCCTATCATTTGCTTGTATGCAACACCTGCAATAAAGATTTATCTTATCAGATGGCCAAGATCACAGCTCATCTTCACACGTGCAATTAGTAGACCCCACTGGTTGCACAGAAAGTATCCTCAGCCGTCCATCAGCTGGACAACCTTCCATTTCCACTGTCCATCCATTCCAGCTGTAGGAGATGGACCCGTTCATCACCGTCCAGCAATGGACATCTCCAATCACCATACAATCCATCCAAGCAGTGGACCACATGCCAGCACGTCCATCATCAAGCATCCAGCACCGTCCATCACTGCTGCCCACCTTCATCTGACGTACAGAGCATCAGCCGTCCATCCAGCAGTGGACGTCCGTCCATCTCCGGCTGCTGGACGTCCATCATCAGCAACTCTCCTCTTCATCTTCACTCCTTGCAGCCCACACGTGCACCCAGCAGAGGCAGTGTCCGTCCATCAGGTGGACCACCTTCAGTAGCACGTACCAGCAGCACCATCCAGCTGCTGGACGTCCCAAATCCACCGTCCACTCCCTCCACCTTCAGCATCATCACCTGCGTCAACAACCATCATCCAACGTCCAGTGGATCTCCACCGTCCAAATCCAGCTGGTGGACGTCATCGGCTCCCCTTGCTTCACACATGCCAGGAGGACTCCAGCCATCCATCCAGCAGCAGCTCAACGTCCAGCAGTGCTGCAATCTCCACCGTCCAAGCAGAAAAGGATCCCACCTGTCGCACGTGCAGAACAGCTCCAACGTCCCTAATGCAGCAAGCTCCTTCTCCAGCCGTCCAACCATCTGCCACACCAGCGGCCAGCTCTCCACCATCCAGTGGACCCCTTGATCCTTCTCATCATCTCCACCATGGCAGCAAGAGAGGAGCTCTCTCTCTCTCTCTCTCTCTCTCTCTCTCTCTCTCTCTCTCTCCCCACACATGTGTAAGGCATGGAATGCCACCTCATCATCCAAGCCTCACTCCAAGCCCAAACCTAAAAGAAAAGTTTGCTTTAGGCTTGGAGTGACACCTAGGATTGGAGTACTTTTCTTGCCACATGTCACTCCAAGCCTAACTGCAAGCCCGAACCTAAAAGAAAAGTTTGCTTTGGGCACTCCAAGCCTAACTCCATTCCCAAACCTAAAGAAACTTTTGGTGTGCCACTTAGGCTTGGGAGCTTCTCATGAGGCTATAAAAGAAGTTCCTCTCCCTCTCATTCTCATCATCCCATCCAAGAGTTCTCTTCTCTTCTTTAGTTTTCTTTCTTTCTTTTGTAGTGTAGAGTAGTTTTCTCTTTTGTAGAGAATTTAGTCTTCTATTATAGCATGGTTGGCTAAACCTCTAGCTAAGGCTAGGGGTGAAGCCTTTGAAGAAATTTGCAAGCTTTGGTTCTTTTGGTTCAACATTGGTGTGTGAATGTTGGAGTTCTCTTTGGTTGATTGGTTTGGTTATCCACCTCGGCGGACGCTATTGTTGTGGAAGACCCTTGATCCATCGTCGACTCCGGGCACGTTGGATGCTTGGGATCCCTTGCACACCAATTAGCTAGTTCATGATCGATAAAGTCCCTTGATCCATCGTCGACTCCGGGCACGTTGGATGCTTTGGATTCCCTACGGTCATCGAGCTAGAGCAGGTAAAGTCATCGATCTGTAAAATCCCTTGATCCATTGTAGACTCCGGGCACATTGGATGCTTTAGATTCCCTGCGATCGATAGACGAGATCTTAACGGTTGGATCGGTCAATCAAAGCCTCCTATCTTGTAAGTATGCATTTGATCGTATGAATTGTGATCTTATCGGTTGACTTGTTGGCAAAGTTGTTGATCTATACAATTCCTTGATCCATTGTCGACTCCGGGCACAGTGGATGCTTGGAATTCCTTGCGATCAACTAATGAGTGCTTCATGGTCAAATCAATCGGTTCAGATCACCATCTTTTATGAAATATGCAAATGGTTTAACTTTCTTATCTTCTGGTTGGAATGAATCTTTATTCAATTCCAGTTGAGTTATAGTTGGACCAATAAATCAAATCTTGTGAATGAATCAAAGGTGGATCCCTAATGCCTTAGCCCATTTTCTATTTTTGTCTTTCACCACACACAACTTGCTCCACTCTCGTGGATAAACCAGATTTCATCTCACACCTAAACTAATTCCTCTAAGTGTTCTTAACCCCAATCCCTGTGGATCGACCTCGGTCTTACCGAGTATTTTACTACTTCGCTACCTGCACTTGGGTGTGCAATCTTCGGATTGTAGCAAGTTTTTGGCGCCGCTGCCGGGGATTGGCATCGGTTAAGAATATTTTTGGAATTAGTTTTTGTACATATTTACTAACTCTTTTGTTTTGTTTTTAGGAATTGTCAAAAGCCGAATACTCTTCTTCTCGGGTAACCTCTTCCCTTATCTCTTTTACATGCTTAGTTTGTGCTAAGGTAAGAGTCTTGTGAATTAACCAAAATCATGGATGAAAATGAATTATGGGATGAGTACGAAGTGCATCATATGCCACCAAGAAAGAAGACCTTACGTGATTATATGGGTGGGTATGAAGTGCACCATGCTCCATCAATTAAGCCCTTACGTGATTACTATTTTGAGGCCGAAATGATTGAAAGAGATTGTGGTATTTGTAAGAGCGATGCACACTTAACAAAGGGTTGTCCTAAAATCCCTATTTTGCGAATGTTGTATCATCAAGCCAATACCAGAAATGCTTATCATAGGCCATTTTGTGCCCCAACGTCAAACACATATGGGTTTAATTGGCAAAGTCATCCCAACTTCAGTTGGAGAAATGAACCTACTGTCAGTGCTAGTAGTAATCCTCAAGAATTTTCTACTAGTACCTCGTATGTGCCTCCACCAAGGAAGACCCTAGAGGATACTTTGCATACATTCATGGAGGGACAAGCTCAAATCAATCAGAGACAAGATCAGAACATCATGAACATCATGCAAACCCTCCAAGAGCTCAAAACTTCCGTTGAAAGACTCGAATCATGCCAGAATGTTTGGGAGGAAGGGACTTTTCCAGCCCAACCTCAACCTAACCCCCAGGAGCAATATGAGGAGGAGGATTCGAGTTGTTCTAACCTTCAGGAGCCTGCACATGAATCCTCCCAAGCCATAGACGTGCAATACTCTGATGATGACATGTGTACACAGCATGGGGATGATGATGAGATCCACAAGGCCGACACAATTGATACCCTTGTGGAGGAGGAATTCCTCATAGCATCTTCTTCCGATTCCCTGGAAGTCTGTTTAGACCACTTTGTCGATTCCGATGATGAAATAATTTTGGAAGTGGTTACTGCATTGGGAGACTCAACTCCAGTGCTTGATACAAACCAGTGGGGGCCTCGTTTCGAAGAGCTCCCCTCTACCGATTCGGAGCCTTCACCGTCGAGTATTGAAGCACCAAAGTTTGAGACTCGGAATCTCATTCCTCGTTCATGTCCCATCGGGTCTAATTACGTCTTCATCCCTGTCGAGCGCCAAATTTTCTTCTATCAGCTCGAATACCAAGACTCAGCCCTAATCATGGAAGATGAAGAAAGTGTGGACACCATCATGGTTGCCAAATTAAAGCACAAGGGCACCAAGAGAATGCGAGGTGGTCAAGAGAAGAAGGATCCATTCATCTGCACACCATTGCGACATATTAGTGCAGAGGGTACTTACACCCAAAGTAGCTCAAATTCCATCACAAATGATCAAATTAATGGATTGAGCCTGACTGAGCTACTTGACGAAGGCTCAGGCAAGGGGCAAGAATCGCCTTTGATTGATTGGACCATAGTCATAGTCTCATCTAAGCCGGTTGAACCCGAGGAATTACAAAAGATCGGGGATGAGCCTGAAGAAATTGCATCCGAGACCAACTCGGATCCCAGCCCCAAATTTATCTTGATGTTTGGACAGGAGGATGTGGGCCCTCCTACTGATCTCTTTGGCCTGCCTCCTGAGGGGAGGGAGTGCAGGGCAGTAGTGGTTCGTAGTCCCCATGACGGCAGAATCAAAGCCGAATTCTCGGCACCCCGAGTTAAATAAGGAAACCTTCATTGCCGTCATTACCCGGGGTCCCTTATAAAAAAAAAAAAAAAAAAATTGGATGTTTAGTATCCATGTCTTTTATTTTCTTTTTTCTGGTAATTCATCCTTTCAGGTAATCTCTACCCTCTATTCTTCACCTTTATAGTTGCTCTCATGTTGATTATGATTTTCTATGCATTTATTTCAACATTGAGGACAATGTATCATTTAAGTTGGGGGGAGTAATTCCTGCGAAAAAATTCTTCCAATTGCCTATATTTTTGTTATTTTTTTTTTATCAGTTTGAAAAAAAAAAAATCCTATGAATTTATGTGATTTTGAAATAATTTGAATAGTAGAATGAAAAGGCATTTAGTGATGACAATGTTAAAACTTAGAGTTTAGTTGCTTCAGTAAATTTCAAAATTGAGTTCGTTCAATTAATTTTCCATTAGAAAATGATAAACATTGATTGAGTCATGAATTTTCACAAGTTCACATCTAACTTGCTCTGCCAGGATTTGAGTTTGATACTATAATGTTGACTTGATGATTGTTGAGAGTGATATGAACCAAGCCTGGAGATCCTTGTCTACTTTATTCATAGAAAAGTGAAAAAAAAAAGAGAAAAAGAGAGAGAATATTTATAGTAATTTGGGGCAAGGATTTTCATCCATTGTCGTTACCATTACAAAACATCACCATAGTACGAAGTGAGCCTTTTGGAGTCTTCGGCTATCGGTTATTGATTGAAAAAAAAAAAAAATTCAGAAGCTGGAAAAATATTGAAAGAACAGTAGCAAGGTTCAGAATCAGTGACTTAGTTGATCTGACCATTTTCTTCAATCATCAGTGTTAACATGAAAGTAGAAGACTGAACCCCTAGTTGTGTTAAGGCTAGACTTCACCGTGCACCATGGAACTCAATGTTTAGAATGCTTCTATTGAATCATTAATGCTTTGAACTCAATTAAGTTGTTTACTAAGTGACTAGAATCTAGGTTTATATATTCTCAAAACTATATGCCTTGGAAATTCTACTGTTTAAGGAACTTGAAGAATCACATAAATACATTAACCCTTTTTCTTTTCTTTATCTTGTTAAGTCTCGAGATGGTTTTGATTGGTGAAAACTGTCAAGGATAAGAATGATTGTAGTATTTTGAAAAATCCTTCGATGATTTTCGCATGTTTTGCTCGAGACTAGCAAAATGCTGGTTGGGGGGTGTGATGAGTACCTAATATTGTATAATTAACCCTGGTTGTTAAGAGCATTATCATTGTTTTTCCGGTTAATTATCTCTCATTAGGTGAATTTTCTGTCTTTAGGTGATCAGAAGAGGTTGGACAAAATCCGAGTCAATCAGGACGATTCAGTGCCCAAAAGTGATCAAGATAAAGTATGTGGCAATCCTGAAGGAAGTCGAACCGTAAAGATTGAAGGACCATCATGTTCTACAGTTTGGACGGTCAAGATTGGATGTCCACATGTGGGACCAACCGTGCATCAAGCAACAAGTGGAGACATCTTCAATCCTTTGCACGGGGCAAACATATCAACTGTCCATCTATGGTAGACCCCACAGCAAGCAAGATGAACTTCATCATCCACCAAGACATCCACCGCATCAATGGCCAGGATTATCACACAGTAGGCAATCTCAGCAGCCCAGGACCAACAAGATCACATCCACCATTCGTTTCACATGCAGCTGAAGATTCCACCTTCATCCAAACCATCTAGTGGGCCCCACCAATGTGCTGATTCAACCGTCCATCCAATGGACGTCTAAGCTGCAAGGTGGGCTACACACCGCACCATTCCAGTTGACCATCCTTCAGAAGTGATCACCGTCTATCTCCTATCATTTGCTTGTATGCAACACCTGCAATAAACATTTATCTTATCAGATGGCCAAGATCACAGCTCATCTTCACACGTGCAATTAGTAGACCTCACTGGTTGCACAGACAGTATCCTCAGCCGTCCATCAGCTAGACAGCCTTCCATTTCCACTGTCCATCCATTCCAGCTGTAGGAGATGGACCCGTTCATCACCGTCCAGCAATGGACATCTCCAATCACCATACAATCCATCCAAGCAGTGGACCACATGCCAGCACGTCCATCATCAAGCATCCAGCACCGTCCATCACTGCTGCCCACCTTCATCTGACGTACAGAGCATCAGCCGTCCATCCAGCAGTGGACGTCCGTCCATCTCCAGCTGCTGGACGTCCATCATCAGCAACTCTCCTCTTCATCTTCACTCCTTGCAGCCCACACGTGCACCCAGCAGAGGCAGTGTCCGTCCATCAGGTGGACCACCTTCAGTAGCACGTACCAGCAGCACCATCCAGCTGCTGGACGTCCCAAATCCACCGTCCACTCCCTCCACCTTCAGCATCATCACCTGCGTCAACAGCCATCATCCAACGTCCAGTGGATCTCCACCGTCCAAATCCAGCTGGTGGACGTCATCGGCTCCCCTTGCTTCACACATGCCAGGAGGACTCCAGCCATCCATCCAGCAGCAGCTCAACGTCCAGCAGTGCTGCAATCTCCACCGTCCAAGCAGAAAAGGATCCCACCTGTCGCACGTGCAGAACAGCTCCAACGTCCCTTATGCAGCAAGCTCCTTCTCCAGCCGTCCAACCATCTGCCACACTAGCGGCCAGCTCTCCACCATCCAGTGGACCCCTTGATCCTTCTCATCATCTCCACCATGGCAGCAAGAGAGGAGCTCTCTCTCTCTCTCTCTCTCTCTCTCTCTCTCTCTCTCTCTCTCTCCCCACACATGTGTAAGGCATGGAATGCCACCTCATCATCCAAGCCTCACTCCAAGCCCAAACCTAAAAGAAAAGTTTGCTTTAGGCTTCGAGTGACACCTAGGATTGGAGTACTTTTCTTGCCACATGTCACTCCAAGCCTAACTCCAAGCCCGAACCTAAAAGAAAAGTTTGCTTTGGGCACTCCAAGCCTAACTCCATTCCCAAACCTAAAGAAACTTTTGGTGTGCCACCTAGGCTTGGGAGCTTCTCATGAGGCTATAAAAGAAGTTCCTCTCCCTCTCATTCTCATCATCCCATCCAAGAGTTCTCTTCTCTTCTTTAGTTTTCTTTCTTTCTTTTGTAGTGTAGAGTAGTTTTCTCTTTTGTAGAGAATTTAGTCTTCCATTGTAGCATGGTTGGCTAAACCTCTAGCTAAGGCTAGGGGTGAAGCCTTTGAAGAAATTTGCAAGCTTTGGTTCTTTTGGTTCAACATTGGTGTGTGAATGTTGGAGTTCTCTTTGGTTGATTGGTTTGGTTATCCACCTCGGCGGACGCTATTGTTGTGCAAGCCCCTTGATCCATCGTCGACTCCGGGCACGTTGGATGCTTGGGATCCCTTGCACACCAATTAGCTAGTTCATGATCGATAAAGTCCCTTGATCCATCGTCGACTCCTGGGCACGTTGGATGCTTTGGATTCCCTATGGTCATCGAGCAAGTGCAGGTAAAGTCATCGATCTGTAAAATCCCTTGATCCATTGTAGACTCCGGGCACATTGGATGCTTTGGATTCCCTGCGATCGATAGACGAGATCTTAACGGTTGGATCGGTAAATCAAAGCCTCCTATCTTGTAAGTATGCATTTGATCGTATGAATTGTGATCTTATCGGTTGACTTGTTGGCAAAGTTGTTGATCTATACAATTCCTTGATCCATTGTCGACTTCGGGCACAGTGGATGCTTGGAATTCCCTGCGATCAACTAACGAGTGCTTCATGGTCAAATCAATCGGTTCAGATCACCATCTTTTATGAAATATGCAAATGGTTTAACTTTTTTATCTTCCGGTTGGAATGAATCTTTATTCAATTCCAGTTGAGTTATAGTTGGACCAATAAATCAAATCTTGTGAATGAATCAAAGGTGGATCCCTAATGCCTTAGCCCCTTTTCTATTTTTGTCTTTCACCACACACAACTTGCTCCACTCTCGTGGATAAACCAGATTTCATCTCACACCTAAACTAATTCCTCTAAGTGTTCTTAACCCCAATCCCTGTGGATCGACCTCGGTCTTACCGAGTATTTTACTACTTCGCTACCTGCACTTGGGTGTGCAATCTTCGGATTGTAGCCCAAAGTGCCTTCATTCCTCAGTGGAGTCGCCATTCTATGGACCCTCGTCCATTTTCCGCGCTCCCACACGACGTCGTTCTCCCTTTTCCTTTCCTTTCGGAAAAGAAGGAGATGAGGATGCGTGAGTGCGAAATCGCCGTTTGTGCCACCGGCTTGCCTCGTTCTCGAGGGCTTTGTTTGGTTGTCGTATTGAGCTGAATGTGTTTTTGTGAGTTTATATAAGACCAGAGTCGCCACTAGCCAGTTACTTCGAATCTACAGTCGGCTAGGCCCCGTAGAAACGTTAGAGAAGGGGATCCGAAGATTCCTTCCTCTAAAATGACTCCTTTTGATCTGCGGCCAGAGATTCAATGTAAGGGATCACGGTTACAGGGTGGTAAGAGGTTAAGCACCCCACACACTGCCCGTACCGAAGTACAGTCTCTACTTCACAGAATCGATTGAATACTTGAAAGTCTAGTTTAATCCTCGTATATTCTCATGGATGACATGATGCATGAATGCGGGTCTGAACAGTAAGAGTTTCTGATGGGCAGGTTCCAACAACAGGCAAGCCTAGAGCGTACGCTCGAACTGACAGGTGCTTTATGCGAGATGATGCATGCTGTGTGCTTGAATATTCAAAGTGTTTATAGTGATATGTACGTGAATGCAGGTCTGAACAGTAAGAGTTTCTGATGGGCAGGTTCCAACAACGGGCAAGCCCAGAGCATACGCTCGAACTGACAGGTGCTTTATGCGAGATGCATGCGGTGTGTTTGAATAATCAAAGTGTTTGCAGTGAAGCAGGGGGGTTGGAAGGAAAGTAAATGTTGCACTTATGCTAGATGCAAATGAGATGATGCTGGAAAGGAGTAGCTGGATGGACGGAAGTGTCGCAAGGGTTTGCGTCGAGTGGCTGGATCAAGACTTGGGTGACTTGAGAGGCTTGGACCAGTGGTCAGGCTGGGCTGGACCAGGGTTAGGCTCTCCTCACTCGGGCTCTCCTTGGTGGAAAAATGGACTAAAGGGGAAAGGGGACTCGGATCGCACTCGGGCTGAATGGGCTTCGAATGGATGCTGAAATGAGAAGGGGAGGGGGGTATTTATAGCAGCGGAGAGTGGCACTTTCCGTAATTTATTTCGGGCGGCCTGCTATGGGCCGCCCGTACGGCCGCTCCTCGGTTTCCAGCGATGTACGGTTGCTTCCTCGGGGCTGCTGTTTGACTCGCTGGGTCGACTCAATGAGTTAACTCAGCGGGTCGACTCGGTGATTTGACTCGACGGGTTGA
This sequence comes from Liriodendron chinense, assembly GCA_003013855.2. Lineage (NCBI taxonomy): Eukaryota > Viridiplantae > Streptophyta > Magnoliopsida > Magnoliales > Magnoliaceae > Liriodendron > Liriodendron chinense. The sequence continues at coordinate 7,832,250 of ML058335.1, forward strand.
CTCGGTGTTTTGACTCGGTGTTTTGACTCGACAGGTTAACTCAGCGGGTTGACTCAGCGGGTTGACTCAGTGAGTTTGACTTTTTTAGGATTTTTTGACTGACTTTTTTTTTATGGGGGGTTTTTCAGGGTGATGTTTAAGACTGGGTTGACTGGGTTCAGGCTTGGACTGGGCTATGGAATGGGGCTTACAAGGGTGAGTTTGGCTGAGTTTGGACTTGGGATTTGGGGTATGGTCCTCCATTCATCCAACTATCTCTACCAACAGTGTAGCCGAAGGTGGGGTGTCTACAGATGCCCCTCTTTGGCAGAGGTTGCATGCAACCGAATGCTAAAGCGAGTGGACACCCCACTTCTGACCCGGTCATTCATAAATCATGTTCTGAAATCTTTGCTTGCCTTTGCATCTGTGCCAGTTGATCGTTTGGAAACCGATCACTCGCACATACCGCGGGAGTTTGGAGAAAATGTTGCGATTGTTTTGTTTTTCACCACACACAACTTGCTCCACTCTCGTGGATAAACCAGATTTCATCTCACTAACCTAAACTAATTCCTCTAAGTGTTCTTAACCCCAATCCCTGTGGATCGACCTCGGTCTTACCGAGTATTTTACTACTTCGCTACCTGCACTTGGGTGTGCAATCTTAGGATTGTAGCAAGTTTTTGGCGCCGCTGCCGGGGATTGGCATCGGTTAAGAATATTTTTGGAATTAGTTTTTGTACATATTTACTAACTTGTTTGTTTTATTTTTAGGGATTACCCATAGCTGTATATTCTTCTTCTCAGGTAATATCCTTCCTTTTTTCCCTCTTTTACTATTCTTTCTAGATTTTCTTTTATTTTCATTAGAGTGTTATCATGCCCATATATGATGAGTGGACACAGAAATACGCTAAAATTCTTCGAGAAGATGAAAGGAAATCAAAGCACAATGGTAAGGAACGCTCCATGCGTGATTATCTACATGAGAACAATACACGTAAAGTTTCATCCGGTAAAACGCTCCGTGAGTATTGGAGTGAGAACAACGTATACGATGTTCCACCGGTTAAAACGTTGCGTGAGTATTGGAGTGAGAACAACGTATACGATGTTCCACGGGTTAAAACATTGCGTGAGTATTGGGATGAGAACAATATATATTATGCTCCACCAGTTAAGTCGATGCGTGATTGTTTGTATGGCTATGCTTATCAACAACCATATAGTGTGCCATCATACAATGCGAACAAACCTAATTGATGGAACTATCAAATTCCAATCGGAGAGACGGACCAACAATGAATGTTAACTATCCCCAAGGGCCCCCTATTTATGTGTCTCCACCGAAAAAGACCCTCGAGGATACGTTGCAAATGGAAAGCACCTCGCAAATCATCAATGAGATGGAAACATTGACTGAGCACATGAAATCACACCTCACTAATGAGGAGGAAAGGACTCCCCTAGTCCAACCTCCGTCTAACCTAATTGAACAACTCGAGATGATTGATTTCAATTCTTCCGATATACTTGTTCAGCGTGGCGGAGATACTATTACCTTTAGATACAACGAAGAGATTCTAATGAAGGTTGACGAACCTGAGGAATCTGAAAAATCTGAGGGTGATAATATGATTGGTGATGTTCAACAAGATGAAGACTCAGAGTGTGCTTATGAGCCCGTGGTCCCGTTTCCCCAAAGGTTAATCTCTTTTGAGCCTCTAGTTAATAATCATGCCATGGAAATTCCCCAACAAAGTGATTTTGATACAATCCACCAAGTTGACACGCCCAATTTCATTATTGATGAAGAGTTTTCCTGTATTGAGTGTCCTAATTCTTTGGAAGATTGCTTGGCTCACTTTGAAGATTCGAATGATCCCATGATTCAAGAAATAGTGAACGCCTTGCAAGACCCGGTGCATGAAAAGATGTTTTCCACTGATTCTCACTTAATACCATCTATTGTGGAAACACCAGGAGATTCTGATCGTATGGAGAAGACACCACCATTTGAAGAATCATTTGAAGTCTCTCCATCGCTTTGGTCTTTTCAGACTGAAGTGGATCATTACTGGGAAGATCCATTTTTGATAAACCATTGCCCAGTTAATGCATTAAGGAGATATCTTCTTGATGATGTCTCCTTTTCTCGTACATGTGGTGAGAATTTCTATTGGCCCATAATGATTAAGAACACCCATGTACATTGTCGAGAAGGACTATGGATGGTCTTAATGTGAAATTTATTGAAATACATGATGATCCTGCTCCAGTCTATTCCCTTGATTGATCTCCTAGTTTGATGGAGATCCATTTCCCTGCTTTTTTAGGATAGATTAGTTTAGATTAGGATTTCTTGTCTTTGCTTATAGATATGAATAAACTTACTCTTTAATAATTCTCTCAGGTACTCTCTCACTCACTCCTCTTTTTGTTGCTCTCATATTATGTTACATTGCATATTTTTCAACATTGAGGACAATGTCGAATTTAGGTTGGGGGTGGGAATTCCTGCGGAATTTTATTGAGAAAGTTGTTAATTTTTTTTTTAGTTTTATGTTATTTAAAAAAAAAATTCCTATGAAATTATGTGATTTTGAAATTATTTGAATAGTAGAATGAAAAGGCATCCAGTAATGAGAATATTAAAGCCTAGAGTTTTAGATTACTTCAATAAATTTCAAAATTGAGTTCTTTCCATTAATTTTTTATTAGAAAATGATAAACATTGATTGAGTCATAAATTTTCACAGTTCACATCTAGCTTGCACTGTCAGGATTTGAGTTTGATACTATAATGTTGACTTGATGATTGTTGAGAGTGATAGGAACCAAGCCTGGAGATCCTTGTCAACTTTGTTTAAAAAAAAAAAAAGAGAGAGAGAATATCATCGTAATTTGGGGCAAGGACTTTCATCCATTGTCGTTACCATTACAAAACATTACCATAGTACGAAGTGAGCCTTTTGGATTCTTCGGCTATCGGTTATTGATTGGAAAAAAAAAAAAAAAAAAGAACAGCAGCAAGGTTCGGAATCAGTGATTTGGTTGATCTGACCATTCTCTTCAATCATCAGTGTTAACATGAAAGTAGAAGATTGAACCCCTACTTGTGTTAAGGCTAGACTTCACCGTGCACCATGGAACTCAATGTTTAGAATGTTTCTAATGAATGATCAATGCTTTGAACTCAATTAAGTTGTTTACTAAGTGACTAGAATCTAGATTTTTATATTCTCAAAACTATATGCCTTGGAAACTCTACTGTTTAGATAATTTGAAGGATCACATAAAATCTTTTCTTCCTTTATCTTTGTTTTATTAGGAAATAAGAAAAGTCTTGAGATGATTTCGATTGATGAAAACTATCGAGGATAAGATTGATTGCAGTATTTTGAAAAATCCTTAGATTATTTTCGCACGTTTTGCTTGGGACTAGCAAAATGCTGGTTGGGGGGTGTGATAAGTACCTAATATTGTATAATTAACCCTGGTTGTTAAGGGCATTATCATTGTTTTTCCGGTTAATTATCTCTCATTAGGTGAATTTTCTGTCTTCAGGTGATCAAGAGAGGTTGGACAAAATCCGAGTCAATCAGGACGATTTAGTGCCCAAAAGTAATCAACGTCAAGTGTGTGGCAATCCTGAGGAAAATCAGGGCGTAAAGATCGAAGAGTGAACCATATTCTGTGGTGGATTTGAAGTCTCAGAAGGCCTCATCAAATTGTCATATTTTGGAGGTCCATCTGAGACATGTTATGATGTTCGTGATCAAGGCCTTCACAAAAAAATGGATGATCATGCTTGGATGGTCAAGATTGGATGTCTATAGTTGGGACCAACTGTGCATCACGGCTGGCGACACTTTCATGAGCATCAGATCAAAGGCCCTAATCGACTAGCACTTTGGACCATACCATCATCTCCAACAATCCAATCCATCCATCATGATCAGCTGGACACCAGTCATCCATGCACATCACAACCGTCCATATTCAACCATCCATCATCTGTGTAGGGCTGGCCAAGGTGGACACCACTATGTGCAACGTGCAGCAAGGATGGACGTCCACCAGCCTCACACGTGCCAGATCAACCAGGTGGGCCACACAACAGTCCAGCTGCAGCTGCAGCTGCTCAGCGTGCAATCCAATCTCCACCAGCTGCCGGACGTCCATTCACATCAATGGCCAGCGCTGTGGACCCCACATGCCATCCACGTCTGATCATCTCAGCCGCTCATGCAGCCATCCAGTTCTGCTCACACGTGTAACACAAGTGCTGCATCCAGGCCATCCAATCAATGGCCAGCACACCAGTCTTCAACCTCCATCAACACGTGCATCCTGCAAGAAGAAAAAGATGATCAGCCGTCCATCAATCATCCAGGCCCACCTTCATCTTCAATTAACGTCCATCAGATCCAAGCTCCAGTCAGCTCCACCGTCCATCTCAGCTGGCCACCATCTTCATTTCCAACCGTCCAACTCCATCAGCTCCCCACCTGTTGCACGTGCAGCAACCCCAATCCAGTGGCTGTTCAGCTGCTGCACATCAACGCCGTCCATCAAGCAGGTGGACCCACCGTCATTTGTAATCGTCCACCAGGGCTGGACGTCCAAGACCATTTCCAGCTCCATCAACGGCCAGCAAACAACACCACAGCATCCATCAGCCGTCCATCTGTCCAGATGGTGGACCACATTCTCCAGCACGTGTGGAAGCAAGCTTCAGCGTCCAGCAGATCCTCAGCCAACCATCAGCCCAGCAACGTTGTGGACCCCACCTTCAATGAACAGCAAACAACCGTCCATTTATTGGACGCATCTGCCATTAGCTGTCCACAACACCAGTAGCTCATCCTCAGCCGTTGATCCATCTATCCACAATGGACCCATCATCACCATCCAGCTGCTACTTCATCAAGACCGTCCATCAATGTGGAGTTGATGAATGTCCAACAATGGACAGTTTTCTCCATTCCACCGTCCATCAAGATGGGCCCCATTCCAATCATCCAATGGTTCAGCCAGCAGCCCCACTGATCACACGCCCTTCATCCAGTCCAGCTCATGGACGTCCCTGCTGTAGCACGTGCCGGCCATGGATCCAGCAGATCTCCACCTTCAGCAGTCCAAGCAATGGACGTTCCATCCGTCCTCTTCATCTTCACTACAGTCCATCATCAGCAACTCTCCTCTTCATCTTCACTCCTTGCAGCCCACACGTGCACCCAGCAGAGGCAATGTCCGTCCATCAGGTGGACCACCTTCAGTAGCATGTTGACCAGCAGCACCGTCCAGATCTGGACGTCCCAAATCCACCGTCCACTACCTCCACCTTCAGCATCATCACCTTGCTTCATACATGCCAGTCGGACTCCAGCCATCCAGCAGTAGTGCTGCAACTCCACCCGTCCAGCTGCTGGACGTCCATCATCAAACGGCCAGGCAGCTTCACACGTGCAGCAGCAGTGCTGCAACTTCATCTTCAACATCCAGCAGGTGGACCGCTCCATCTCCAGCACCCTCACACGTGCAGTCCTCTCCAGCCGTCCAACCATCTGCAGCACCAGCACACCAGCAAACAGATCTCAATTTTCCAACCGTCCATCGCACAACAAGGTGGACCCCATCAAAAAGCCAGCAGTTCTTCTCCCCCACACGTTTGCAAACAAGAGAGGAGCTCTCTCTCTCTCTCTCTCTCTCTCTCCCCCCACACATGTGTAAGGCATGGAATGCCACCTCATCATCCAAGCCTCACTCCAAGCCCAAACCTAAAAGAAAAGTTTGCTTTAGGCTTGGAGTGACACCTAGGATTGGAGTACTTTTCTTGCCACATGTCCATCCAAGCCTAACTCCAAGCTCGAACCTAAAAGCAAAGTTTGCTTTGGGCACTCCAAGCCTAACTCCATTCCCAAACCTAAAGAAACTTTTGGTGTGCCACCTAGGCTTGGAAGCTCCTCATAAGGCTATTAAAGAAGCTCCTCTCCCTCTCATTCGAATCATCCCTCAAATCCCATCCAAGAGTTCTCTCTTCTTTAGTCTTCTCTTCTTTCTTTTGTAGTGTAGAGTAGTGTAGTTTTTCCTTTGTAGAGAATTTAGTCTTCCATTGTAGCATGGTTGGCTAAACCTCTAGCTAAGGCTAGGGGTGAAGCCTTTGAAGAAATTTGCAAGCTATGGTTCTTTTGGTTCAACATTGTGTGGTGTAAATGTTGGAGTTCTCTTTGGTTGATTGGTTTGGTTATCCACCTCGGCGGACGCTATTGTTGTGCAAGCCCCTTGATCCATCGTCAACTCCGGGCACGTTGGATGCTTGGGATCCCTTGCACACCAATTAGCTAGTTCATGATCGATAAAGTCCCTTGATCCATCGTCGACTCCGGGCACGTTGGATGCTTTGGATTCCCTATGGTCATCGAGCTAGTGCAGGTGAAGTCATCGATCTGTAAAATCCCTTGATCCATTGTAGACTCCGGGCACATTGGATGCTTTGGATTCCCTGCGATCGATAGACGAGATCTTAACGGTTGGATCGGTAAATCAAAGCCTCCTATCTTGTAAGTATGCATTTGATCGTATGAATTGTTATCTTATCGGTTAACTTGTTAGTAAAGTTGTTGATCTGTACAATTCCTTGATCCATTGTCGACTCCGGGCACAGTGGATGCTTGGAATTCCCTGCGATCAACTAACGAGTGCTTCATGGTCAAATCAATCGGTTCAGATCACCATCTTTTATGAAATATGCAAATGGTTTAACTACACTTCTTCTTGTTCTTGAGCTGTAACTGCTTGAACCGCTCTGAACTGTCTGATTTCTTGGTACCTGCACGGAAAAAGGCCGGCTGTGGTGAAAACTCGAAAGAGCGCTGCAGGCAAAAATGGCTCGAATGAAAAAAGAAAAAAATAAAAAGTGCAGGTACCAAGAAATCAGACAGTTCAGAGCGGTTCAAGCAGTTACAGCTCAAGAACAAGAAGAAGTGCAGTCAGGAGCGAAGAGCTCTACAAATTCTAACAATCTCAAGAGGCAACAGTTTCCATTGCCTACACCTCTAAGGAACCAAAGGAGCACTCAAGTTAAATCTCGAAACATCGGTCAAAGCATTGGCCGAGCCCCAGTTCTGATTTCTATATCCCGACACAAAGTCCTGACACACTCACAAGATAACTCATGGCACAATAGATTTTCAAAAAGTTTTCTTCTTTTTCATTAAAAGTATCATATTTCTTTTACACATAACATATCATCTTTTTCAAAAAATACAAAAAATGCATCACCATCAATCATATATACAAAAAAGGAATGTGCAGGTGGCCAACACAATCAATCTCTACCCTCCTCCTCGGCCACATCAGGTAAGTCCTCTGACTCATAAAAGGATAGCCTCGCTCTCAACCTGCTCACCTCCATACGCAGGTAATGCACCTCATCGCGCTCAAGGGTACGGATCGCTGTCTCCTCATCAGACAATCTCTGGTCGGCAGCCAATCTCCTCGACATCATCTCATAATGATACCGAAGTGCAGAAATCTCAGACAGCAAATGGCCATGAGTGGCCAAAAGGAAGCCAGGATCGATAAACGGGTGCTCCTCAAAAGGTTCATATGAACCAGATGAAGAGCCGGCATCTCCAAGAATATCCTTCTCATCCTCATCAGCAGTCTGGTGCCAGCAAGGGATACGTCGATACAAAGACTGCTCCGCAACCCAATACTAATATGGGGCGGTCGCCATCGGAAAAGTCCGCAGCTCAAAACCCAACAAATCAGCAGTCAAATAACTCGCCCAAGAACAATCAATCCGGGTCCTAAAATCAGAAGATCTAGATGGAAGCACTCGGCGTCCGATACCCGTGAAAGCAAAAAGAGGAACATCCTGCTCGTACCCAAACTTGCCGCAGGAACCGGATAGGGTGATAAGAGAAGTAAGATCGAAAGCCTACCAATGTCAGAGGAAGGCAGTGTGCATCACAAAGCACTGGAGGAAGTGAAAGCCATGATGACTCCCAACGAACGTTCCAGTCACGAAGTTTGGCAAACATCCTGCGATACAAGGGCTCGCTCATAATAGCTGTATGAGGAAGAAACTCCATGATGTGTCGCATAAGGTCTGGGCGACGAGTGTTAAGAAAAGGTACAGGAACGGTCAGCGAAAGACGCTCCCATAGCCAGACCTGATCACAAGAAGGAAAAGAAGTTCAGCTAGAGCAAAGCAATTCCTAACAAAGCAAAAGGAAAAGGTGTAGAAAAGATACCAGAAGAAAGGCACAACAGCCGCGAAGAACACGAGTGCGGCCCAGGGCGCAGTTAGTCAGCCCATTGAACAGCTCGGCCAAGATGAGAGAAATGATCCCCTGTCGTCGAATAGCTCGACTCATCACCTCAAAAAGCAGAGGAGTCTGGGACCTGCGCCATCCCGAGAACAGCACCTCAGCAATCAAGCAGAACATTAGTGCGTTCCGAGCAAAGGTAGAACCGGCCACACTCCAAGGACCCGAAAAAAGATCATACAGTAAGTCCAAGGAGAACACCAAAGCATCCTGGCCACCGGCTGCAGGCCGAACAAGATAGGGGATCCCGAACCAGTTCTGTGGTGTGGCAGTCTTCGGCGATGTCTTCGGCGAAAAATACTGAGTATAATCCCAAGGAAGGCCTGTCAAGCGTGCAAGCTCCTCCAAAGAAGGCCCCATCTCCATATCGTTGAACACAAATAAGTTCAACGAAGGGACCCAGTCAATCAAGGCAGCTCCAAACATCCTCCAATCAATATCAACTCTAGCCATATGGATCAGACTGCCGAAGCCATAGGACTCCAAATCTCGAATCTCATAAACGGACAAGCTGTCAAGCCAAGCAAGCAGTCGTGGCGAGCAAGAAGGACGAGGAAGCAACTGACAAGTCCTCACTGGTAACCCCTCTAGAACGAAAGGCCCAGAAATCAAGGACAGATCATCAAGGATCGGAAGGTCAACGGGCGAAGGAGAAGGAAAAGCTGGAACCTCTGCCGAATCGACAGCCCCTGACCTGCCCTCAGTAACGGCTATGTCTGATATAGTCGCATCACTATCTGAAACTGTCATAACCTCAGCCGCATGGGAAGACTCGCCCACCTCATGAACAGAGTGCGCAAAAGACCGACAACCAAGGGAAGGACAATGCTCCCCATCAAAAGGACTATCAGTGAAGATCACACCGCACATCGTGGCATCCTGGCTAATCTGATCGTCGAAGAATACATCTGAACCATCAAAAAGGGTCCCGGCAACCCCGATCGAAGAATCAACGGCCAGATCTGGACCTGCGGCCCTCTCCAGTACGAAATCACGAATCCAATCATCATCCTGGCCGATCAAAGGGATCATCGAAGCATCCACACCGTCCATCATGAGGGGGGTATCATCAACGATCACATCAAGTCCACCCAAGCAAGTGTGCCACACATCCTGGCCCTCATCAAGAGCATCCAAACCGTCAAAGGTACCATCTGAGCCATCCATACCATCCAAGCATGAGATCAGCCCATCTATGTCCATCATGGTCCCATCACCACCATCCATCACATCATCCATGTGGCCCACACTCAAGGGATGCATAGCCTCACCTATGTCCCATCTCCCCATCCCATCCATACCATCCATTTCTCCCATTATGAGAGGCCCATTCAAATCAGAAATTTCAGCCATCCCACCATTAATGGGGCCATTCAAGGCTCCACCAACCACCATCCCTAGCCCCTCATCAATGCCCCCATTCAATGCCCTATCTCCACCATCCATTAAAGAGATCCCTCCATCATCAAAGCCTTCAACTCTTTTTGAAGTGTGGGACCCGCCATGGACAGTCCCCACAGCCCCTAAACCTCCACCGTCCATTGCTTGAGAAAAGATAAACCAAGAAGAGGACAAAAGGAGAAGGGAAGATGAGACAAGAAGAATATTCATGGCTGGAATCAAACTCGCCAGTGCAAAGCAGGTGGAGACAGGGACAGTGGACAGAGAAGAATGTCCGAGCACGAGCCAGCCCAGGCCGCTCAAGAGACAAGCCCTGGGCGGCCTGCTCTGGGCCGCCCGTACGGACACGGATCCCCTCTCTCCGCGGGATTGGCTCCGAGGTTCTTGGTAGGTGAGGCTTGACAGTCCACGTCAGCAGATGGCGCTCCATGGGCCGCCCAAGGCTCCGGTCCACTCCAGATTTCGACTGAGATTGATCAAGATCATATAAAAGGTGCCCCACCGGTCCAATCACGGAGCAATGCGGCCAGAACATGGCTGATCAAGTCAAAGAGAAGGAAAGGTGATCAAGTGGGGGCCACAAGCAATCCAAGCCATTCAAAGACCAGATCATCATGATCTAAACCATTGAAGGACCTACATGAGCCATCAAACAGCAAGATCAAAGGGCTGATTATCAAAAGAAGGGCCAGAATCCAAGATCTAATCATCAAGTGGTCCCACAAAGCCGAGTCAAGCGATCTGAGACGTTCAAGCCATCATCCACACCATGAGAAGCCTTCTTAGCCTCACAAGTCATCAAAAAAGGTGCCCCAAAGCAAAGCCGAGGTCTCAAGTGGGCCCACAGCGCCGAATCTATCAATCTGAACCATTCAAGGACTAGATCATCAGGATCCAAACCATTGAAAAGCTTACACAAGTCATGGAGCAGCAAGATCAAAGGCTCGATCATCAAAAGAAGGGCCAGAATCCAAGATCTAATCATTAAGTGGGCCCACAAGGCCTAATCAAGCAATCTGAACCGTTCAAGTCATCATCCATGCAGTTAAAAAGCCTCATCTTCCTCAAATCATTAAAGAACGAGTCAGAAGTCAAAGCATCCAGACATCATCAAGAAATTTGAGACAAATCAAAGATTATATATTCATTCAAAAGTGCTTGATACAAAAGAAGATAAAAGCAAAAGTACAAGGCCATATAAAGCAGAACACCCAAGCAGGCTACAAGTCGCCAACATAATCATCATCGTCCCTCCTCGCGTCCCGCTCCCGACGATAAAGATCCATCAAAGGGGCAGTCACCGAACCTCCAGCATATCTGCGACGGCCACCTGGAACATAAAGCGAAGGAAGCAGAGGCCCCTGGCCGAACAGCAAATACCACTCATCATAATCACTATCCGGGATCGTGAAATGAAATCCAGGCTGGCCCACAAGAGCCTCAACTCTCTCATCAACTGGCATCCGAGCAGCTGGAGGAGGTGCAGAACAAGGGACCCGAGCCACCCCAGTGACTTGCCGAAGCAATCTCTCCCTCAGGTACCATTGAAAAGATTCAGCGTCAGAAAGCATGATACGGAGACATGAAGCATCATATGCCTCCACACGCTGGGGGTATAATAGAGAGGGAAATTGGCATACGGCATCCGAGCAAGCTGCAGCAAATGAGGTCACCACGATCAGTTACAGTACGGCACGGGGGGTAGGGAAAGCAAGATACTTACGTCCTCAACGGTCAACCCGTCTATGTCAGCATGCCAATTGTCCCCGGGAACTCGGGAGTTCCGCTGACGGTTTTGCTGGTGCCAGTACATGTGGCGATACTGAGAGGGCTCAATATCATCCCGCATCCTCGGCGCGAGATGGGGAAAATGGTCATAAAAGCAGGTCTGGACAAAAGCACATCTAATGATCAGAGAGAGAAAGAAGGCAAATGACTCCAAGGAAGGTGAAAGAAGAAATACCTCAACAACAGGCCAAAAACCTACGAAGGACTGGCTATGCTGACAAGTCTTGTCCAGACCTTGAAAGATACGGGTCAAGATAGCCCCATTCCAGTTATAGGGATGATGAAGATCCTCGACTAAACGAAGAAATTTAGGATCAACTCTCTCATTCGCATGGCAGAAAAGAAAGGATCCGAAAGCATAAGTGATCATGGCCCGAGCTTTGTGGAGTGCCTCTCGCTCGGTGGTGGGGATGACGGAGGCAAAAGTGTTGTAAAACCATCGCATCTTTACTTGATGGCCTTGGAATTCACCCTCGGGTGGGACGTCACCAACGAGCCGTAGCCAGTCAGTGGAAGTGAGGGGAGCCAGAGAGCTGACTTGAGGAACAACTGTTCCATGAAACGGAAAGCCTACTTGCATATAAATGTCCAAGGGGGTTATTCCCCATTCACCACAAGGGAGCTGGAAGGTGTGGGTCTCGTCCCGCCATCTCTCACAAAGGGCCGCGAGCATCATGCGGTTAGCATCGTTATTACAGAAACGTAAGGTGAGGAGGCCAGCAAAAGGAGTACCATCCAGTACTCGTTCAAGCAAGGGCTGTGGATCCTTCACCCAGTCGTCCCAGCGATCCCTGGTACCTCGACCCTTAATAGCGGGAAGAGGTTGATGCTCCATAGCTAAGGAACACATGTGGTCCCCTCGGCGGACAATGAAGGCAGGATCATCTTCATCAATCACTCGGTGACCTCTGGTACCATCCGCCATTGAATCCTACAAGCTTGGCAAGGTAAGTCCCTATCCCTTACCCGTTAAAATCCAAAATTATCATCCAAGAAACCCATGGGATTGGACTCACATTCAAATGCAAAATCTAAAGTCCAACTCCATGTATCACTTAGGATATGTGTTGGGCCCATTAGAAAAAGTAAGGCCCACCTTAAAGAAGGTTGCATGGCATGCCTTAGGCAAGAAAAAGTCCATCATCCAAGGACACATTTTGGACAACACATGCACTCAAGTGCCATGAGACCAACAAAGGATGAGAATCCTACTTCACATGAGAAATCCCTCTTCAAAGTCCATATGTGGCCAAGGATTGATCCACTTTTATGCCAAGGCCATGGTTCTCACTTAAGATGTTTCCATCTTTTTAACACATGGACATGGACAAGTGGGGGATAGAAAGGAAGTGGGCTCCCAAGGACAACCCAAATGCCTCATCTCAATGAATTGGAGAGAGCACATAGCCCACTTTGAAGAATATGAGGACCCATTCATGAGTCAACCATGGGCAACCTTATATGCCTCATCTTGATGAAAGTTTTGGCCATGAGAATACAACATGGCGGTCTACCCCCAAACATATGAATCAAAGAAGGTAATGGTAGAAAGTTGATGCACCTAGCCCACATGAGGAATCAGAGTTGGAAATGCCCATGTAAGGACAAGTTTGGGCAACTTATGTGCACCAACTTTTTCACCAAAAGGGAGACCATTTGAGCACAAAAGAGCATGGCTTGATGAGTCACCCAACCATCATGAAAATGGATAAGAATGGTATACATAGCCCACTTGAAGATCAAAATCCAAAATGTCCCAAAGCATGGGACAAAAATGGGCAACTTATGGGTACCATTCTTTCTCACAAAGTGAAGAAGAAATCACTCATACTTGAGAATGATGGTGGATGACCCACCAAGCCCCATAGAAAAGATTAAGGAGCTATGGTTGTATAGATAGCTCACTTGAGGATCATCTATTTGAGGTTGATAGCATTAAAGGGAAACTCTTGAGAACCACATTCCTACCACAAGGGAAAACCATTTGAACTTAGTGAGATTGTTGGAACAACTCACTCATGGGACTTGTAGATGGTCAAGTAACTCCAGTCCTCCATCCATCAAAGGAAAAAGCATGATAGAAAAAGCCTACATGGACAAAGTGTAGTGGTGCACACATGGCCCAAAGAAATCCAAGCTCCAATGAAGGCCCAAAAGCCCATCCACATAAAAAACTCCAAGGAGCCCACCACACTTTGTACAAGGATGTACATCATAATCAAGAAATGATGGAAGAGTTGGGCTATTTGTCCATAAAAGCCGAACTAGGAAATCTAGCCCACTTGAGATCCAAATGAAGAATGGGCTGGTCACCTTGGTCCATACACATGTGAAGAAAGATGGGGTCACCCAAAGTGAGCCCCATGAGCCCAAAACTTGAGATGGGCCCTACCATGCCCATGGGCCCAAAATCTTGAAAAGAAGATGGAAAAGAAAGAGAGCTCCAAAGGAAATGACAAGGGCAAGAAAGCATGAGGGAGCCCAAAATGAAGCATTGGGCCCATCAAACACACCAAGGGCCATGGCTTCACTTTGAGCCCATTTGATACATATGAAGAGAGGCCCAACTCGCATGAAAAAGATAGAGTATTTTGCCATGAACACTTGAGGACATGGCAAAATCACCCTTTACATACACTTGAAGGGAGTGTGAAAAAAAAGAAAGAAAAATGAAGTGGAAAGCTTGCAATGTCCTTCTCCATGCACCACCTTTGAAAAAGACTTGAGATCTAGAAAATGACCAAAAACACTTGGGCCCACCTTCACACCTCTTGGAATAGCTACATGGAAAAAGAAAAGAGTCATGAAGAAGAGACAATGAAGAAGGAAAAGGATAAGAAAGAGAAAGGAAGTGGTCCATACCTTTACCACTCACCAAAGAGGGACCACCTTGCTGTCCCAAAATGTCTCTAAGGGCCACCACTTGAGAGAAGCAAAGGACCACTAAAGAAGAGAGAGAAAACTTGAAAAAAGAGAGAGTATGAGAGAGAGAAGAGAGAGATTGCACGTTGAGGGGGGCAAGGGTGCCCCATGTTATATAGAAAAGGGGAGGGCACCCTTTTACCCAGCCCACTGAAAAGACCAGGAGGCAGAGACCGTCCGGGCGGCCCATAGGAGGCCGTCCTAGCCCCTACCTAGGTGAGATGACTTCTCACCCCTTCTCCTTGGGAAGAACTCCTCCTTGGGAAGGGTGGTTGCAAGTGAATCTTGTACCTCCATGTAAGAATGAAGTGATGGAAGAGAATGGTGAGAAAAAGGAAGAAATCTCACCAAAATCTCATCTCATGAGAAATGGGTGAGAAATTGGATTGATGATGTGGAAAAGTTCCACGGAATTTTCAAAGAAAAGAAAGAAAAATTTGACTTGGTCAAACAATGATCTCAACCATCCGAAGGCATGACCAGATGATCCAAACCATTCCGAGAAGAATCCCAAGAATCGCCGCCCTTGATTACTGTTTACATGTACAGGTTTTGGTCCGAAGACCTTAAACTACGTCGGGATCAAGATCCCGAGGGACTTTTAATAAAAACCGGCATCGGTCTTCGTCAAGATCTGATGACACCGAGTACTTTCAAAAAATAAAAAATGTCTTTCCTGTTTTGTGCAGTACTGGTCCGAAGACCTTAAACTACATCGGGATTGACATCCCGAGAGATTTTTAATAAAAACCAGCATCGATCCCAGCCGTTCAAGCCAAGATTTGATGATCTGGATCATTTCGAAAAATAAAAAAAAAAATGTGTTTGCCCCCTTTTTGTACAGTTTCTGGTCTGAAGACCTTAAACAACGTCGGAATCAAGATCCCGAGGGACTTTTAATAAAAACCGGCATCGGTCTTCGTCAAGATCTGATGACACCTGGTACTTTCAAAAAATAAAAAAATGTCTTTCCTGTTTTGTGCAGTATTGGTCCGAAGACCTTAAACTACGTCGGGATCAAGATCCCGAGGGATTTTCAATAAAAACCGGCATCGGTCTTCTTCAAGATCTGGTGGCTCCGGACATTTTAAAAAAAAAAATTAAAAAAAAATGTGATTTCCAGCACTCGCTTGAACAGTTTTGGTCCGAAGACCTTAAACTACGTCGGGAACAAGATCCCGAGGGACTTTTTAAATAAAAACCGGTAGCAGTTTGGATCGTTCGAATCAAGATCCGCTGACATCGGACATTTTCCAAAAAATAAAAAAAAATATGTTTGCCCCCTTTTGTACAATTTCTGGGTCCGAAGACCTTAAACTACGTCGGGATTAACATCCCGAGAGATTTTCAATAAAAAAAACCAGTGTTGATCTTGACCGATCAAATTGAAATTTAACAGCCTGGAACATTTTCAAAAAATCACAAAAAGAATGTATTTTCAGCATGTACAGATTCTGGTCCGAAGACCTTAAACTACACTGGGATTAATTTCTCGGGGGACCTTTCTCGCTTTCAACCAAAAACCGGCATCAGCCTTGATCAAGAACCTGGATCATTTCAAAAATACCAAAAAGATTTTTTGAGCTTTCCATAAAAACCAGTGCCAAGCTCGATTACTCGAGTTGAAGTCTGAAACTTTCTCAAAACAAAAAAAATAAATATATACAATATAAAACCAAAAAGCTTTCACCACCAGTTTCAACCCACCAATTTATCCCCAGCGGTCCGAAGACCTAAAACTACACTGGGATTAACTTCTCGGGGGCTTTCTTTCCTAACCTATTCCAGACATGGCTAACATTTGATCGTACGGGTGTCTGTAATCTTTTAAACAGGTAAGGACTGAGGCGGGCAGAACTCCGCAATCCTGTTCGTGTTGAACGCACCGTGATAGACAACCTTGATTTGGAAGTCGCTGTTGAATCTGACGAATGTTCCCTGTTCCTAAAACTCATGAAGGGGATTAAGGCTGTTGGGAGGTGGAGCTCACCCTCACGGAATTGTGAGCGACGTAAGGCCCCAAACTGGATTGACTAAGGGAAATGTGAGGATGTGGCTCATCTTGTGGCCGAAGGAGTCCGTCGGACGATACGTGGTCTATGTGCATTGCACATGAGGAACAGGCAACTTTGTGGGTGTGTTGACTGAAAACCCTCGAAATCTCCTCATCCGAAGATGTAAAACTACGGCACTTAACTGTGTGAGACTCGTCTTGCTCGCTGACGTAAAATGGATCGGGTGCCTTACCAGCAGTAGAAGCTGGAAGTGGATGAAAATTCCATAGTTTTCCCTGCATTTCAGAAAAATCACAAAAATACAAAAACATACAAAATTACCTTTTCAAAAAATCACAAAAAACATTTTCCTTGCTTTCAAATCAAATATTTGCAAAAAATCATAAAAATATTTCCCTTGCTTTCAACAAAATATTGTCAAAAATCATAAAAATATTTCTCCTGCTTTCAAAGAAAATATTTCGAAAATCACAAAAAATGTTTCCTGTGTTTTCAATAAACCAATCTCTATCCTGACCCCTCAGGTAAAGATTCGGACCCAAATATCTGCAAAAATCACAAAAATTGTCAGTATCCCCAGCACTACACTTCAGGAGTCTTGAACTCCGCTCACTTCACAGTATGGGATGACGGATCCGATCGCCCACAAATTGGAATCTTGACCAAAACGAGCAACCAAACACCATCTCAATCACATGTATGCCCAGAAGAACATCTTGAAGTCGGATAACATCCTCGTACATTCTCATTCGCAAAGAAACAACATCTTGGGACGATGGACCTGATCGATCACGGGTCGGGATCTTGACCAACCCGCTGACCAAACATCCGCATTAAAAAGAAAATCCCCAGGGAGCACAACCCTACAAGCAATAAGCTTAAAATTCTCTACACCCATAGCAAAAGCAAAATCATCAAAACTGAAAGAGAATGAGCCAAGCCATGCATTCATCATGCATCTCCATGCATCAGCATCCATCGCATCAATCATCATATTTACCTGCTTTCAAAATAAAGTCGGTTAGCCTAAGACCCCACAGGCATCCCTAGTGGAGGCACGTGCAAACCAGACTTCCATTTCAAAAAGACAAAAAAATATTCCTTTTCGCAAATAAAAACCCCACGGAGTATCAATCCCCAGAGTGGGTATCTTTTCAAAAACCCAAAAATATTTTCTCAGTAGAGCGTTCTGCCTCCAACACACCAGGAGATCTTCCATATCTCTGGGTAGGAGCCGACGCAAAAACCAAATAAGATCCGATGTCTCGCGGTTTCCCCGGAGACCATCGGATCCAATGCACTCAAAGTACGGTCGAACTGAACTCCAGTGTCAGCGCGGTCGTACCACATGCCAAGATACAAAAAGATGAAAGCCAAAAGGCTCGGTCACAGAAACCATTTGAACAGGTGGAAACGATGAATTGTAACCCAAGTATCAAAATCAGCAGATTAGGGTGGAAAGAGTTCACCCGCACATACCTAGGCGTGGATGCCTGAAGTACCTTGACTGAGTCCAAGTCGGCGTAGTAGAATCTCGTAAGACTATCGGACGCAGGGCGTCTAACCACTTTGACAGTCAAGCGAAACAAGTACTCCTGGAGTGATCTAGGAAAATATCAAACATCGCACAATCAATCTCAGGGTCAGCAACCTCGTAAGACTGGCGACGCAGAGGCTCTGCTGTACCTTTCCGGTGTTAGTACCGATCAGGAATGAAAGGGTTGCGATTGGGTACCCAGGTTGCAGCAAACTGCAGGGACAATCGCAACGTTTTCTCCAAACTCTCGCGGTATTTGCAAGTTATCAATTTCCAGACAATCAATTGACTCAGATACAAAGGACAACAAAGATTCCGGACCACAATCAAGGAAAGAATGAATTGCAAACCAAGCATCGAAACCAGCAGATCGGGTGGAAAAGCCCACCCGCACATACCTAGGCATGGATGCCTGAAGTACCTTGACTGAGTCCAGGTCGGCGTAGTAGAATCCCGTAAGACTATCTGACGCAGGGCGTCTAACCACTTTGACAGTCAAGCGAAACAAGTACTCTTGGAGTGATCTGGGAAGACATCAAACATCATACAATTAATCACAGGGTCAGTAACCTCGTAAGACTGTCGACGCAGAGGCTCTGATGTACCTTTCCGATGTTAGTACCAATCGGGAATGGAAGGGTTGCGATTGGGTACCCAGGTTGCAGCGCATGCAGGGACAATCACAACGTTTTCTCCAAACTCCCGCGGTATGTGCGAGTGATCGATTTCCAAACGATCAACTGGCACAGATGCAAAGGCAAGCAAAGATTTCAGAACATGATCTATGAATGACCGGGTCAGAAGTGGGGTGTCCACTCGCTTTGGCATTCGGTTGCACGCATCCTCTGCCAAAGAGGGGCATCTGTAGACACCCCACCTTCGGCTACACTGTTGGTAGAGATAGCTGGATGAATGGAGGACCATACCCCAAATCCCAAGTCCAAACTCAGCCAAACTCACCCTTGTAAGCCCCATTCCATAGCCCAGTCCAAGCCTGAACCCAGTCAACCCAGTCTTAAACATCACCCTGAAAAACCCCCCATAAAAAAAAAGTCAGTCAAAAAATCATTAAAAAGTCAAACTCACTGAGTCAACCCGCTGAGTCAACCCGCTGAGTCAAAACACCGAGCCAAAACACCGAGTCAACCCGTCGAGTCAAATCACCGAGTCGACCCGCTGAGTTAACTCACTGAGTCGACCCAGCGAGTCAAACAGCAGCCCCGAGGAAGCAACCGTACATCGCTGAAAACCGAGGAGCGGCCGTACGGGCGGCCCATAGCAGGCCGCCTGAAATAAATTACGGAAAGTGTCACTCTCCGCTGCTATAAATACCCCCCTCCCCTTCTCATTTCAGCATCCATTCGAAGCCCATTCAGCCCGAGTGCGATCCGAGTCCCCTTTCCCCTTTAGACCATTTTTCCACCAAGGAGAGCCCGAGTGAGGAGAGCCTAACCCTGGTCCAGCCCAGCCTGACCACTGGTCCAAGCCTCTCAAGTCACCCAAGTCTTAATCCAGCCACTCCAAGCAAACCCTTGCGACACTTCCGTCCATCCAGCTACTCTTTTCCAGCATCATCTCATTTGCATCTAGCATAAGTGCAACATTTACTTTCCTTCCAACCCCCTTGCTTCACTACAAACACTTTGATTATTCAAACACACCGCATGCATCTCGCATAAAGCACCTGTCAGTTCGAGCGTATGCTCTGGGCTTGCCCGTTGTTGGAACCTGCCCATCAGAAACTCTTACTGTTCAGACCTGCATTCACGTACATATCACTATAAACACTTTGAATATTCAAGCACACAACATGCATCATCTCGCATAAAGCACCTGTCAGTTCGAGCGTACGCTCTGGGCTTGCCCGTTGTTGGAACCGGCCCATCAGAAACTCTTACTGTTCAGACCCGCATTCATGCATCATGTCATCCATGAGAATATATGAGGATTAAACTAGACTTTCAAGTATTCAATCGATTCTGTGAAGTAGAGACCGTACTTCGGTACGGGCAGTGTGTGGGGTGCTTAACCTCTTCCCACCCTGTAACCGTGATCCCTTACCTTGAATCTCTGGCCGCAGATCAAAAGGAGTCATTTTAGAGGAAGGAATCTTCGGATCCCCTTCTCTAACGTTTCTACGGGGCCTAGCCGACTGTAGATTCGAAGTAACTGGCTAGTGGCGACTCTGGTCTTACATAAACTCACTTAAACACATCCAGCTTAACACGACTATCAAACAAAGCCCTCAAGAACGAGGCAAGCCAGTGGCACAAACGGCAATTTCGCACTCACGCATCCTCATCTCCTTCTTTTCCGAAAGGAAAGGGAAAGGGAGAACGACGTCGTGTGGGAGCGCGGAAAATCGGCGAGGGTCCACAGTATTGTACAACCAAGGCAAAATGAAGCCAAGAAAACAAATCATTACAACTGCACGCCCCATTCCAAATGCAGACCAAAGAAACAAACAAAAAGGAATAGTGGGGGCCCACGCATGCGCGTGCGCGATCTGGCGACCACAAAATGTCAACTCCACTAGGGAATGCTATCCACTAGCTAAGGCCTGACTTGAAACGCAGGGCTTTATGATTTTTTGGGGATTCTTAGCACTAACATTATTAACTCGCTAACCAGCAAACTATTCCAATATCTGCTAGTCCCTTTACTTTCTTGTCTACGTCCAGCATTCCAGTTTACACTGGTCCCCTTGACTTTCATGCTTGTATCCCGCATTCTAGTGAACACTGGTCCCTTTTACTTTCCTATATACATTCGACATTCTATAAATTCTATTTTCCTAAAAAAATAAAAAAAATAAAAAAATAAAAAAATCATAGCGAGCTATGTGGGTGGGTAGTGAATTAATCTGCAGCCATTGCACCAAAAATCCGCTCACAGATTCGTCGCTCGATTAAAATATATCAAAGCATCATTCAAACCCGTGCACAAGCAGCCATGTCGGCCCAAAGAAGACAACACTCCAACCCAGCTCAACTCACCAATGCAATTAACTGTGCAACCCGAGGTCATGTCATCTTTGACCGAGCTAGCACATGACATGAGTGGATCAAAGACATGCTCACAAGCCTCCTTTAAGGGAGGGCCGCCTCCGTTGATCACAACACACCACCACCCAACACCCAAGTGGGTCTATCCGACTCGACCACCAATCAATTTCAACTCATCCCCTACGAAGGGAACCGTGTATACTTCCAGTATCCCTTAGTCACAACACGGCAAATTCCAGCATTTTTCCCCCTAACGGGAGCCAAACAGTGCCAGAACCGGCACATTTCAGTCAAGTTCCAATTCCATCCATTCAATTCTAGAAAACTCCCCCTAACAAGAGCACATTTCAATTCCAACATGAACCGTCTCAGCATTTGCAACAATTTCAATCTAGTCAAACACCGCTTACAATTCCCTTGCATCTCCACAACCAATTGCGCCCTGCAAGGGCAACCTATCTTTCATCCATCCCTCTGACAACACTCCCCCAACTAGGCCCCGGGCTAGGAATCCAAGGAATGTTGAGGAGATCGACCATTATGAAGAAGAGGCTAGCTGTATACCACAAGGGGCACGACCACCCCTTCAAAAAATATCTGAAATTGATCGGCTCCAAGAACAATTCGAGGAGCAGATCAGGGCCATGAGAAACGAACTCCAGAAGCAAATGGAGTGGAACTCCCCTCGACAAGATTTTGGGAAGTATGATGGCACGGGATGTCCTACCGCCCACCTGAAAGCTTTTTGTGGAGAACTTGATGTCGTGGTGAGGGACGACGGAGCCTTGATTTGGCTATTCCATAAATCCCTATGAGGTGACACGCTTGATTGGTACACATTGCTCGATCACCATAAAATCAGGTATCGGGAAGACCTGTCACAGGCTTTCATTAATCGCTTTACATACAACCTGAATGCAACACCTTGAAGGGAAAATTTAGCCGCCCTTAGGCAAAGGAGCAACGAAGCATTGTTT
Organism: Liriodendron chinense; assembly: GCA_003013855.2. Lineage (NCBI taxonomy): Eukaryota > Viridiplantae > Streptophyta > Magnoliopsida > Magnoliales > Magnoliaceae > Liriodendron > Liriodendron chinense. The sequence continues at coordinate 7,854,216 of ML058335.1, forward strand.
GCCTACATTAGGCGATGAGGGGCCATGGTCACATGCATGAAAACGTAAATTGATGATGAGGAACAAATTTCAATGATCATATGCTCAGCCAACCCCAACATTTCAGGGTACCTAATTCCCTTATGTCAACTTTGCCCAACTAATTTAGACAGAGAAATAGGTAGAGGAAGGCATTAAAGACGGCACGATCGCATCATGGCCTCATTAGTCCCCCACTATGCAGAAATCCAGGATGGAAGAGAAGATAGGTAGTTATGTCCCCAAGAACAAAGATACGCTTGCCTCCCGCCTAGCAGAAGCCAACCTCATCACCTCAGTACAAGGCGGAATGGCCATCCCTCCAGCCAAGTGTCAGACGCAGCCACAATTATAGCTGCAACAGCGCAGGTGGAACCCGTGGTACCCCAATCAAGCTAGGCAGGCAGGTCCGACACAACCGCTTAAGCAATTCACTCCACTGGCCCAGTCATAACTGACATTCTAGCCACATTAATTTAAAGACAACTTCTGACTCCATTGCAATCTTGGTCGTCGCCTTCCCTTGTGTTGAGCTCTGAATTATGCATATTAGAACTCCGATTCATAGCTCAATTGCATGGATTATAGACTTAGGGCCTGTTTGTTAAATTTGAAGTCTAAAGCTTGAATCTAAAATCTAAATCTAAAGTCTGGATTTGAGGTGTGAAAATTATTTGGTAACAGTATAAGAGAACGGTTGAAGTCTAAAAAAAGTACAAAATATGAAACAACCTGTTTGTTAACCCATGCCTAAAATGTTTAAAATTTGTTAATTTGACACGTTTTCCCCTTGTCTCCCTAGGAAATCGTTGTGGTTGAATACCTACCATTAAAAACTTCATGAATTCCATCGGAATGTTTATTTGATGTCCAAACTATTGATAAGGTCATAAAGACCCAATGAAGAGATCACACAAATATTTATATCATCTTGATCCAAAGCTTTTGTGGCCCATAGGAAATTTTTAATTGTCTGACCCCACCATGATTTATGTGTTTTATCCATGTCATCCATCCATTTTATCATATCATTTTATGGCACGAGCTAAAAAATGAGGAAGATCCAAATCTCATGTGGACTACACCATAAGAAACAGTAGACCCTTGGAAGATTTTAATGGTGGGTATTCAATCCATGTTGAGCTCTGAATTGTGCATATTCTAACCCCAATTCATTACACATTACGCATGATTTGTATGTTTAAAGACTTATCTAATGCATGTTTGTGTGATTGTAGGAATGAGAGAGAGAGACTTCACCAATTTGATGATAAAAAACTCTTCCCAACATACACTGAAGACCATTAGAAGATGAGCTAAGAGGTGGAGAGAAGAAGCAAGGATTAAAGAGAAGAAAGAATGAAGAAATTCAAACCAAACAAACTGTCCGACCGGTCGGCCGATTGGTCGTCCATTGCTCAGATTGGTCGTGACAAGTCGGATTTCACTGATGGATGGGTCGGATGTGTGCTAAAGCTTGTTGGACCAAACAGGCAGGTCGCGACCGGTCATGATCGATCAGCTAGATAGATCTGACCAGTCATCTGACTGATCGGTTGTGCAATTGGATTTAAAATCTTGTTATGTTAGTTGTTGGACTAAGCACGACCGGTCAACCAGAGGGGTCCGACCGGTTGGCCACCGCCCAGACCACGTAAACACTTCGCAGATTTTCAAACTTTCCAAGGTGGTGGCACGAGTTTGGTATAAAAGGAAACCTCTACACTCGTTTAAACTCATCCTGGAAGAGTTCTACAATTGCTGGAGGTGGAGAGGATCATCGTGGAGTATTTACAACTCTTCCGACTAGAGTTTTTCTAGTTTTCTTATGCTTTTTAGTAGTTTTTTTATTGATTCTAGTTCAATTATGACAATGCTTGGGTAGAACCTCTTAGCTGGGGCTAAGAGGTGAAGCTTGTAGTTGGTTTCGATGTTTAATTTGTTTATTCAAGTACTCTTACTTTAATTTTGTATTTTCAAGTTCTAATTTGAATAAAGTTGGTATTTTTAAATAATTTATGAGAGTTTCTGTACTTCAGACACAAGCTCCTTGCAATTATCTGAGAATGATCATATTGGTTTGATGAGATTTGAATTGTAGTAACCGTGGAGCATGTCATGATCTCTTGGTATGACTGTTACTTCGAAGGCTACAAGTTTATCTTCTTTGTGCTTCATTAGAACTAGAAGTTCTTATTTCCATATTTGAGTTGGACTATTTGTGTTTGAATGCAATATCTTCAAATTAGATGAGAGATATGACTTTGATTCTAATTGTGTTTGTGCTTGGATGAATGAATTGACATTGAACTACTATAAGTGGATCCTTAGTGCTCTCGTTTCCTCTTTAATTCTCTGATTTTCTCTATTTAATTTACTATTTCTACTTAGTTCTAAAAACTCTGAATTTCCTAAACTTTCTAAGTTCAAGTTCTTGGAAGGGTTTGAATTGGTTTTACCTTAATCCTTGTGGATCGATCTCAGTCTCATGATTGAGTTATTACTACATCGCAACCTTACACTTAAGGCGAGCGAATAAATTTTGGCGTCGTTGCCGAGGATTAGTTGGCTAAAACGGTTCTAATTGTTCTAGTAGCTATAGAATAGTCTTAGTTAGGTAAATTTTCAAGTTTTTAGAATTACGTTTTTTTGATTTTTTAAGAACTAACATTGTTTCTTTTGTTTGTTTTGTAGGGATCTCATTAACCCAATTCAAGTTTCTTTGGTAACATCTTTATAACTTAGATCTTCTTCTAGTTCAACTTTTAGTTTTAAATTTGTAGGATTAGTTTTTAATTCTTAGATTGTGTTTGTGTGGTTTGTCCCGTTGGGAACGTGACCACACAAATCATCTCCAAACTGAAGGTGGGATAATTGAGCCACTTTCTACTAGAAAACATGTTAGAAAATATTTGAAAATTTGTCAAAGTTCGGGGAGTATGGATCAAACACCTATAAGAAATCCTCCCCCTACTCCTACAACCACAAACGTAAATCGAGAAGAGGTATGAGAGAATGAGGTAACCAATGCTCCTCCAATGAGAGCGCTGCATGATTATTTACAACTGGCTCGAGCAACTACACCCTCATGCGTTATTTTTCCAACCAATGGAGGAACCATTGATATTAAGCCGGGAGTGATTCAACTTTTACCTAAGTTTCATGAGCTAGACTCTGAAATTCCATATCTACATCTTAAGGAATTTGATGAGGTAGTGGCTACCTTACAATAATATAACGTGACTGAATATGTAATTAAACTTAAACTTTTTGCCTTCTCTTTAAAAGAGAAAGCCAAAGGTAATTAGCTCCACTCTCATAGACCACGTTCGATAGGGACATGAACTAAGATGACTCGAGAATTCTTGAAAAAGTTCTTCCTGACTCATAAAACAAACACCCTTTGAAGATCAATCATGAACTTCTCGGTTAAAGAGGGTGAGACATTCTTTCAAAGCTAGAAAAGGTTTAAGGACCTCCTACTTGCTTGCCCATATGATGGCTATAAAATTTGGTGAATTATAAATTTCTTCTACTATAGATTGAGTTCCAACATGCGCCAATTCGTAGAGATGATGTGCAATGGCGAGTTCATGAGCAAAAATCCAGATGAAGCATTGACTTACTTTGATATGTTGGCCGAGAATGCCCAATCTTGGAATACCTCGGATAAATCAAATATCCAAGGCCTTCTCAACAACAAGAAAAAGGAGGGATATACATCCCAGTATTCCAGTATTCAATAAGTGTGTGAAATTCACAAGTGTGAACTCTAATTCATCCTTCTTGATTCCTCTTGTGACATTTACTACTGAAACTTAAACAGTATGTTGCGCTCCCGCCTATAAAATTAATTGAGCTCTATGATATCAGTTAATACAGTACCATAGTAAGTAACGTCTCCTTGGCTTGGGTTTCTATCATTCACAGTTGCAAAGCTTGATGTATTTGCAACCACGATGACTCCATTGCTCTGAGTCTTCCTCTTATGCTCACGATCTTTAGTGTGAAACATAAATCTGTTTATGATGTACGTGTTATATCTTCTTGCGACTGTGTCAGGGCCCTAAGCCAATATCCTGACTTCTTCTAGAAGTGTAAGACCCTCTAGAAGTCAGGACTTACTAAAAAGTCATCTATTAAATTGTGGGCCGTGCAACATATCAATCTCGTAATGAGTGGCTCGACAATTGTCCCGCTTAAGTATTCTCTTGTGTTCTCTACATATGTTCAAGTTAAATAAATATGATGAAATGTGCATGTATTTCAATCATAACTTGCATAAGAAGATTAAATATAATTTACATTCTTACTCAAAGTATAAGGCAAGTGATTCAGAGTTGAAGAGCATGTATCAATGTGCATGTCTCCATGATCTATCATCGAGAGTAAACACTAGTTTAGCTCCCAATGGTCGACTCAAGACATTATCGCCCAAGTCATCGTTTCGTATTGGTCGATCAAATTTAGTCTCCACACCATCAAAGTATCTCGAACAGAATGTCAGATATTCTTTGGTGAGGTACCCTTTTGTGATAAACCCTCTGGACGACTTCAATTACGCACGTACGACTTAACTATGAGGAGGTACCTATTCGAAACACGCATGAGGATGTTTAAATTATAAGACCGAATAATATTGCACATGAAAAAGTTGACGATATATGACTTATGAGACAGTAACAGGTACACCTTTCAATTGGGTACATCCATCGATAATGTACTAGTTTGACGATCCTTACCTCAGCAGCCAAATGAATCGATAAATGTTTCATAACATAAAAAAAAAAGCCGGTGAAAAAATCTTCCCGAGGTGGCAAAGTGTTAGCGCAATCCGAGATTGCAACTTCTCAAAGTCATCAACGTGTGCAACTTTGGAGCACAACTCCCTGAAGAATGCGCACAACTTAATCAAGATTGCATTGACAAGTTTAGTCAATGTACCCTAAACGGCTAGGGAATAATTATTGCATCAACACATGGCAATCGTGGCTCTTCAGACCTAAAATCTTGCGATCTTTAGTATGCACGCATCATGAAATATTCACTACATAATCATTTGGAACCTTTACCCTCTTTAATACACTGTAAAAAAAATGTCTTTCTCAGACGGGCTCAATGTGAAGCATGCAGGGGCAAATACATCTTGTTTCCAATACTGGCTGGATGAAGCTTCTTTCTTATTTTCATTTCTTGCAAGTCTAGACAAGCCTTAAGATTATTCTTAGTCTTCCCATCGATATTTAACAATGTCCCGATGACATTGTCACACACGTTCTTTTCAATGTGCATAACGTCCAAACTATGATGCAACATGTTGTCCTTCCAATATGGCAAGTCGAAGAAAATGCTTTTCTTCTTCTAGTTGTAGAATTCTCCCACATCATCATCCCACACCCTCTTGTGATTGGATGTAACCTTAGACTTCTTCCCGAATGTGATGTCATATCCTCTAGCTATTCCAAAATCTTGTAACTAGATAGCGGGTGCGGCGCAGGTTGTAATTCCTACTCCCCATTAAAACATCCCTTGTTTAATCTAAAGTTATGGTCAGGCTCGAGGAATTGACGGTGTCACATATAGAAAAACTTTCTGCCATGCTTCAAGCGCCGAGAGCAAGTGTCCTTATTGCAGTAAGAACATGCATGACGCCCTTTGGTACTCCATCCAGACAACATAGCATATGCCGGGAAGTTATTAATCATCCACAACAATGTTGCTTTCATTAAAAATGTCTAATTATTCTATGCATCGTAAGTGTCTGCATCAATCTCCGACAACTGTCTCAACTCATCTACTAATGGTTGCAGGTATACGTCGATATCATTGTCGAGTCTATGAGAGCCAGGAATTAACTACGACACGATGAGATAAAGCTGCTTCATACACATTCATGGTGGCATGTTGTCTACCGTCAGGATGACGGGCCATGTGCTATGAGAAATACTCATTGTCCTAAATGGATTGAAGCCATCGGTTGCCAACCCAAGTTGAACATTACGACTATCTGTTGAGAAGGACAGGTATTTAGTGTCAAAATCTTTTCAGGCAATGGAATCAGGGGGATGCCTTAATCTCCCGTCTTTCATTCGACGCTCGTCATGCCATCGCATGGAGGAGGTTATCTTCGACAACATTAATAATCTTTGAAGTCTAGGAACTAGCAGGAAATGATGCAATATCTTTGAAATAATATTTCGGCTGTCATCTCCAAAGAAGTTTCTTGTCATCTGAATTTGTCCAACATGCTTCCATCTGGAGGTACCACATTGTTTGCATAATTAGTCATTAGCCATCTCATTCCAATACAACATATAGTCATTAGAGCATACATCGATCTTATTGTAATCGAGTCTCAGGTCCTTTATGATTTTCTTCGTGTTGTAGAAGGACTTCGGCAATGCCTCCCCATCTAGGAGTGCCTCCTTGAGAAGCGTAAGCAACATGTTAAAGTACTTGTTGCTCCACCCAAATATACATTTTATGTGATACAGCCGGATAATGAAAGAAAGCTTCATGAACTTGGTGCATGTCGGGTACAAGTTCTAATCCACATTTTCAAGTAACTTGAAGTTATCCATGTCGGCATTGCGCCCTTGTGTGGGCTCATGCGAAGCATTAGGTGCCTCATTGTCCACACCTGACATACCAAAAGCATCATGTATTATAATGTGCATATCAACTCCTCCCAGAGCATCATCACATTCAACATTTGGTGCAAACAAAGAAGACGTTTCCTAGTGATCCGTCCAAGTGGTGTAGTGCTCCATAATTCCATCGATGATCAGATGCTCATAAACAGCATCTCGACATAAGAGTTTAAAGTTGACACAATTCCTACATGCACACGGGATAAGGTCAGATGATGTATTGGCAAATGCGAAGTTGAAGAATTTTTTAACACTAATGGAATATTCAACACTCACCCTTGATTTTTTCATCTAACTCTTGTCCACCACTATCTTCCGCAGCAAAATTCGGATAACTACTGCGAATTAAAACAAAATTGAGGGGTACTTTCTGTTAGTTTTTCTTTAACTTCCGTCATAATTTTTCTCAAATGACCAAAATGCCCACTTATTAATGGATGCTTAAGAAAATTGAAAAGGTTGCTGGATCTAACCATCGCATATTGCATAGGGACATTGCTACTGGTGGGTGCTATGTAGGTCAAATCATGATATATGTGTTTTATCCACGTCGTCCATCCATTTTTCGAGATCATTTAAGGGCATGAGCCTAAAAATGAGGCAGTACCAAATCTCAGGTGGACCACACCATAGGAAACAATGGTGATTGAATGCCCACCATTAAAAACTAACTAGGGCCCACCGTCATGTTTATTTTCCATCCAACATGTTGATTAGGTCATATAAACATGGATGAAGGGAAAATAAAAATATTAGGTTGATCCAAAACTTCTATGGCTCCCAAGTAGTTTTTAATGGTGGGAGTTGAATCACCACTATTTCGACTCATGCCATAAGATGATCTGGAAAAATGAATGGACGGCATAGATAAAACATATACATCATGGTGGGGCTCATAGAGCACTGCATGAAAACCCACTAAAATGATGCGGATGCTGACTTCCTGCGAAATAGGAAGTGCACTCAAATGTTAAGTGGGGCACACAATGACGTTTGTGACCTTCAAGAATTTTTTGACGGTGGGCATTTAATCCCCACTGTGTCATCTACTTGAGGTATGGATCTGCCTCAATTTTTTAATCATATTTTAGTCCTAAAATGATCTTAGGGCCCACTGTATTTTGGATATTTGGATTTTCTTTGTTTTTTTGGAATGATCCACCTGATATTTAGAAAACCTTTAATTTTTTTTGTTCATACCCTAAAAAGAGCTGCCAAAATGGATGGACGACATGGATATCCATGTCGACCATCCATTTTTCCAGATCATCTTATGGCACGAGCCGAAAATGATGTAAATCCAAATGAAGGTGGGCCCTACGGTCAGGGCAACACCCACTAACATGTTACAAGTAATCCCTAATTTAACACAAATTGCCAGTAAAAGCCTTTAGCTAACACAAGAAGTTAGGAGGGGCAACTAATTGTCCCACACTAAAACAAATTCATACTCTACCACAATTACAATTCATCATGAAGCCAAATCATAACACTGAGATATATAAATTGAACAAATATATCTTTAAATTTTCACAACTATATATGAACTAAATTACCTCATAATATTTACTACATACTAGCAGCATACAAGCAATATCGGGTACCATACATAGGCTACGAGAATATCATGTCCCCCTTAAAACAAATGCATCCTTCACCGATAATTAACACACACACACACACACACACACACACACACACACACATATAATTAATAACCTAGTAATATATCTACTACATAATAGTAACATACAAGTAATATTGGGGCACCATACATAGGATACAAGAATATCACGTCCCCCTAAAACCAAGGTATCCTCCTATATATATATATATATATATATATATATATATATATATATATATATATATATATATATTTGTTTATTCATGCTTAATCGCAACTACCTCAATCACAATTACCATTCATCATTCAAGCAACCATTGGTAGCATGTAAACAAGTAGAGCATATCCAACCAACTCTTAACAAAATGTAAAAGATAGAAATTATAGTGATCAATTATGCAAAAGATGGAAATAAATTTGGTAACAAATGAGTAAGAGATAAATATTTAACTACATCAGCTATTTGGATAGTTTGAGGGCTACTCAGCTAGTTTAATCTACTTGGCTAATCAAGCTACTTGACAAATCAAACTACTTAACTAGTTAAGCTACTTGGCTAATCAACCTACTTAGCTAAATAAGCTACTTAGCTAATCAACCGTTAGATTATGGATGGATGGCGTGGATGTACAACACATACATCATGGTGGGCCCCACTGGAATAACAGATGGATGGTGTGGAGAGCGGATTAGCTGTTACCTTGGGAACAGCTTAGTGGGTGTTACCCTAACCGTGTGGGGCCCATCTTGATGTATTTTTTTTTATATATCCACGTTGTTAAGAGCCCATCTTGGATTGAAAATAAACATTTCTAAAACCTTATGATATGCTCTTTGGAAATTTTAATGGTGGGGCACTCAATCACCACTGTTTCCAGTGGTATAGTCCACCTGAGATTTGGATCTGTACAATCATGGTGGGCCCCCTGAAAAACAGATGGAGGGCATGATTGCACATCACATATATCAAGGTGGGGCCCCCTGTCTCAACAGAGGGAGGGCATTGATGCACAACACATACATCACAGTGGGCCTCACTGGAAAACAGATGGAGGGCATGAATGCACATCACATACATCAAGGTGGGGCCCACTATCTCAACAGATGGAGGGCGTGGATACACAACACATACATCATAGTGGGCCCCACTAAAAAATAGATGGAGGGCGTGGATGCACATCACATACATCAAGGTGGGGCCCACTGGATCAATGGATGGATGGCGTGGTTGTACAACACATACATCAAGGTGGGCCCCACTAGGATAATAGATGGATGACATGGATCTACAAAACATACATCACGGTGGGGACAAAAACATACCTGAGGAGTGAGGTTTTTGGTGTCGGGCGGGGTGGTGGGCTTTAGCGGGGTTGGGGGTCGGCCTTGTGTGGGCTAGTAGCGAAAGTGAAACGCGCGCGCGCGCACACACACACACACACACACAGAGGTAGGCCATTCGGGTTGACAGCGAAAGCAAGAGCTAGAGGGGTGGCCGGCGCCAGGGGAGAGAGAGAGAGAGAGAGAGAGAGAGAGAGAGAGAGAGAACCGAGGGGGTCGGCGGTCCGGGCTAGCAGCAAGAGTGAGAGAGAGAGGGGTGGGTAGTGCCGAGGAAGAGAGAGAGAGAGAGAGAGAGAGAGAGAGAGAGAGAGAGTCAATTTGAGAGAAAGGGTTTTCAATTTGGGGGAAATAAGGGTTTATAGCGGTAGAATGTTATATCCGCCGCTATAGGTCATTTTCAATTGGTTTATAACGGTAGAATAATATATCTGCTCTTATACGTCATTCACTGGTCTATAGTATGGTCCACCTGTGATTTTGATCTCTTTCATTTTTTGAATAAAATAGATGGATAATGTGGATTTGGAATACATACATCAAGGTGGGCCGCACCTAATCCGCTCCATACATCAAGGTGGGCCGCACCTGATTGTGGGGCCCACTGTGATGTATGTGACTACATCCACATGGTCCATCCGGTTAGCTACCAACCGTTAGATTTCAATATCAGATCAATCCAATCGTTAAATTTCAATATTAGATCAATCCAATCGTTAAATTTCAATATCATCTTAATCCAAATGTTACATTTTAATATTAGCTTCATCCAACTGTTAGATTTCAATATCATATTAATCCAACCATTATATTTCAATACTAGCTTAACCCAATCATTAGATTTCAATATCAACTTAATCCAATCGTTAGATTTCAATACCATCTTAATCTAACCCTTAGATTCCAATATGAACTAAATTCAGCAATTCGATGTCAATATATGCATAATCTAATTTCATTGGATCAATATTGTCTTAAACCAAGCGTTATATTTGAAAATGGGTTTAATTCAATCGTTGCATTTCAATATCAGCATAATCTAACTGTTGAATTTCAATATGGCTTTATCGAACTGTTAGATTTCAATATCAGCTTAATCCGACCATTAAATTTCTATATAAGCCTAATTCAACTATTAAATTTCAATATCAACTTAATCTAGCAGTTGAATTGTTGCTTTAATCCAACTGTGTTATATTTTAGTATCATTGTAATCTAACAGTTGAATTTCTATATCAGCTTAGCCAAATCTAACAATTCATTATTAGCTTATTTTGATGGTTAGATTTCAATATTATCTTAATTTAGCCGTTGGATTTCAATATGAGCTTGCTTTAATCCAACCGTGTTAGATTTTAATATCAGATCAATCTAATCGTCAAATTTCATTATCATCTTAATCAAATCGTTAGATTTCAATATTAACTTAATCTAACCGTTGTATTTCAATATTAATCTAATCCAATCGTTAGATTTCAATACCATCTTAATCTAACACTTAGATTTTTAATATGTGCTAAATTTAGCAGTTAGATTTTAATATATGCTTAATCCCATTCCATTGGATAAATATTGGCTTGATACAATCGTTAGATTTAAAAATGAGTTTAATCCAATCGTTAATTTCAATATCAACATATTCCAACCGTAGGATTTTAATATGGGCATAATCGAACCATTAGATTTCAATATCAGTTGAATATGACTATTAGATTTTTATATCAGCTTAATCCAACCGTTAAATTTCAGTATCAACTTAATCCAGCCGTTGGATTTCAATATGGCTTCCTTTAATCCAATCGTGTTAGATTTCTGTATCTGTGTAATCCAATAGTTGGATTTCTATATCAGTTTAGTCTAATCTACAATCTAACCATTACATTTCATTATGCACTTAATCAAATGGTTGGATTTCAATATTAGGTTAATTTAACCATTAAATTTCAATATCAACTTATTCTAGCCGTTGGATTTTAATATGGGCTTGCTTTAATCTAACTGTTAGATTTCAATATCAAATCAATCCAATTTCATTATCATCTCAATCAAACCGTTAGATTTCAATACTAGCTTCATCCAACCATTGGATTTCAATATCAACTTGATCCAACCGTTAGATTTCAATACTTACTTAATTACACCGTTAGATTTCATCATTAACTTAATCCAACCGTTAGATTTCAATACTACCTTCATCCAACTGTTGGATTTCAATATCAACTCAATCCAACCGTTAGAGTTCAATATTTTTCTTAATCCAACCGTTAGATTTCAATATCAACTTAATCCAATCGTTAAATTTCAATATTGGTTTAATCTAACCCTTATATTTTAATATCAGCTAAATTTAGTAGTTAGATTTTTATATATGCTTAATCTAATTCCATTGGATAAATATCGACTTAATTTAACCGTTAAATTTGAAAATGGGTTTAATCCAACCGTTATATTTCAATATCAGCTTGATCTAATAGGTGGATTTCAATATGGACTTAATCGAACCGTTATATTTCAAGCTTAATTCGACCATTAGATTTCTATATCAATTTAATACAGCTGTTAGATTTCAATATCAGCATAATCCAACTGTTATATTTCAATATACGCTTAATCCAACCATTGGATTTCAATATCGGCTTAATCAAACCATTAGATTTCAAAATGGGCTTCATTCAACCGTTAGTTTTAAATATCAGCTTAATCCAAGTTATACTAGCTGCATTCAGCCATTAAATTTCAATATCTTAATTTGTATGGGACCTATTGCGGCGGATGTTTGTCGCCGCCGATACAAGAACGTAACGCGGATATTACAAATCAATTTAGAAGCTCGAGTTTAATGAAGTTTTGGCGGGGTATTAAAATTAACAGCGGAAGAAAATATTATCCACCACAATAACATATTTAGAATTTAGCAGCTGAAACAACTTGGTTACAGCGATGGAACTTACGTTCCGCTACTTTTTGCTACTATATATCAATAGAAATGGTGAAAAGGGTGGCGGGGGCGGAAAAACCTGTTTATAGCGGCGGATATTGGTATTCAACATTATTTATATGCTTACAACAGCGATTTATAGTAACCGCCGCATATTGTGTACTTAATAGCTGAGATTCATAGGTACGCCACTTAAATCCGCTGCTATATGACATATTTCTTGTAATGATCCTATCTTTATAATGTGAACTACTGATGAATGGCCCAGGTCTCTAACACATGTTCCATCCCTATGTCTATGGACAAGTGTGCCACCCTCTCACATGAGAGGCCATCATTGAATCACAACCAGTTAAGAGTAATTTCATGAAATTTTGTTCATAAGATCTAATCACCTGTAAAGGATTGGTCCATTGATTATGCTTAGTAATTGTTTTATTGGATATTTTCTAGGGAAATAGTTGTAAAAACGAATTTTAAGGTAGGCAGCAACCTGTTGTAGGTGATTGGTTTTTTTTTTGGCGAACAGACGATTAGTGCATGCCACCATACTCATTTGTAGGGCTCTCAATGGGTCGGATCTGGATCAGATCCACTTAGATCCGGCTCCAAATCCGAATATCTATAGCCGGATTCGGACTTGGATTCGGATCGGATTCGGATCCAACTCAGATCCAAAAGGTGATATCCATATCCGATCCATTTATTAATAGCTAGGTCAATTTCCGATCCAAAAATCCATATAGCCATCGGATTCGAATCGGATCTAGGTTTGAATCCACTGCATCACAAATCTAAAAAATATATAAAATAATATATTTAATTTAGCAACAAAATGGTGCAAATATGCAACATTACACATTTAATCCTTGTGCTTTCAGTTATGTGGTCCACTTGAGCTTTGTATGTCCCTCACTTTTTTGCCTCATGCTTTAGAGTAATTAGAAAATTTTGATGGATGGTGTGGATCTAACAGATAGATCATGGTAAGGCCCAGAGAAATTCCTAACACGCAATCCATCCGCGAGAGAGAAAATAGGGGTGCTTTGCCACACGCACATACGATCCGCACTCCTTCCTCTATTTTATTTTTATTTTGTTTCTCTTGTTATGGCTATGTGAGGTTTGCCTTGCACGATTTATTTCGTTCATTAGCTCGGCCAGTCTATGATGGGATTAAAGATCATTGTTTGTTTATTTTTCAATGAAAAATAAATATTATAATAGCTTTGGAAAAGTTTCAATAGTGGACGACCAACCTCACTGTTTTATTTGGTATGGTCCTCCTAAAATCTGGATCTTCTTCGGATTTGGTACCATGGCCTAAAATGATATGTAAAATTGAATGGATGGATTGGATGAAACACATCCATCAAGGTGGGCCATAGGAAAGTTTCAACAGTGGACGTTCAAATCCCACTATTTATTGTGGTATGGTCTACCTGAGATCGGGACATGTCTCATTTTTTGGGACATGGCCTAAAATAATGTGGAAAATCGGATGGCCAGTGTGGATATAACATATACATCAAGGTGGGACCCACTCGTGGGACCCCACTCATGCCCAAAAGGGCTTCCGTTCAGCTCAACGTTTTGCATAAAAAATAAAAAATCATATTTGTGCAAATTGGGTTGTATAACACTAGTTTTAGAGTGGACCGATCTCACATCAATCCTGGCTCACCCTATCATAGATCAGAACCATTAGGGGATTTTCCAGCACCTCAATTTACATGACATACGGTTAAAAAAATAAAATACACTATTAAAAGGGGGGGGGGGGGGGGGGGGGGGGCACACTCACAATGAATGGTGAATATTTACAATATTGTATGGTTGAACGACTCAGATCGTCACATAATCCTTTGCTTGCTATTCTTCCCATTGTTTATGAATTTGATTACCCTTTAAAATAGAAGAATTTGGAAAGGGAGGTGAGGTGAGCGGGTGTTGATAAGGTATTTAATGCAAGGTATTAAAGTTGAAGAACAGAAGTCGAAGAGCCATACTCCCTGGAAGCCTAAACATCTAAACGTTGCAATTTAAAAACATGCTATAACTAGGATTTATTTATGTAAATCCAAATCCGACCAATTTAGTTAATCAGACCTATTTTAAGATCCAACTCTGCATTATACCGATTTGGAGCAAAGCGGATCTCGGATTTGACCCACTCCATTGAGAGCCCTACTCATTTGCTACTTCCATTAAAGAGCTCTACTTTCCAGAATGGGTCCGCTGTAATTTCACTGCATTTTCGTTTTGCATGAATCCATGCGGGCTCCAAAATGGATTTTGATTGTAAGGGTAATTCCGTCCAACTATAAAAAATCAAGTTGTCAAGCCATCCTACTTAAATTTCCCATGAAGGAAAGTCCATCTGTCAGACGGTCTCAGACCCACCGGAGAATGTCATCCGCTCCACTCAAACCATTGGAATCATATCCTCCGCCGAAGTTTCCATAAAGTAGGCCTCAGAATTTTACTAGTATGCCCCACAGTCTGATCATCAAACCATTAATCTCATGGACGGGATTGGTCTAAAATACCATTGTAGGCAGTGCCTAAAACACCGTGTATATGTGAAATCCATTCAGTCCATCAGATGATAAACCTTATGTTGAGCCATTTTTTTGTTGTAGCACGCCCGAGACACACACACACACACACGCACACACATACACACACAACAAGTGCGACCAAATTCGATACCAACACAAACAGGGCCGAATCTTGCACCAAAGTGGGTGGTGTTGTAACCCTATTTCTGACTGCCCACAAAGGAACGAATCAAGTGAAGACATCTAGCATTGCACAGAAGTTGTACAGCGTGCGTGTAGTCCACAGAGACATGTGAAGTGGATTTCCCGAGAAGACGTTGCCTTTGGTTTATTGGAACACATCATCTAGAAGGTGAGCGGTCGAGGCAAGCTCCAGGTGATTAGGAAACGTCGCAATAAGAGGAAAAGTCTAAAAGAATATCAACAATCGTAACAGCCAAATAAAAAAGGGATCTAGAGGATTCTATTTAGCCTTCGGGAAGTCTATAAATAGAAGAAGAAATCGACAGAGCAAATGGTCTCACTCCAAACAAACAAACCCAATTTAAATTTTCCTTAACATATCTTAGAGTAATATGTGTCATGTATATGAAAAGTCATTTCGGGTGGAAGGCAAGGTGCAACACATTTCTGGAGGACGAACCCTACCCTCCGATAATTGCCTGATCATTCTAAACTCATTTACAAGTGGCTGAATAAATGACCAGCCTTCTCAAGCTTCCGTCATACACGGTTGAACGCAACATATCTTCCTATCTTGGCACTGGAGACAACTGGACCCAACCTGTTGACAGCCCTAGCTATATGAATCCTAGTCGAAACCATAGGTCATCACTGTTAAGTTCTCTTGAATCGCAAAATCCAAGTGGGCCAATGACATTCAGTCCTTCATATGTGGAGGATGCAACCTGAATTTCCAACACAGAGATGGTTTTGCTCAACGGGATTGCTTGCGTTGCTGCCGTCTCCTCTCAACCAAGGTGAATTCCTCTCTCTCTCTCTCTCTCTCTCTCTCTCTTTCTCTTGCACTGATGAATGACCACACGTGCCACCATGGAAGATCCAAGCCACTCATTAGGTGGGCTCCACCAAGTAGACTATCTTGGAAAAAACTCTGGATCGTGCAGTCGATAGGCGAGCCACCCCTGTACAAAAGAAATGAACGGTTAAGATAAGGCGTCGGGGGATCCACGTTAAAGAATACTCGAATGGCCCACTAGATTAGCAAGCTGACTTGGGTTTTAGCCCAAAGAGGGGTCCACCAGATGAGCAGCTCGGGCATTGCATGAGAGCACATGTAGCCACGAGTATGCCGTATGGCGTGCTGATGAGCCCTAGTCTGTACAAATGGGTCCATGGTTTTCTAATCCGGACCGTTGGTCCTATGAGTTCCATTGTGTGATTACTCGAAAATCTTCCAGATTGTAAAATCCTAGCCATTCAATCTATATCTATTTCTTCCAATATATTTACGGTTATAAACCAACAATCAAAAGGTAAGTTGTAATATGGGATTTTGGGGGATCTCAATCACGGCATGTCCCATCAGATTAGCGGTCATGATTGAAACGTGGGACTCATTTTTATCTGGTTCATTGCATCTTGACATTTTATATTACACTGCATTACAGATGCTGGAATTCTTCTTTGATAAGTCTTCTATGTTGGTTTTTCTTTCTTTTTGCCGTTTGTGTTTATAATTAGTAAAATGCACATGCGTTGGACGTGGGTTGTGTGGGCACTTAAATTGTAAGTGGGTCCCACTTAATGAGTGAACCTGCCTAATTCTCTGGACAAGGCTGCTAGAATAATACATCTAAGCATATATTGCAATAATATACATCAGAAGGTCTTTGAAGTTGCAGGTACTTTCAATGGTTTTGAGGTCATCTTTCAATGCTTTACCATTTATATGATGGGCCATCCTTGAATGAAGGCTAGAGAACAAAAACTCTTTAATTAGAATATTTCAACATTTTAATCTTTGGTTTCTTTTCCCTTAAAACTGTTGGAGGTGAAATAAGCTAATCCACTCATAAGTGAGCCGTATACATGGGTTGATTTACGTTCTCATCCGTCCATTATTACACGTGTAGGTGCATGAATCCAATAATATTTGAATTATTAGGATTATCCATTAAGTCCCTTGATTCATAGATCTCTATGTGGTTAATATGGAGATTTTGGGCTTCCAAACAATCTTAATTTTCCATATGCATAGATGGACATGAATATTTTATATATGTGCTATGTATATATAGATGTGTTGTAGAGAATCATTTTTAAATTCTAATTTAATTAGGTTACTTAGTTGTGGAGTATTTTTTTTATTGAGTCAAATTAGGAAGGTGATTAGGTAGAAAATTTACTTCTTAAAGTTGTAGTATTGGTAGAATTCGAAAATAGAGATTCCTCTTGTATACAATAATACATAAAAATTTCTCTCACATTTTAAATAAATTAAAAAAAAAATAATCTTTAGTCTTTTTCTTTCTCCTCTCTACCCTCTTTTCTTTGTTCTCCTTGGTGAATTCAAAACCCACTTCTCCATGGCCTTGTTTATGTCATTTTTAACATTATATCATAGTCACATCAATAGTTGATTGGTCATATTTTGAGTTTTTTCACTTTTAATTATGTTAATTTTTCTCATTTGCATGTTTTTCCTTTCTAGTGTTGATACACTCGATCGTGTTAACATCGAGTACGTGCTAGTATTTTTGAGATTCTTCCTACGAAGAACTAAGAAAATATAAAAGAGAGGCTATGAAGTTATTTGATGAGCCAAGGCCATTTGGATATCGTCAATAGCAGCCATCCTAAGAAGACAGTGGGCCAAGCAGGATTTATAAATTAGAGAGAATAATGAAAATGCTCTATATACAATCCAAATTTCTTGTAAATTAAATATGTTTTATTATGTTAGACATTTAGATTTGGCAAAAGAATGTAGGATGGCTTGACTACCATACGTATGAGAAAGCAAGCTGCACTAGGAAGGCATTTTTCGAGGTGGAATTGAAGGCAATCAAGCAAGGCAACCACTTTGTAGTAAAGTTTTCTAGAAAAGTGAAGTATCCATAGGATTAAATAAATGAAATTGACATTAAGATGGAAAACGACACTTAAGTAGCGATAATCTAAAAAAATCTAGAAATCAATTTTGATGCTATGAGATTGCTAATTTAACAAAATAAGCCAATTATGGTGGATTCAATGAGTGTATTACTACAAGAAGATGCCCCTCTAAAAATAATGAGATTAGAAGCTTAAAGAAGTTCTAAAAAGATGGAGATAGGCAATGATACTTTGTTTTCACGAACATGTGATCGACCCAGTAAAAGGGGAAGAGGTCGTGGCTCGGGAAAGAATTCTAATTTTTTTTTTTTTAAATCACTAACAATCTCAATCATCTACTAACAACAACAATTGATGTAATTCTCAAATAAATACGGGCTAAAATCGAGTTAAGTGTTATAATGGTGAAAAATGCAGGCACTATATGAAGTAGTATATATCCAATCAAGGAAACTATAATGTTGAAGATAAAAAAAGTATAGTGAATTTATGTAATGCACGCTTTAATATTGGGTTTAGATGGGGTGGTGTAAAGATTCAACATACTCAAATCACATAACACCAAAAAAGATCTCTTTACTAATAAAGAGCTAGTACTGAGCGCATCGAATGTTATCATTGAGGATAACACCTCTCTTGAAGCTAAAAATAAAGGTTGTATTACCTTAAAAGATTTTAGTGAAAAAAATAAAGCAATTTTTAATATATTGCATGTAAAGATATAAAAGAACCATATGCTTATAGGACTTATAGATGAAGATTAAAAGGTCATATTTGGTGAAGGGGTATAGTGAAATTATATCAATGGATGGTGATAGGATCATTACTCGTGAAAAGACTAATTATTTGCATTTACGATATGATTATCTTTTAAAATTTACTCACTCAAAGTTATTTATTTGTAACATATGAAATTAGGTTATTATAACCTTCAAAGAATAGAAAAAAAACATAAAAGAAAATATATTCATCACTCGAATGTCTACTTAAAGACACTCCACTCTAATGACTAAGCATTTGAAACCAAAAGCAACCTAAACTTGCAACTCTTAGGAAATCAATAGCCAGGAAATCTTATTTAAGCTCTTTTTTACCCCTAAAAGTATACAAAACAACCCTTTATCTTAATTAATCCAAATCTTATTTAAGAACCATTTGAACATAAAAATGGCTAAAATGATCCCCGTATGCTACAAGAAATTTCAAATCTGCTAGCAGCTTTCGATTAATTAGAAACTGCCTTAAAGTACCCGGGACTGCAACAGAGTAAGTGACATGTGCAGATGGATGAGTACTAGCTAACAAAAGTCTATCAAGCTTCCAAAATGTCACATGTATATCCTTAGGCTGAGGAGCATTAAGATTCGGAAAACTCTGAGCATTAGAGAAATTTAATTTTCTCTTCATGCCCAAGTCACTATTTACCCTTGATTCATAGCAAAATTATAAGGCCCCGTTTGACACCATGGATTTGGGAGGATTTGAGGGGGTTTCAAATCCACTTGTGTGTTTGGCACATAAAGCAACTGGCGGTTTCAAATCCCCTCAATGAGGAGGTTTGAAATCCAAGGTAGAAGTATGGATTACATCTAAAATCCTTCCAAGAGTCACATATGTAACATGTGTGTCACTAAACTACTAATCTATTAGGCATATAGCCCACTAACGATATCAAAACAATCAGATTATCAACTGCATCACTAAAATTCCTTTAATAGGATGATATGCGCCGTCCAAACACTGTCCATGTAAATCAGCAGTTAAAATTCGTTAGTCACTTGGAAGTGATCCTATGCTTGTGGCACATTCGAGATTTGGAATTTTATCATTTTTGGCCAAAGTATATATTTCAATAGGCTTATTACAACCATTGCGTCAAACATTACATATGTATATTAATTAAGAATATTAAAGTTGATTTAGTAATTAAATTCAAACCCCTGTAAATATTATACTTTTGGATTATAGGGAATTCCAAAATTAGGGTGCCAAACAAATCCAGGGGGTTCCAAATCTAAGGGGTTTTGAATCCCGAGGATTCCAAATCCACGCTCCAAACAGGCCCTAAGATTTACTAGCCCTTGCCAATTCATGGGTCTCACATGTCCAACTACTAATCAAATCATGCCTTATGACATTTTAACCCTTTAATTTTTCATTAACTATAAAAATATTATGAGCTCACTAATAAATACCCTCACACCATCTCATTTTAACAATCTCTACATTCTCTATAAAGGAAAAAGAGTTCAGAGGAAAAAAGAGATCAAGAGAGAGAGAGAGAGAGAGAGAGAGAGAGAGAGAGAAGAAAATGAGAAACATCAGATCCTATCTAAGACATCCATCACATCCCTAACCACAAAGCCAAGACATCAACACAAGCCTTCACAACAATTTAGTTCATCATGAGCAAAGCTGAGTCCTATATGATCTAGAATCATCTTCTTCAAGGAGGAATATTGTGATTCTTATTTCTCCTCTTAAATCTCCCACTTGTATGCTTATGTGGAGTGGTTCTAGCTCATACCATTCATTTACTTTATTTTTTTCATATTGTCATAATCTCTTATTCATACACCTCCTACTTATTTACATGCAATCCTTCAAGCATATGCTCAATGTGTTGCCGAGTCCTTGGATCTTGACACATTACAAATTTAGAATCATCTTATTTTTGTGTCTTTTCTTAAAGTAATCTTTTCTTCGGTTGTGGTTGATGCGAGCAAACAATCTCCACAATTATGGTTGTTGTTGAGCTTCATTAGTATTTTCTTTTTCTTTTTGAGTAATCATTATCTCCTTGATCACCACCGAACTTGAGTCATCACGGTCTCCTAAGTTATGATTAAAGTTGAGAGTGGAATGAAGTTCAGTCATTGCGATCTCCTAAGTTATGATCAAAGTTGACACTTAGTTCCTACTCCTTTTGACCTTCCGCAACCAGTTGAGCAATATGACATTAAGAATCTTAAAATCTATGAAAATTTCACAGTAAACACCGCTTGTGAGTGTGGGTGAAGAAGGATGCTTTATCCCTTTCTTCTTTGTCACTGAGGTCCTCACTAAAAATTATTGATTTCATACCAATCCTACGAGTCATGTTGAGAGGTCTTTGATTTTTCGATATTTTGCAATTTTACAGTGTACCTAGTCGACTGAAAATACCGAGATTAATGGCTAGTGTCGACTCCAAGTTAAGTGTTCTATTTCATGTGCCATTAATCATATCCACTTCACAAACAAATAAAAACACCACACCACCAAGCAGTGGGTAAGAGTAAGGGCACCCCGGCATGCTTATCCACACTACTATAAAGTATAATGGTAATAACATCTGTGAGGAATATGAATCTGCTAAGGTGATACATCATCCTTTCATACAGTCTCTGTCACCATAGGTTATTATACACTTAAAGTCATCCTTAGTGACTTTTGAGGGTCAAACCTAGTGGAATCACATACACAGTTAAGATAGTATGATTCATTCATTGATCAATTCTTACGATATACTGGATTGATTTTCTATGTAAATTTTTTTAATTATTTGAACGCTTTAAAGAATCTAAAGACTAATGAAAATTCAGTTAAATAAAAAAATAAAAATTCTACAAATTGATAATGGTTAAGAGTATGTGTTTAATGATTTCAATGGTTTTTTTCTAAAATTACATAAAATTAAAAGGCAACTCACTTTTTCAAAAATGCTTTAATAAAACGAGATTGTTGAAAAGAAGAATCATCACATAGTCGAGGCCTCTTGCACTACGATGAATGAATTTTTTTACATAAGTGTATGACCCAAAGCCATGTACACCATAATGTACTTGATCAATCGTATGTCCTTTGCGGTTAGGTATGAAGGATCCACATCAAATTCTCTGTAATGAAAAGTTAAATTTTGATGGGTTTCTAACGATGATAAACATAAAGAAAAAATAAATTTTAGAAATAATTTTATACTTAGATCATATTATAGACTAAGCATATCTGTTCATGAATCTTGTCATATTTCAAAATATCAAAGAAACAATCACAAACTCATACCTAAGCAAGGATTGGTCTACCCATTTATGTCGTTGTCAATCTCTTAACATAGAGAGTCTTTCCGCGGTTTATTACATGTTTAAAGGAGAGCCCACATCTCGGTCTCTAGTGGGGGCCAAGATGAGATCTAGTGTAATGATTCGTGGTTTTGTAAGCATTTGTGTACATGCATTGATCCATGCATTAATGCATACATACATCCATTAATTTGTGCAAATTATGACCATTGATATGCATGATCCATCTTATTAGTGTTAACCATTATTTTACGTAATAACTAATTATATTTTTTATATTTATATATGTATGTTGTACGCTTACAATCTTGCCACTTATACCCATAAGACAACCAGTTTATATATAAATTAACATATATTTAATGGTTGATCGCACACTAAACATATATGATCACAATCCATGACTTGTGTATCAAAATCACCCAATTAGATCCTCTTAATGATATAGAAAAAAATCCTAGTAAGATCAATCACTCGAACACCTTATTAGCATGTTCTAAACCATCTAACCTTATGCTATAATAATCTATAATAAATCCATAAAGTTAGAGATAAAGTTGCCTTTGTCTAAGTTGTGATCTTCACCATAGATGTATTATTAGTGATCGTTAAACCCATAACTTATATCAACCATTGGATCCATGTGATAACGTACTTAAGCTATCTAAAACAACCTAAGTGAGAACATAAATCAATCCCTCAATTTCTATCCCAAATCAACTCATATAAATCCTTTAACTCAGTATTAAATCTAGGACATTTATCCTTCATTTTTCGCATCAACTTGTATGCACGATTATTCACCCAACCAACCGTAAAGATGCCTTATTAGACTTAGATTAAGATATCCAACTGTCCACTTTTATTCTGGACCATCATATCATCATAAAATAGATAAAGGATTTAAATAGACTATTTTCAATCATTCGTCAATAGCTCTTATGCCAATCTGTCATGTTCCAAAATTCAGTATTTAGGTTGGCCAGATCCTGATCCCACATCCTAAGACATTATTTATCATTGAAACAATTCACAACTATCATCACACATTTTAGAGTTAATTGCACGTCCAAGGAAGGGCGTGCACTTGCATGTATAGAAGAGGAAGGAAATGAACGTCTACCTCTTCTCCTTTTTCTTCTCCACTATTTTCAAAAGAGTAACTTAATATGGTAGTTCAAACCACTACAAAGCTTCTAATCCATGCACCCAACATTTATTTCTTTCTACATTTTGTAGTATCCATCTTTAATTGAATCACATGCCACCCATCAAGCAGACCATCAAACCTTAGCCATTAAATGCTCATTATGCTTTATTTAAAATAAATTAAATTTTAATAGTTGAAATTCTTCTATTACATAATAAAAAAAAATATAGGGTTGTTAATCATCTTTAAAATAATCTGATGGACGGTTCAAACCTTAAGATCAGCTTACTTTCATGTATTCCTAGGTAATGGATCTCATGTTGGATCATATGGTCCTCAATGCAGTTAATGTGGATACCCATATTATGTACTTTTATTGACCATGCAATCACCTCATAAAGTTAACCAAAGCACCTAGTATCAAGCCACTCACCCTCAAGTTAATGATATAAATGAAACTAGTGCAAATCTGCAAGTGTCATTTTAGCTTGGACATGATGGGTCTTCCAGTCTAAAAACCTATAAATAATCCTACCAATATAAGTTACTAAAGATCCAACCAATTGAATCATCCATGCCTCACACACACACACACACACACACACACACACACACACACACACACACACACTTGTGTAGGGTAGGGCAAAGGCTTACCGACACCAAGTTGGGCCGATGATGGCGATTGTTCATTTTAACACCAAGTCAATCCCTTCACATATCATCAATGAAGAACAAAAAGTAAGTCCTAATACGTTTATGGTCATAGCCAGGGCATCAAGATCCATGGATAGCATCTCTCCCTTGGCACTTAGCCAATATATGTAATCTCCAATATACCTAAGGACTCAAAGGCTATACCTAAAAAACTTAAATGAATAATAATAAACATGTTCGCATATAATAACCATGCCTTATTAAAAATAAATGTTTAAACTATGTCAAAGGAAACGATGTCCAAAAAAGTAATCTAGCAATGATTTTCTAAGGCACACCCCAACAATCTCTCAATTAAAACTAATCGACCTTAACACGTAGACCTATATTAAGAATGTAGGCACTAAATGGATGAACTGGCAAAGTCTTATTAGAGGATACACTATGTTTTCAGCTGACACAACTCGTAGGATCTCAACCACTTTATCCTTAACCATGATGTGGTATTTTCTGTCTACATGCTTGGCTTAGCATGACAACGAGGCTCCCTGCACTATGTAACTACTTCAATGTTTTCACAATAAATGGGCAATGGCCTATCTATTCTAAGAATAGCACCCAAGTCTTAGGTAAATTTCTTAAGCCAAATTGCTTCCTTAGACACTTCACTAATGGCCATTGTAACACCCCAGATTTTCGAGATTTATTTGAAAATTTTTGAAAATTCATTTTTAATTTATTTTTTATTAATTATCGTATATTTACCGTTGATTTGCGAATAGTGGGACATCCGTAGGAGATCCGATAGGGAACCCTTTACAAAAGTTTTTTAGAATGATTCCATAAACATCGTAGAAAGATCAGATTTAAAAAATCACGCACTTCTTAGATAATTACGAAAATGCCATTAGTTAAACTTAAGTTAAGATGCCATTTTTAAGTATTATAATTTTTGAAGATCACTTTCACGCAAAACCCTGGATTTAAGCTTTTGGGCACATATTAACCATACACGTCAAATTTCAGCCCTTAAATCATAGTAGAAGTGGTCCAATTGTCAAATCAGCCCCTTAACCCTTGATTTTCATGTCCATCGAGTAAGAAAAGTAGATGGTTAGTCGTAGTCGAATATTTCTCTTCATATGAGTGACTTAGATCGTCGTTATCATGGACCAATAGTGTGATTTGAGTGCCCCATCTTGATAAGCCTCTTTCTTTTGCGTGAAGTTATCTTGTTCTATACATTAAGGAGTTACCAACTCTTTTTAAATCTGAACCTTTCAATTTACTCACTTCTCACCATCAACCGCTTCTCAAATTTGGACCACCCATTATACTCATATGACTACGAATTTACACAAAATTTGGACCCCGATCTATCATCGTACACCATTGAACCACAAAGCCAACCCCTTCCTTTTCCGCCAAAAGTTGAAATTTCATATATAGGCATTTCTCACCATCAATCAATCATTAAACTTTATACAATTGTTTGCCTATCATGACTACATATGTTTTCAAAATTTGGGCCATGATCATCAAGCATAGACCGTTAATTGAGATCAAGCCCATTTTAGCACCCGTTAGGCCATTTTCAAGGATCTGCCAATCTAGAATGTGGATCATCAAGAAATTTATGTATTCTGACTCTACTCTTCGAGCTTGATAAGATGAATGGATTGGAATTGATCATAGATCACCCAAATATTGAGATTTGAGAAACCCACCTCAAGAAGTTGCTAGACCTCGCGTGCACATCCCTCTCTATATTTCTACTACGCACCTCCAAATCCTTCTCCTAACCCTAGCCTCCATGCCCTAGAGAAAGAGAGAAGAGAGAGAGAGAAAGAGAAGAGAAGAGAGTTATTTTTCATATTTTTCCAACGGCTAGGATCTTCTACAACCATCTTCTACGTCCATTCTAAGGTGAGGATTTTCCTTCAAGCCTTTCATTAATAATATCACGATTATCATAAGTTCTTTTGTGGCATAAGAAATTATTTTATTTTGAGTTATTGATCCATATAACATGAAGTTTAACGTAGGATTTACAATGAATATCATTACATAATGATGTGATTCCTTTTTTAGATTTTTTATTAAGAAGCATGTGTATTTGTGTTATTTATTTTTGTGAAATATGTGCCCTTCTTTTCTTAATCTATGTTTTACAAGTAACATTGGTTTTTATATTGTGATATGAAATATGTGTATAAGATCATGATATGGACATCTCATTATTGTATACTCTTTGTCCCTAAGTTGGTAAAATTATTCGATGTAGAGAGATGGAACCCGTAAGAGGTGTCCATGATGGAAGAATATATCTTGACTTAACTGAGAGAATGAAGTGATTGTTTGTTAATGGATCCTTACATGTACATGATGCTTGATTGGATCCATTTACATTACATGAGTATTTTAATGAATTTGGTCATGATGTACAACATTGGCTTTTAAGACATGATGAAATCATAAAACGGGACAATGAGTGGACACTAATGGTATACAAATTCTCATGAGCCGGGGTTGGTGCTATGGACACTAATCCCATGCTGTCGGCCTATGCTAGGTTGCTTGCGACTCCCCATAGTGACCACTGAGTTTTAAATCGGTTGTATGCGAAAACACTTAAATAAAGGTGAAACTAAAATCATGCATTCGCTTGGCTCCATGTGGGTGTATGGAATTGAGAATAGGCTAGAGTATCCTACTTCTCCCGTACACTGTTACGTGTAGATTTGGGCTATGAGCGTCCCGTTTCTTACGTGGTCGGGCAAAACTATGGGCTTGTGTGTCCCAGAAACCTCTGGTGACTAGTGGCTAGCGTGAAGTCGTAACAGGGAGTCTCCCACTTCATGTATTATGATTTCTAGTCAGGGTGCCTTAGTCAGAGCATGCATTCCATGCATCGCATTAATAAAGATTTTTACTTGATTGTTTTGTTTTGAATAAAGATATATTATGTTGCGTTACTCTGAATTTTGTACATTATTATTCTTGATTGTCTTGGAGGGAATATTCCCCACTATGATAGCATTTAACGCTATCGCAATCGTAATTTAGATGATGCAGGTGAAGATCCAGGTATCGAACTCGACTTTTAAGGTGAAGAGTTCGATGGTTCGTACGATCACATGGTGGATGAAGACGTTGAAGGAATTTAGTTGATATTTTCATTTATTAGACATTTCTTTTGATTAGTGGTTACATTTATAGAAATTATAATAAATCTTCTAGAGAAGATATGGTTTGATATTTTAATTGATTAGTATGAATATTTGTTGGTTCCTTTATTTAAACATTGATGATGAAGTAGTAAGTTTAATAGAATAAGATGAATATTTATTTCCGCCATTGTGCTTGAATGCTAGATTTCATTATTTGACAAATTAGTTATTCCATAAGTTACTTGGGAATTCGGCTGTAGTGTTATACACGAGAGTCGAAAATCTCGGGTCGTTACAGCCATGTACTCCGCCTCCATTGTCAAATTAGTGATGCACTACTACTTGGCGCTACGCTAACTGATAGCACCATCCACCATAGAAAATATGTACATACTCGTCAATCACCTCACATTTGAATCTATCTAAAGGTCCACATCAATATACCTAATGATACACAGATCCCCATGCTCATAACGCAAGAGTAAGTCCTTAATCTTCTTCAAGTACTTCATGATGTGTTTCACAACTGTCCAATTATTCATGTCGAGATTGCTTTGGTATTGGCTCACCACTCCCACTTAGAAGGCTATACTAGCCTCATACACAGCATCACATACATAAGGCTCCCAATGGTATATTTAAAGAGAACATTCTTCATTGCTTGCCTCTCCTTAGGAGTCCTAGGACAGTCATTTCTAAATAGACAAATGTTATGCCTAAAAGGCACATAAGTATTCTTAACATTAGCCATTGAGAATTTCTCTAGGATCTTAATTGTGTAAGCTACCTGAGAGTTTTAAGGTCCTCATAACTTGATTCTGATATGAAATTGCACAGTTATCTAATACAATACCATGATGAGGAGATTTAAGTGTAGCTTAGAATTATAGTTAAGTCCTAAAGGGGGGTGAATAGAACTACTTAAAATAATTTACTAATTAATTCAATTAAGTGAATCCAAGATCCTAGACTATGAGATATACAAATAAGTGTGCAACGAGTTTAAGATGAGAGATAGAGATATCTAATGCATATGATAAATTAAACACCTACCATACAATCTATCCATGTATCTAATATAACTAAACAATCACAAGCATAGATAAAATTGCATACACAAATAAGCAATCGTAAACACATGGATGTGTAGTGATTCGGCTAAATGCCTACTCCACTCCCGGATGACAAACTCAAACTCGAGTTTTTCGAATTTTATTATCTCAATGATTTTCTATAGGTTCACAATTAACCTTTATAATGGTTTTTAACTGATTCACCACTAACCTTTAATTAGTATTACACAAGAACTAATCTACATACACTCCCACTAAAGACGGTCCTACATAAGGACCTACATAAACTATTGTCAAAGGCGGTCCTACACAAGGACCTACATACACTCCCATCAGAGGCTCCCTCAGAGACTTCAAGGGTTTTCTATAGGCTCTCCAATAACCTAGTAATTTTTTATAGGTTCACCACTAACCGATGTGATTCTACAAAAGGACTTATTCAAGTTTGGATTTTAAATTTTATGAACTCTTAACTTAAATTCTTACAAGTTTGAATGAGGCACGTTGATATCGCCTTCTTGAGATGATCGATCAATCTTGATGCAACTTCTCTTTTGTTCTCCGGATCTTTGATGTGGATATTCTTTAGCTCCAATGATCAAGTACCACAAAAATAGGTTGTTATGTTTTGTATTACAAGGATTGACAAATTATGGGGGAGCAACAAAAGAGGAGCCACTTAATTTGTACATGTCTCGAGTTGTATTTCATTTTAAATATCATGTAATCTTGGTCATGTGCTTTGTTTTGGTAGGTTAGGTTTTTGTTATGTAATTAACAAAAGGGGAGATTGTTAGGGCATTTTTCTGTGGCATACTAATACACCTTATTTGTCAAATTACGTAGGTTAGTGAGTCTATGTGTTGGTTGAGCCCAAAGAAGATGAAGACCGAAGACTCAAGCGGACCTGTTGCATCAAGGAAGAAGAAACAGATAAATGAGATGCCTTGGTGAGCCAAAAACCTTGAACTAAACCAAAATCCAAACCTTTAGATGGCATGACCCCATAAGTAAACTTTTAATCATCTTAGATTGGCCTTAGGTGTTCCAAAATATCACCCAAAGCTAGGCCCAAGAGGTTACATGAGTTGCTAGAAACAAGACTAACCAAACAGTAAAACTCATGGTTTGTCGATATGTCCTGAGCCTTGGTTGACCGGTCGTCAATGGCAAAAAATGGGACAACAACATTATTCTGATCCCTGGCCTATTTAAACCTGTCGTGGATAGGTCGCGGACCGGCCGCTCGGGGGCATTTTGGGACATCGAAATCCAACCCGTCCCAGGCCTTTTTAAGACCGATCTTGGCTTTCAGCCGACCGGTCGCAGTTGAGCACCGACCGGTCGTGAACTAGTCATTTTCTATCCATTTGAGCTTTCTTTATAAAAAGACTGAGCTCGATTTAGGGTCATGAGAGAGAGGATTTAATGCATTACAAGCCACCCACATTACCCATACTATTAGGCTATAATTCTAACAATTCCAAGCCATCTTCCTTGTGGTTGATCACAAGATATTAGAGCATTCAAAGCTTATATGAAGATGAATTTGTTCTCTCTTAATATCTAGATGTTTAGGTACATTGACCATAGGTAGATCATTTATTTAAACCCCTCTAGAGATCTAATTAGGTGAAATTCCTCTAAGCCACCTAATCCTACTAGTTGTAAAGAATTTTCACCACCTCCCATCACCTTGGTCATCTCTTGAAGATCAAATGTAAGGAGATTGATCGTTGGAGTTGAACCCTTGGCAAAGCATCGGCAACAAGATCGAGGGAGCACCGGGGAGCTGATTGAGGCACGAGAGAGCAAATATCAAGCAACCCAAGCAGCTCTGAACAAGAGGCTCATCTGACAAGTAAGTGTCAAGTTGAGAGTCCATTACACTCTTTCCATTTGTTGGATAGAGTGTGAGAGTTTAGTTTCAAACTCGGTCCAAGTTCATTAATTGAACCTTGGCTCATTAGTTGAGCATAAATTTCAGGTTCATTTGTCGATCCTTGGCACATTTGTTGGGCCTAAAATTCAAGTTCGTTTATTGAACATTGACTCATTTGTTGGTTCTAAACAAGTCTCTAATGGGAGCCACTAACATGGGTGTATATATTTAGGTTGAGAGGTGAACCTGTAAAACCTCCGTTTAGGTTGAGAGGTGAACCTGATTTAAAACCTCCGTATAGTGAAATTTGATAATCTCATATGTTGAGATCAATAGTCGAGAGTGGAATAGGAAAACCGAACCACAATATATAACTGCATTGGAGATTGTCATTTGAGCTATTTTTGTTCTTGTATTGTCTTTAATTGTTAATTATATGAATGCTTGAATGAAATATATGTTATGCTTTGCTAGGTAGATTCCCATGCACATCTTGTAGTTTCACTTCTAGATTAGGTGCTTGATTTAGCATATCATTTGTAGTCTAAACATTGCATATAGATTATTTGCTTGATTGTCATATCTTTATAATCTATATGCTTATGCTAGGTTGTTTAATTGCTTATCTTTTCTAGCCTTTGTGATTGGACCCACTTAAGCTTAGAAGCTAAGTGTTGTTGCTTAATTAGTTTATAATTGATAATTAGTTTAATTAGGCAAGAGATTTTTAAAAGGAATTTTAAAATGGTCCTAATCACTCCCTTAGGACTTAACCGTTATTCTAAGATTTGCTAAGCTTCCGCGTATAGCGTAGGGTGTCGTGTTAGACGATTTGACGCAATTTCAATTGCTATCAAAGTGGGTTGCTCTTCAAAGACTTAACCGTCTAGAATAAGATCTGATACCGAAGCTTGAGCACTATGTCTACCCAAGAGGGGAATGATTTTGTCACTCGTCCACTATATTTTGATAGATCAAATTATGCCTATTGGAAGGCCTAAATGCCAATATTTTAATGTCCATCTATCCAATTGTATGAGACTTAGTTCAATGGGGTTGGACCGCACCGATTGAAACGGTGGATCGAGATGGAGTTAAGGTCACTCAACTAAAGGAAATAGACAAATGGAGTGATTAAGAGACACTCATGTGTGGCTATAATGACAAGGGTCTTAATGTAATCTTTTCTACTATCTCATCCGATTAATTCAACCGTATATGTAATTATGAGACTAGCAAAACAACTTAAGAGATCCTAGAGGTCACACATGAAGGAATGTCTACCTTCAGGCGATCCAAGTTGTAACTCCTCACCACATAATTTGAAAATATAAAAATGGGTGAGGAAGAAATTTTTATGGAGTTCTTTGCTAAATTAAATCATATCTATAACTCCAAAAGTAGCTTAGGAGAAATGGTTTCGGATGGGGGAATTTATAGAAAAATCCTTAAGTCCATCTTAGAGAGATTTAGCTTCAAAGTTATTACCTTAAAAGAGTGTAAAGACATATACAATATAAAAGTATAAGAACTCTTAGGTTTTCTACAAACACATGAATTACACTTTAAAACACCCTCTAAGAAAAAAAGCATCGCCTTGAAGACTTCACATAGGCATTCAAATAAGCAAAAATAAATTGAGAGTGAGTCTTCTAAAGATAGTAACGATGAGGAAGAAGAATTGAATAAAAAATTTAAGGTATTCCTCAAATTTGATAGAAGGAGTATCTGTGACAAAAGGACAAAAAAGGTAAGAAATATAAAGAAAAATCATCCAAATCCGTCTGATGTTATGGTTGTGGTAATCATGGTCATGTTGCTCCAGATTGTCCGGAAGCGCCTAAACCAAAATGTAAGAAAGTTATGGCAACAACTTAGAATGACATAGAGGAGTCCAAATCTGAATCTAATGACTCCACTAGTGATGGGAGCAAAAAATCAGTGAAAATTTTCATGGCTTCCACCACTACCTCTCTTCCCCCTAATCTAAGATAAGATCCCAACCACTATCCCTTCTAGGAGGAGTTCTCAACCCCTCTCCATATGTTGAATTTTATGAGGCTGTTAAGGAAATTAGGTTACCCTTATGAAGAACAAACTAGAAATAGTAAGGATAAATAGAATCTGGATATTATAGGTAAATTTGAAGATTTTAGCCTCATTTGTGGCTTATAGACAAATCAGAGGATTCAAGCCTCGTTAACCCACCTTGATAGTTTAGCCTTATTTTCGATTGGTATCTTTCCTTTACTAAATTGTCATCTTGCTTAGATTAGCATAATCTTACAGAATTATGTGCTTAATTGTATGCTAATCTATGCTTTGGTCATTATGCTTTCATGTTTATCTACTATGACCAATTTAACATGATCACTTATACTTAGATAGCACATTTTCTTATTGATCATGTTCCATGCATGCTCCATGTTTTAATGTTCATGCATCCTCATACTCTCCTAGTTAGCATATGCTTATAATTAAAACCGCGACACTCTAATCTCTTCTCTATTTTCTTAATTGTTGTACTATTAAGGAGAAGAAATTGATTTTTCAATTGCAAACAAAAAGGGGGGAGAATTATCAAGTCCCACCAAAACAGATTATTATGTTTTATGTTGCAAGGATTTACAGGTTATGGGGGAGCAACTGAAGAGGAGTTGCTTGGTTTGTACATGTTATTCTTTCGCCTCAAGTGCAAGGGTGCGATGTAGTAATAACTTAGTGGACCGAGGTCGATCCACAGGGAATTAGGGTAAGCAATCTAAACTATTTTAATAACTTCAATCTTAATAGTTTTAGAATTTCAAGTTTAAGAACTAGAACTAAACAGAAAAATAAGTAGAGGAAAATCTGAGATTTAAAGAGAAACTAGGACTTTTAAGGATCCACTTGTAGTAGTCCAATGCCAATTCATTCATCCAAGCACAACACAATTAGAATCAAAGTTTTATCTCTCAGCTAATTGGAAGATATTCCATTTAACACAAACAGTCTCACTTAAATTTGAAAAATCAGATTTCTAATTCTAATGAAGTATGTAGAATTCAAACTTGTAACCTTCGGAGTAACAGCCATACCACGAGATTACGGCATGCTCTAGGGTTACTACAATTATAATTTAATTAAATCATAATGATAATCTTAAAGAATTGCAAGGAACTCATGTCCGAAGTACATGAACTCTCATAAAACTTTTAAAAATACCAACTTTATTCAAACTAGAACTTAAACATCCAAACTCGAAGTACTAAGAGTACTTAAAATAAACGAATTAAATATTGAAACCAACTACAAGCTTCACCTCTTAGCCTAGCTAAGAGGTTCTAGCTGAGCATTGTCATACTACGACTACAATCAAAAGAAAAATTACTTGAAAGCATAGAAAAACTATAAAAACCCTAGTTGAAGGAGTTACGAATGCTCCACGACGATCCTCTCCACCTCCAGCGACTTCAATGTCCTTCTATGATGCCTTAGAAAGAGTGTGGAGGTGTCCTTTTATAACAAAATTACTCACCGCCTCAAATTGCATAAGAATTTACACACTTACGTTGGTTATCGGGTGCCCGACGAGTGTTGGTCAGGCGCCCGACCATACCACAAAACAGTCCAGTGAATTTGGTGACTTTTCTTTGGGTTTCGGGCACCCAAATCCTCTTTATCGGGCACCTGACGGGTCATCGGGCGCCCGGCCATGTCCAGAAAATGTTCAACAAGAAACATAAATTTCTGTAAATTTCACTCCCGAAAAGTGATGGTCGGGCACCCGAAGGCCAAAATTATAATTTTTTTCTATTCTGCAGGGTCATCTGCTGAACTTTCTACATTTTACTTTCCTAGCCTGTAGCTCTACAATTTGACTTTTTTTGCCATTCCAGGTCTTCAACTTGATTCCTTCAAGGTTTTTTCTCCACTTCTTTGGCTCATCAAAGTTTGGTCTTCTAGTCACTCCAAATCCTTCAAATTAACATTAAATTGATGTCATCTCTCTCTTTTACCTACAAACACAAAAAAAAACATAAGTCTTTATCTTTAACGACTTAAACTATGTAATTGTGCTATGAATTAGGGTTCAGACATGCACACTTCATGGCTTAACACACGTCTCAAGTTGTATTTCATTTTGAATATCAAGTAATCTTGGTCATATACTATGTTTTGATATGTTAGGTTTTTGTTACGTAATTGATAAAGGGGGAGATTGTTAATGCACTTTTTTTGTGGCATACTAATACACCTTATTTGTCAAATTACGTAGGTCGATGAGTCTATGTGTTGGTTGAGCCCAAAGAAAATGAAGACCAAACACTCAAGTGGACCTACTGCAGCAAGGAAGAAGAAACAGGTAAATGACATGCCTTGGTGAGCCAAAACCTTGAACCAGACCAAAAGTCAAATCTCTAGATGGCATGACCCCATAAGTAAACTTTTAGTTATCTTAGATTGGCCTTAAGTGTCCCAAAAGATCACCCAAAGTTAGGCCTAAGAGATTGCATGAGCTGCTGGAAATAAGACTATCCAAATAATAGAACTCATGGTCTGTCGACCAGTCCTGAGCCTTGGCCGACCGGTCGTCAGTGGCAAAAAATGAGACAGCAGCGTTGTTCTTATCCCTGACCTCTTTAGACCTGTCGCGGACCGTCGTGGATCGTTCACGGGCCAGTCGCTCAGGGGCATTTTTGGGACAGTGAAATCCAATCCATCCCAAGCCCTTTTAGGACCGGTCTTGGCTTTCAGCCAACCGGTCGCAGTTAAGTGTCGACCAGTCGTGAACTAGCCGATTTCTATATATTTGAGCTTTCTTTATAAAAAGGTTGAGCTTGGTTTAGCGTCTTGAGAGAGAGGATTTAGTGCATTAGAAGCCACCTACATTGCCCATACTATTAGACTCTAATCCTAACCATTGCAAGTTATCTTCTTTGTGGTTAATCACAAGATGAAGCATTCAAAGCTCATATGAAGATGAACTTGTTCTCTCTTGATCTCTAGATGTTTAGGCACCTTAACTATAGGTAGATCCTTTGTCTAAACCCCTCTAGAGATCCAATTAGCTGAAATTCTTCTAGGCCACTCAATCCTACTTGGTGTAGAGAATTTCCACTACCTCTCATCACATTGGTCATCTCTTGAAAATCAAATGCAAGGCGATTGATCGTTGGAGCTGAAACCTTGGCAAAGCATCAGCAAAAAGATCGAGAGCATTAAGGAGATGATTGAAGCATGATAGAACAGAGATCAAGCAACCCAAGTGGGCTGAATAAGGAGCGCATCCGACAAGTAAGTGTCAAGTTGAGAGTCTGTTGCACTCTTTCCATTTGTTAAATAGAGTATGAGAGTTTGGTTTCAAACTCGATGCAAGTTCATTAGTTGAACATTGGCTCATTAGTTGAGCCTAAATTTCAGGTTCCTTTGTCGATCCTTGGCACATTTGTTGGGCCTAAAATCCAGGTTTGTTTGTCAAACCTTGACTCATTTGTTGGGTATAAACAAGTCTTCAACGGGAGCCACCAACATAATTATATACGTGTAATTTTAAGGGGTGAACCTGTAAACCTTCGTGTAAAGGTTGAGAGGTGAACTTGATTTAAAACCTCCATATAGTGAAATATGGTGGTCTCATAAGTTGAGATCGGTAACCAGGAGTGGAGTAGGGAAACTGAATTGATGGAGTTTTCCTCCTTAGCTCAGAGGAGAGATTGGTGCAGCCTGCGTATGGGCGGGTGCCCGAACCAAGAGTGGTCAAGCGACCGAAAATACACCTAGAAGGGTGTTTAGAGTCGCTGAATGATTTACAACAGTCGGGCGCCCGATGGTCTATTGACCGGACGCCTGGTGCCTTGGGCGGGCGCCCGACCATGTTGGTCCGGGCACCCGATATTCGAATTTTTTTCTCCATGTGCACGCTGGACATTTTTGACTTGGGCGAGCACCCGACGGTCCACTGACCGGGTGCCCGACCTGACGCGGACTGCTTATATGCAGTTTCCTTATTTGGTTTCAACTCTTCCGGTTCTCTACTTAAGAGGTTCAAAAACGAGTTTAGGTTATCCCATGAAGGTGTTTTCACGTCCAAGGTGAGAGAGAAAGAGAGAAAAAAGGGGAAGAGAAAAAGAGAAAAGAGAGAGAGGAAGCTTGTAGAAGGGAGATATTGTTTAAAGAGGTGATCTTTGGCGCAACCATCATCTCAACGCTTCTACGTCCTCATGATCGGTGAGATCTCTCCATTTTTCATTATTCTCTTATTGTTCATCCACTCCTACGTGAGTGAAGAAGGTTTGATCCAAGCGATGTGTACTCAGGATTGGTTGTAATGTTCTACTTCATAGTGAATTGTTGCTCTAGACTAAGTCCCATGATTTTTTAACCTCTTCAAGGGTTTTTCCACGTAAAATTCTCTTGTGTCGTGAGGTTGTTAATTTGCTTTTGATTATTGCATTATCATAGTCCATAATTCCAGTGTATGGGGGGGGGGGGGGGGGGGGGGGGCGAGATCCTAAGGTTTGTGTGAAACGCACCCAACAAAGTGGTAGTTCAGGTTGGTTGAACGAAGTGGGATCGGTTCTGAATTATGGAAGGGGCTCTTAAAGGATGATCAGTCTCAATAGTTCTAACTAGACATATGAAGTTTAAGATGGAGGACTTACTTTATTTCAAGGACCTATATGCCTCTCCAATCTTAGGCATATCAGCGAAGATAAAGGATATGCCAGATGATGATTGGAAGAAGTTGGACCGAAAGGCAGTGGGGTGTTTATTAGAAAATGGTTGGACGATTCAGTATTCCACCATGTGTTTATGGAAACCTCAGCCGCTAACTTATGGCTAAAATTACAAGGGCTTGTATGAGAGAGGAAGACAGTCAACAATAAGATTTTTCTGATAAGACGACTTGTGAATCTCAAGTTCAAAGATGTAATTCTGTGGTTGAGCACATAATGAGGTCAACACCAATTTGGAACTAGCTCTTCGTTATGAAGATAGTCTAGACGATGAACTACAAGCTTTGCTATTGCTTAGCTTATTTCCTAACAGTTGGGAGACATTGGTGTGTCTCTGAGTAACTCTGTGCCAGAACGGAAAGGTATCCATGGAATAAGGTAACCAGTTGTCTCTTCAATGAAGAGGACAAAGAGGAAGTCTCAGGGGTCTACTCAACAGAGGCCCTTGTGACACGAAGATCAGGGAAGAGGAAAGAACAGAAAGGGCGGGAAGAGCTCAAATAAATCAAGAGGGAAGGTGAGTGTCAGGAAAGATGGTTGAATGTTGGAATTGTGGAAATTAAGGGCTACTACAAGCATGAATGTTATAGAAGAAGAATGACAAGAAAAGGAAAAGGAAGGAGAAGGAAGATGAATCAGACTCCACTGTGGTCGCCTCATATGGTGACGTTGTGGTTATTCTTTCGACAGATAACGATCTTTGTCTCACGACTACGAGTCAAGACATCGACTGGGTGATAGACTTGGGAGCCTCATTTTATGCGACTCCACACAGAGATTTCTTCACGAGCTACAAGTCAGGTGACTATAGGACAATGAAGATGGAAAATTTTGGCGTATCGAAGATCGTAGGGGTCGGTGATATTTGTGTGAAGATCGATGTGGGCTGCACATTGGTTCTCAGGGATGTGAGGCACATTCTAGACCTTCGTCTCAACTTGATGTCGACGGGAAGGTTGGATGATATGGCTATGAAAGTCGATTTATTGGTGGGCGCTAGAAGCTCATCAAGGGTTCGTTGATCGCAGCCAGAGGAAAGAAGTGTTACACCCTTTACAAAGCAAGTGTCAGTGTATGCAAGGGTGGGTTGAACGCAGTGGAAGATTCAAACTGACATGCGGACACTGGAGTCTTGGCCACATAAGTGAGAAAGGGCTTCAGTTACTAGCAATGAAGCGGCTCCTTCTAAACGTGACAGGTATACCTCTCAAAAACTGTACTGATTGTTTATCAAGAAAATAGCATAAAGTTTCATTTGTTAAATTTGTTTCCCATGTTAATAAAATGTATACATTAGATTTGGTTTATTCTGATGTTTGTGGTCCGATGAGGACAAAAACCTTGGGTGGGGCATTGTATTTTGTCACTTTTATAAATGATGCATCTAGGACGGTTTGAGTTTATGCTTTGAAATCCAAGGACGAGGTCTTTGGTGTGTTTAAAATGTTTCATGCTATGGTTGAGAGATAGACAGGTTGATCATTAAAGTGCATCCACACTGACAATGGTGGTGAATACATTGGTGACTTCCACGAGTATTGTAAGTTATTGGGTATACGGTATGACCAGACAGTTCTCAAGAACCCCCAACATAATGGTGTGGCTAAGCGAATGAATTGCATCATTGTAGAGAGAATCAAATGCATGTTATCCCATGCAAAGTTGTCCAAGATGTTCTAGGGAGAAGCAATGCACACGACGGTGTATTTAATAAATAGGTTTCCATTAGCCCGTTGAATGGAGAAGTATCTGAGAAGGTGTGGACTGGACGAGATCCGCTGTACAGTCATCTCAGGGTGTTTAGATGTAGGGCATCCGTTCACGTACTAAAGGATGAGAGGTCCAAGCTCGATACGAAGATCAAACAGTGTGTGTTCTTGGGGTACGGTGATGAAAAGTTCGGTTATAGATTGTGGGATCCGACTGAGAAGAAGCTCCATTAGGAGCAAAGATGTAATTTTCTTTGAAGATCAATGTATAGAAGACATTTGTAAGCCAGAGAAAAGCTAGCCTAGTTCAGGTGAGTTAAAGGAAATGGATCCGGTTACTCCTCCCATGGTGCCTGATGATGGGGGAGTACAGCAAGGTGCAGAGGATGAGGGAGTCCCTACAGAAGATGGACGGGGGAGCAGCCCCCACTTGATCCACCTGTTGAGCCACAGGTGAGGAGGACATCAAGAGACACACCCGTCCAAGAAGTACTCGCCGCATAAGTATTATGCTCAGGGGAGAGCCAGAAGATTATTCTGAGGCCCAAGCCGACGAGCGTAAGGGGGAGTGGTTGAAAGCTATGCAAGAGGAGATGAAATTCTTGCATAAGAACGACACCTATGATATAGTGAAATTGCCAAAGGGCAAGAAATATCTAAGCAACAAATGGGTGTTCAGAAAGAAGAATGAGCAGAAGAATTCACAAACGAGGTTCAAGGCCAAGCTAGTAGTGAAAGGGTCTGGTCAGAGGAAAGGTATAGACTTCGAGGAGATATTCTCACCAGTGGTGAAGATGACATCCATACAAGTGTTACTCGAGTTAGCGGCTAGCATGGATCTGAAGATAGAGCAGTTAGATGCCAAGACTATCTTTCTCCACGGTGACCCGGAAGAAGAGATCTACATGCACCAACCAGAGGGGTTCGAAGTCAAGGGCAAAGAGCATATGGTGTGTAGGCTTAGGAAGAGCTTGTATGGGCTGAAATAAGCTCCTAGGCAATGGTACAAGAATTTTGACTCGTTATGTTAAAGCATGGATATGAAAAACAGATTCGGACCACTATGTGTTCACGCATAAGTACTCAGATGGTGATTTTTAGTTCTACTATTATACGTTGATGACATGCTCATCATGGGAAAAGACATCAAGAAGATTGATAGGTTGAAACAGGAGTTGGGCAAGTCGTTTGTGATGAAAGACTTGGGCTTGGCAAAACAAATCCTAGGAATGGAGATAACCCGTGATAGAAGCAACAAGAAGCTTTGACTATCACAAGAGCGGTATATTGAGAAAGTCCTAGAGCGGTTCAATATAAATGCATCAAAGATGGTCAGTACTCCACTGGATGGTTACTTCAAATTGAATGACAAGCAATGTCCCAAGACGAAGGCAGAAGTGGAAGAGATGCAGAAGATACCATATGCTTCAGCAGTAGGAAGTTTGATGTATGCTATGGTGTGCACGCACTTAGACATAGCATATGTGGTTGGTGTTGTCAGCCGGTATCTTGTCAATCATGGCAAAGAACATTGGGCAGCGATGAAATGGATACTACGGTATCTGAGAGGCTCATCCAGGTTGAGCCTATGCTATGATATGAAAATCTGTGTTAGAAAGCTACACAGATGCAGATATGGCAGGTGACATAGACTCTAGGAAGTCTACATCGGGGTTCATGTTCACATTTGCAGGAGGAGCGATCTCTTGGCACAACAAGCTACAGAAGGTCGTAGCATTGTTGACGACGGCGGCCGAGTACATTGCGGTCATAGAGGCATGTTAAGAGATGCTTTGGATGAAGAGGTTCCTACAAGAACTCAGCCTAAAGCAGGAGGAACATGTGGTCTATTGC
Organism: Liriodendron chinense; assembly: GCA_003013855.2. Classification (NCBI taxonomy): domain Eukaryota; kingdom Viridiplantae; phylum Streptophyta; class Magnoliopsida; order Magnoliales; family Magnoliaceae; genus Liriodendron; species Liriodendron chinense. The sequence continues at coordinate 7,894,701 of ML058335.1, forward strand.
GATAGCCAAAGTGTTATACACTTGAGCAAGAATCTAAGTCAATACTCCAAGTAGAAGCACATATAGATTCGGTATCACTGGATCAGGGATACCTTGGAACAAAAGGTGCTATAGCTTGAGAAGGTTCATACGGACGATAATGGATCAAACATGATGACCAAGGCACTGCTCAAAGGCAAATTTGAGGTTTGTAGAAACCTGGTTGGCTTGAAGAAGGTAAATTTCTCCCAAGTCGGAAAGGGGGAGATTTGATGGAGTTTTCCTCCTCAGCTCAGAGAAGAGATTGGTGTAGCCTAGTATGGGCGGGCGCCCGGACTGAGAGGTCGGGCGACTGAAAATACACCCAAAAGGGTGTTTACTTGCTGGACTATTTTACAACAGTCGGCGCGCCGATGGTCTATTGACTGAGCGCCTGGTGCCCTAGGCGGGCGCCCGAGGGGGGGGGGGGGGGGGGGGGGGGGGGGGGGGGGGGGGGGGGGGGGCAACACTCACAATGAATGGTGAATATTTACAATATTGTATGGTGAACGACTCAGATCGTCACATAATCCTTTGCTTGCTATTCTTCCCATTGTTTATGATTTGATTACCCTTTAAATAGAAGAATTTGGAAAGGGAGGTGAGGTGAGCGGGTGTTGATAAGGTATTTAATGCAAGGTATTAAGTTGAAGAACAGAAGTCGAAGAGCCATACTCCCTGGAAGCCTAAACATCTAAACGTTGCAATTTAAAAACATGCTATAACTAGGATTTATTTATGTAAATCCAATCCGACCAATTTAGTTAATCAACCTATTTTAAGATCCACTCTGCATTATACCGATTTGGCAAAGCGGATCTCGGATTTGACCCACTCCATTGAGAGCCCTACTCATTTGCTACTTCCATTAAAGCTCTACTTTCCAGAATGGGTCCGCTGTAATTTCACTGCATTTTCGTTTTGCATGAATCCATGCGGGCTCCAATGGATTTTGATTGTAAGGGTAATTCCGTCCAACTATAAAAAATCAAGTTGTCAAGCCATCCTACTTAAATTTCCCATGAAGGAAAGTCCATCTGTCAGACGGTCTCAGACCCACCGGAGAATTCATCCGCTCCACTCAAACCATTGGAATCATATCCTCCCCGAAGTTTCCATAAAGTAGGCCTCAGAATTTTACTAGTATGCCCCACAGTCTGATCATCAAACCATTAATCTCATGGACGGGATTGGTCTAAAATACCATTGTAGGCAGTGCCTAAAACACCGTGTATATGTGAAATCCATTCAGTCCATCAGATGATAAACCTTATGTTGAGCCATTTTTTTGTTGTAGCACGCCCGAGACACACACACCCACACCAACGCACACACATACACACACAACAAGTGCGACCAAATTCGATACCAACACAACAGGCCGCCGAATCTTGCACCAAAGTGGGTGGTGTTGTAACCCTATTTCTGACTGCCCACAAAGGAACGAATCAAGTGAGACATCTAGCATTGCACAGAAGTTGTACAGCGTGCGTGTAGTCCACAGAGACATGTGAAGTGGATTTCCCGAGAACGTTGCCTTTGGTTTATTGGAACACATCATCTAGAAGGTGAGCGGTCGAGGCAAGCTCCAGTGATTAGGAAACGTCGCAATAGAGGAAAAGTCTAAAAGAATATCAACAATCGTAACAGCCAATAAAAAAGGGATCTAGAGGATTCTATTTAGCCTTCGGGAAGTCTATAAATAGAAGAAGAAATCGACAGAGCAAATGGTCTCACTCCAAACAAACAAACCCAATTTAAATTTTCCTTACATATCTTAGAGTAATATGTGTCATGTATATGAAAAGTCATTTCGGTGGAAGGCAAGGTGCAACACATTTCGGAGGACGAACCCTACCCTCCGATAATTGCCTGATCATTCTAACTCATTTACAAGTGGCTGAATAAATGACCAGCCTTCTCAAGCTTCCGTCATACACGGTTGAACGCAACATATCTTCCTATCTTGGCACTGGAGACAACTGGACCCAACCTGTTGACAGCCCTAGCTATATGAATCCTAGTCAAACCATAGGTCATCACTGTTAAGTTCTCTTGAATCGCAAAATCCAAGTGGGCCAATGACATCATTCAGTCCTTCATATGTGGAGGATGCAACCTGAATTTCCAACACAGAGATGGTTTTGCTCAACGGGATTGCTTCGTTGCTGCCGTCTCCTCTCAACCAAGGTGAATTCCTCTCTCTCTCTCTCTCTCTCTCTCTCTCTCTCTCTTTCTCTTGCACTGATGAATGACCACACGTGCCACCATGGAAGATCCAAGCCACTCATTAGGTGGGCTCCACCAAGTAGACTATCTTGGAAAAAACTCTGGATCGTGCAGTCGATAGGCGAGCCACCCCTGTACAAAAGAAATGAACGGTTAAGATAAGGCGTCGGGGGATCCACGTTAAAGAATACTCGAATGGCCCACTAGATTAGCAAGCTGACTTGGGTTTTAGCCCAAAGAGGGGTCCACCAGATGAGCAGCTCGGGCATTGCATGAGAGCACATGTAGCCACGAGTATGCCGTATGGCGTGCTGATGAGCCCTAGTCTGTACAATGGGTCCATGGTTTTCTAATCCGGACCGTTTGGTCCTATGAGTTCCATTGTGTGATTACTCGAAAATCTTCCAGATTGTAAAATCCTAGCCATTCAATCTATATCTATTTCTTCCAATATATTTACGGTTATAAACCAACAATCAAAAGGTAAGTTGTAATATGGGATTTTGGGGATCTCAATCACGGCATGTCCCATCAGATTAGCGGTCATGATTGAACGTGGGACTCATTTTTACTGGTTCATTGCATCTTGACATTTTATATTACACTGCATTACAGATGCTGGAATTCTTCTTGATAAGTCTTCTATGTTGGTTTTTCTTTCTTTTTTGCCGTTTGTGTGTTTATAATTAGTAAAATGCACATGCGTTGGACGTGGGTTGTGTGGGCACTTAAATTGTAAGTGGGTCCCACTTAATGAGTGAACCTGCCTAATTCTCTGGACAAGGCTGCTAGAATAACATCTAAGCATATATTGCAATAAATAACATCAGAAGGTCTTTGAAGTTGCAGGTACTTTCATGGTTTTGAGGTCATCTTTCAATGCTTTACCATTTATATGATGGGCCATCCTTGAATGAAGCTAGAGAACAAAACTCTTTAATTAGAATATTTCAACATTTTAATCTTTGGTTTCTTTTCCCTTAAAACTGTTGGAGGTGAAATAAGCTAATCCACTCATAAGTGAGCCGTATACATGGGTTGATTTACGTTCTCATCCGTCCATTATTACACGTGTAGGTGCATGAATCCAATAATATTTGAATTATATTAGGATTATCCATTAAGTCCCTTGATTCATAGATCTCTATGTGGTTAATATGGAGATTTTGGGCTTCCAAACAATCTTAATTTTCCATATGCATAGATGGACATGAATATTTTATATATGTGCTATGTATATATAGATGTGTTGTAGAGAATCATTTTTAAATTCTAATTTAATTAGGTTACTTAGTTGTGGAGTATTTTTTTATTGAGTCAAATTAGGAGGTGATTAGGTAGAAAATTTACTTCTTAAAGTTGTAGTATTGGTAGAATTCGAAAATAGAGATTCCTCTTGTATACAATAATCATAAAAATTTCTCTCACATTTTAAATAAATTAAAAAAAAAATAATCTTTAGTCTTTTTTCTTCTCCTCTCTACCCTCTTTTCTTGTTCTCCTTGGTGAATTCAAACCCACTTCTCCATGGCCTTGTTTATGTCATTTTTAACATTATATCATAGTCACATCATAGTTGATTGGTCATATTTTGAGTTTTTTCACTTTTAATTATGTTAATTTTTCTCATTGCATGTTTTTCCTTTCTAGTGTTGATACACTCGATCGTGTTAACATCGAGTACGTGCTAGTATTTTTGAGATTCTTCCTACGAAGAACTAAGAAAATATAAAAGAGAGGCTATGAAGTTATTTGATGAGCCAAGGCCATTTGGATATCGTCAATAGCAGCCATCCTAAGAAGACAGTGGGCCAAGCAGGATTTATAAATTAGAGAGAATAATGAAATGCTCTATATACAATCCAAATTTCTTGTAAATTAAATATGTTTTATTATGTTAGACATTAGATTTGGCAAAAGAATGTAGGATGGCTTGACTACCATACGTATGAGAAAGCAAGCTGCACTAGGAAGGCATTTTTCGAGGTGGAATTGAAGGCAATCAAGCAAGGCAACCACTTTGTAGTAAGTGTTCTAGAAAGTGAAGTATCCATAGGATTAAATAAATGAAATTGACATTAAGATGGAAAACGACACTTAAGTAGCGATAATCTAAAAAAATCTAGAAATCAATTTTGATGCTATGAGATTGCTAATTTAACAAAAATAAGCCAATTATGGTGGATTCAATGAGTGTATTACTACAAGAAGATGCCCCTCTAAAAATAATGAGATTAGAAGCTTAAAGAAGTTCTAAAAAGATGGAGATAGGCAATGATACTTTGTTTTCACGAACATGTGATCGACCCCAGTAAAAGGGGAAGAGGTCGTGGCTCGGGAAAGAATTCTAATTTTTTTTTTTTTAAATCACTAACAATCTCAATCATCTACTAAACAACAACAATTGATGTAATTCTCAAATAAATACGGGCTAAAATCGAGTTAAGTGTTATAATGGTGGAAAATGCAGGCACTATATGAAGTAGTATATATCAATCAAGGAAACTATAATGTTGAAGATAAAAAAAGTATAGTGAATTATGTAATGCACGCTTTAATATTGGGTTTAGATGGGGTGGTGTAAAGATTAACATACTCAAATCACATAACACCAAAAAAGATCTCTTTACTAATAAAGAGCTAGTAATGAGCGCATCGAATGTTATCATTGAGGATAACACCTCTCTTGAAGCTAAAAATAAAGGTTGTATTACCTTAAAAGATTTTAGTGAAAAAAATAAAGCAATTTTTAATATATTGCATGTAAAGATATAAACGAACCCATATGCTATAGGACTTATAGATGAAGATTAAAAGGTCATATTTGGTGAAGGGGTATAGTGAAATTATATCAATGGATGGTGATAGGATCATTACTCGTGAAAAGACTAATTATTTGCATTTACGATATGATTATCTTTTAAAATTTACTCACTCAAAGTTATTTATTTGTAACATATGAATTAGGTTATTATAACCTTCAAAGAATAGAAAAAAACATAAAGAAAATATATTCATCACTCGAATGTCTACTTAAAGACACTCCACTCTAATGACTAAGCATTTGAAACCAAAAGCAACCTAAACTTGCAACTCTTAGGAAATCAATAGCCAGGAAATCTTATTTAAGCTCTTTTTTACCCCTAAAAGTATACAAACAACCCTTTATCTTAATTAATCCAAATCTTATTTAAGAACCATTTGAACATAAAAATGGCTAAAATGATCCCCGTATGCTACAAGAAATTTCAAATCTGCTAGCAGCTTTCGATTAATTAGAAACTGCCTTAAAGTACCCGGGACTGCAACAGAGTAAGTGACATGTGCAGATGGATGAGTACTAGCTAACAAAAGTCTATCAAGCTTCCAAAATGTCACATGTATATCCTTAGGCTGAGGAGCATTAAGATCGGAAAACTCTGAGCATTAGAGAAATTTAATTTTCTCTTCATGCCCAAGTCACTATTTACCCTTGATTCATAGCAAAATTATAAGGCCCCGTTTGACACCATGGATTTGGGAGGATTTGAGGGGGTTTCAAATCCACTTGTGTGTTTGGCACATAAAGCAACTGGCGGTTTCAAATCCCCTCAATGAGGAGGTTTGAAATCCAAGGTAGAAGTATGGATTACATCTAAAATCCTTCCAAGAGTCACATATGTAACATGTGTGTCACTAAACTACTAATCTATTAGGCATATAGCCCACTAACGATATCAAAACAATCAGATTATCAACTGCATCACTAAAATTCCTTTAATAGGATGATATGCGCCGTCCAAACACTGTCCATGTAAATCAGCAGTTTAAAATTCGTTAGTCACTTGGAAGTGATCCTATGCTTGTGGCACATTCGAGATTTGGAATTTTATCATTTTTGGCCAAAGTATATATTTCAATAGGCTTATTACAACCATTGCGGTCAAACATTACATATGTATATTAATTAAGAATATTAAAGTTGATTTAGTAATTAAATTCAAACCCCTGTAAATATTATACTTTTGGATTATAGGGAATTCCAAAATTAGGGTGCCAAACAAATCCAGGGGGTTCCAAATCTAAGGGGTTTTGAATCCCGAGGATTCCAAATCCACGCTCCAAACAGGCCCTAAGATTTACTAGCCCTTGCCAATTCATGGGTCTCACATGTCCAACTACTAATCAAATCATGCCTTATGACATTTTAACCCTTTAATTTTCATTAACTATAAAAATATTATGAGCTCACTAATAAATACCCTCACACCATCTCATTTTAACAATCTCTACATTCTCTATAAAGGAAAAGAGTTCAGAGGAAAAAAGAGATCAAGAGAGAGAGAGAGAGAGAGAGGAGAGAGAGAGAGAGAGAGAGAAGAAAATGAGAAACATCAGATCCTATCTAAGACATCCATCACATCCCTAACCACAAAGCCAAGACATCAACACAAGCCTTCACAACAATTTAGTTCATCATGAGCAAAGCTGAGTCCTATATGATCTAGAATCATCTTCTTCAAGGAGGAATATTGTGATTCTTATTTCTCCTCTTAAATCTCCCACTTGTATGCTTATGTGGAGTGGTTCTAGCTCATACCATTCATTTACTTTATTTTTTTCATATTGTCATAATCTCTTATTCATACACCTCCTACTTATTTACATGCAATCCTTCAAGCATATGCTCAATGTGTTGCCGAGTCCTTGGATCTTGACACATTACAAATTTAGAATCATCTTATTTTGTGTCTTTTCTTAAAGTAATCTTTTCTTCGGTTGTGGTTGATGCGAGCAAACAATCTCCACAATTATGGTTGTTGTTGAGCTTCATTAGTATTTTCTTTTTCTTTTTGAGTAATCATTATCTCCTTGATCACCACCGAACTTGAGTCATCACGGTCTCCTAAGTTATGATTAAAGTTGAGAGTGGAATGAAGTTCAGTCATTGCGATCTCCTAAGTTATGATCAAAGTTGACACTTAGTTCCTACTCCTTTTGACCTTCCGCAACCAGTTGAGGCAATATGACATTAAGAATCTTAAATCTATGAAAATTTCACAGTAAACACCGCTTGTGAGTGTGGGTGAAGAAGGATGCTTTATCCCTTTCTTCTTTGTCACTGAGGTCCTCACTAAAAATTATTGATTTCATACCAATCCTACGAGTCATGTTGAGAGGTCTTTGATTTTTCGATATTTTGCAATTTTACAGTGTACCTAGTCGACTGAAAATACCGAGATTAATGGCTAGTGTCGACTCCAAGTTAAGTGTTCTATTTCATGTGCCATTAATCATATCCACTTCACAAACAAATAAAAACACCACACCACCAAGCAGTGGGTAAGAGTAAGGGCACCCCGGCATGCTTATCCACACTACTATAAAGTATAATGGTAATAACATCTGTGAGGAATATGAATCTGCTAAGGTGATACATCATCCTTTCATACAGTCTCTGTCACCATAGGTTATTATACACTTAAAGTCATCCTTAGTGACTTTTGAGGGTCAAACCTAGTGGAATCACATACACAGTTAAGATAGTATGATTCATTCATTGATCAATTCTTACGATATACTGGATTGATTTTCTATGTAAATTTTTTTAATTATTTGAACGCTTTAAAGAATCTAAAGACTAATGAAAATTCAGTTAAATAAAAAAATAAAAATTCTACAAATTGATAATGGTTAAGAGTATGTGTTTAATGATTTCAATGGTTTTTTTCTAAAATTACATAAAATTAAAAGGCAACTCACTTTTTCAAAAATGCTTTAATAAAACGAGATTGTTGAAAAGAAGAATCATCACATAGTCGAGGCCTCTTGCACTACGATGAATGAATTTTTTTACATAAGTGTATGACCCAAAGCCATGTACACCATAATGTACTTGATCAATCGTATGTCCTTTGCGGTTAGGTATGAAGGATCCACATCAAATTCTCTGTAATGAAAAGTTAAATTTTGATGGGTTTCTAACGATGATAAACATAAAGAAAAAATAAATTTTAGAAATAATTTTATACTTAGATCATATTATAGACTAAGCATATCTGTTCATGAATCTTGTCATATTTCAAAATATCAAAGAAACAATCACAAACTCATACCTAAGCAAGGATTGGTCTACCCATTTATGTCGTTGTCAATCTCTTAACATAGAGAGTCTTTCCGCGGTTTATTACATGTTTAAAGGAGAGCCCACATCTCGGTCTCTAGTGGGGGCCAAGATGAGATCTAGTGTAATGATTCGTGGTTTTGTAAGCATTTGTGTACATGCATTGATCCATGCATTAATGCATACATACATCCATTAATTTGTGCAAATTATGACCATTGATATGCATGATCCATCTTATTAGTGTTAACCATTATTTTACGTAATAACTAATTATATTTTTTATATTTATATATGTATGTTGTACGCTTACAATCTTGCCACTTATACCCATAAGACAACCAGTTTATATATAAATTAACATATATTTAATGGTTGATCGCACACTAAACATATATGATCACAATCCATGACTTGTGTATCAAAATCACCCAATTAGATCCTCTTAATGATATAGAAAAAAATCCTAGTAAGATCAATCACTCGAACACCTTATTAGCATGTTCTAAACCATCTAACCTTATGCTATAATAATCTATAATAAATCCATAAAGTTAGAGATAAAGTTGCCTTTGTCTAAGTTGTGATCTTCACCATAGATGTATTATTAGTGATCGTTAAACCCATAACTTATATCAACCATTGGATCCATGTGATAACGTACTTAAGCTATCTAAAACAACCTAAGTGAGAACATAAATCAATCCCTCAATTTCTATCCCAAATCAACTCATATAAATCCTTTAACTCAGTATTAAATCTAGGACATTTATCCTTCATTTTTCGCATCAACTTGTATGCACGATTATTCACCCAACCAACCGTAAAGATGCCTTATTAGACTTAGATTAAGATATCCAACTGTCCACTTTTATTCTGGACCATCACATCATCATAAAATAGATAAAGGATTTAAATAGACTATTTTCAATCATTCGTCAATAGCTCTTATGCCAATCTGTCATGTTCCAAAATTCAGTATTTAGGTTGGCCAGATCCTGATCCCACATCCTAAGACATTATTTATCATTGAAACAATTCACAACTATCATCACACATTTTAGAGTTAATTGCACGTCCAAGGAAGGGCGTGCACTTGCATGTATAGAAGAGGAAGGAAATGAACGTCTACCTCTTCTCCTTTTTCTTCTCCACTATTTTCAAAAGAGTAACTTAATATGGTAGTTCAAACCACTACAAAGCTTCTAATCCATGCACCCAACATTTATTTCTTTCTACATTTTGTAGTATCCATCTTTAATTGAATCACATGCCACCCATCAAGCAGACCATCAAACCTTAGCCATTAAATGCTCATTATGCTTTATTTAAAATAAATTAAATTTTAATAGTTGAAATTCTTCTATTACATAATAAAAAAAATATAGGGTTGTTAATCATCTTTAAAATAATCTGATGGACGGTTCAAACCTTAAGATCAGCTTACTTTCATGTATTCCTAGGTAATGGATCTCATGTTGGATCATATGGTCCTCAATGCAGTTAATGTGGATACCCATATTATGTACTTTTATTGACCATGCAATCACCTCATAAAGTTAACCAAAGCACCTAGTATCAAGCCACTCACCCTCAAGTTAATGATATAAATGAAACTAGTGCAAATCTGCAAGTGTCATTTTAGCTTGGACATGATGGGTCTTCCAGTCTAAAAACCTATAAATAATCCTACCAATATAAGTTACTAAAGATCCAACCAATTGAATCATCCATGCCTCACACACACACACACACACACACACACACACACACACACCACACACACACACTTGTGTAGGGTAGGGCAAAGGCTTACCGACACCAAGTTGGGCCGATGATGGCGATTGTTCATTTTAACACCAAGTCAATCCCTTCACATATCATCAATGAAGAACAAAAAGTAAGTCCTAATACGTTTATGGTCATAGCCAGGGCATCAAGATCCATGGATAGCATCTCTCCCTTGGCACTTAGCCAATATATGTAATCTCCAATATACCTAAGGACTCAAAGGCTATACCTAAAAAACTTAAATGAATAATAATAAACATGTTCGCATATAATAACCATGCCTTATTAAAAATAAATGTTTAAACTATGTCAAAGGAAACGATGTCCAAAAAAGTAATCTAGCAATGATTTTCTAAGGCACACCCCAACAATCTCTCAATTAAAACTAATCGACCTTAACACGTAGACCTATATTAAGAATGTAGGCACTAAATGGATGAACTGGCAAAGTCTTATTAGAGGATACACTATGTTTTCAGCTGACACAACTCGTAGGATCTCAACCACTTTATCCTTAACCATGATGTGGTATTTTCTGTCTACATGCTTGGCTTAGCATGACAACGAGGCTCCCTGCACTATGTAACTACTTCAATGTTTTCACAATAAATGGGCAATGGCCTATCTATTCTAAGAATAGCACCCAAGTCTTAGGTAAATTTCTTAAGCCAAATTGCTTCCTTAGACACTTCACTAATGGCCATTGTAACACCCCAGATTTTCGAGATTTATTTGAAAATTTTTGAAAATTCATTTTTAATTTATTTTTTATTAATTATCGTATATTTACCGTTGATTTGCGAATAGTGGGACATCCGTAGGAGATCCGATAGGGAACCCTTTACAAAAGTTTTTTAGAATGATTCCATAAACATCGTAGAAAGATCAGATTTAAAAAATCACGCACTTCTTAGATAATTACGAAAATGCCATTAGTTAAACTTAAGTTAAGATGCCATTTTTAAGTATTATAATTTTTGAAGATCACTTTCACGCAAAACCCTGGATTTAAGCTTTTGGGCACATATTAACCATACACGTCAAATTTCAGCCCTTAAATCATAGTAGAAGTGGTCCAATTGTCAAATCAGCCCCTTAACCCTTGATTTTCATGTCCATCGAGTAAGAAAAGTAGATGGTTAGTCGTAGTCGAATATTTCTCTTCATATGAGTGACTTAGATCGTCGTTATCATGGACCAATAGTGTGATTTGAGTGCCCCATCTTGATAAGCCTCTTTCTTTTGCGTGAAGTTATCTTGTTCTATACATTAAGGAGTTACCAACTCTTTTTAAATCTGAACCTTTCAATTTACTCACTTCTCACCATCAACCGCTTCTCAAATTTGGACCACCCATTATACTCATATGACTACGAATTTACACAAAATTTGGACCCCGATCTATCATCGTACACCATTGAACCACAAAGCCAACCCCTTCCTTTTCCGCCAAAAGTTGAAATTTCATATATAGGCATTTCTCACCATCAATCAATCATTAAACTTTATACAATTGTTTGCCTATCATGACTACATATGTTTTCAAAATTTGGGCCATGATCATCAAGCATAGACCGTTAATTGAGATCAAGCCCATTTTAGCACCCGTTAGGCCATTTTCAAGGATCTGCCAATCTAGAATGTGGATCATCAAGAAATTTATGTATTCTGACTCTACTCTTCGAGCTTGATAAGATGAATGGATTGGAATTGATCATAGATCACCCAAATATTGAGATTTGAGAAACCCACCTCAAGAAGTTGCTAGACCTCGCGTGCACATCCCTCTCTATATTTCTACTACGCACCTCCAAATCCTTCTCCTAACCCTAGCCTCCATGCCCTAGAGAAAGAGAGAAGAGAGAGAGAGAAAGAGAAGAGAAGAGAGTTATTTTTCATATTTTTCCAACGGCTAGGATCTTCTACAACCATCTTCTACGTCCATTCTAAGGTGAGGATTTTCCTTCAAGCCTTTCATTAATAATATCACGATTATCATAAGTTCTTTTGTGGCATAAGAAATTATTTTATTTTGAGTTATTGATCCATATAACATGAAGTTTAACGTAGGATTTACAATGAATATCATTACATAATGATGTGATTCCTTTTTTAGATTTTTTATTAAGAAGCATGTGTATTTGTGTTATTTATTTTTGTGAAATATGTGCCCTTCTTTTCTTAATCTATGTTTTACAAGTAACATTGGTTTTTATATTGTGATATGAAATATGTGTATAAGATCATGATATGGACATCTCATTATTGTATACTCTTTGTCCCTAAGTTGGTAAAATTATTCGATGTAGAGAGATGGAACCCGTAAGAGGTGTCCATGATGGAAGAATATATCTTGACTTAACTGAGAGAATGAAGTGATTGTTTGTTAATGGATCCTTACATGTACATGATGCTTGATTGGATCCATTTACATTACATGAGTATTTTAATGAATTTGGTCATGATGTACAACATTGGCTTTTTAAGACATGATGAAATCATAAAACGGGACAATGAGTGGACACTAATGGTATACAAATTCTCATGAGCCGGGGTTGGTGCTATGGACACTAATCCCATGCTGTCGGCCTATGCTAGGTTGCTTGCGACTCCCCATAGTGACCACTGAGTTTTAAATCGGTTGTATGCGAAAACACTTAAATAAAGGTGAAACTAAAATCATGCATTCGCTTGGCTCCATGTGGGTGTATGGAATTGAGAATAGGCTAGAGTATCCTACTTCTCCCGTACACTGTTACGTGTAGATTTGGGCTATGAGCGTCCCGTTTCTTACGTGGTCGGGCAAAACTATGGGCTTGTGTGTCCCAGAAACCTCTGGTGACTAGTGGCTAGCGTGAAGTCGTAACAGGGAGTCTCCCACTTCATGTATTATGATTTCTAGTCAGGGTGCCTTAGTCAGAGCATGCATTCCATGCATCGCATTAATAAAGATTTTTACTTGATTGTTTTGTTTTGAATAAAGATATATTATGTTGCGTTACTCTGAATTTTGTACATTATTATTCTTGATTGTCTTGGAGGGAATATTCCCCACTATGATAGCATTTAACGCTATCGCAATCGTAATTTAGATGATGCAGGTGAAGATCCAGGTATCGAACTCGACTTTTAAGGTGAAGAGTTCGATGGTTCGTACGATCACATGGTGGATGAAGACGTTGAAGGAATTTAGTTGATATTTTCATTTATTAGACATTTCTTTTGATTAGTGGTTACATTTATAGAAATTATAATAAATCTTCTAGAGAAGATATGGTTTGATATTTTAATTGATTAGTATGAATATTTGTTGGTTCCTTTATTTAAACATTGATGATGAAGTAGTAAGTTTAATAGAATAAGATGAATATTTATTTCCGCCATTGTGCTTGAATGCTAGATTTCATTATTTGACAAATTAGTTATTCCATAAGTTACTTGGGAATTCGGCTGTAGTGTTATACACGAGAGTCGAAAATCTCGGGTCGTTACAGCCATGTACTCCGCCTCCATTGTCAAATTAGTGATGCACTACTACTTGGCGCTACGCTAACTGATAGCACCATCCACCATAGAAAATATGTACATACTCGTCAATCACCTCACATTTGAATCTATCTAAAGGTCCACATCAATATACCTAATGATACACAGATCCCCATGCTCATAACGCAAGAGTAAGTCCTTAATCTTCTTCAAGTACTTCATGATGTGTTTCACAACTGTCCAATTATTCATGTCGAGATTGCTTTGGTATTGGCTCACCACTCCCACTTAGAAGGCTATACTAGCCTCATACACAGCATCACATACATAAGGCTCCCAATGGTATATTTAAAGAGAACATTCTTCATTGCTTGCCTCTCCTTAGGAGTCCTAGGACAGTCATTTCTAAATAGACAAATGTTATGCCTAAAAGGCACATAAGTATTCTTAACATTAGCCATTGAGAATTTCTCTAGGATCTTAATTGTGTAAGCTACCTGAGAGTTTTAAGGTCCTCATAACTTGATTCTGATATGAAATTGCACAGTTATCTAATACAATACCATGATGAGGAGATTTAAGTGTAGCTTAGAATTATAGTTAAGTCCTAAAGGGGGGTGAATAGAACTACTTAAAATAATTTACTAATTAATTCAATTAAGTGAATCCAAGATCCTAGACTATGAGATATACAAATAAGTGTGCAACGAGTTTAAGATGAGAGATAGAGATATCTAATGCATATGATAAATTAAACACCTACCATACAATCTATCCATGTATCTAATATAACTAAACAATCACAAGCATAGATAAAATTGCATACACAAATAAGCAATCGTAAACACATGGATGTGTAGTGATTCGGCTAAATGCCTACTCCACTCCCGGATGACAAACTCAAACTCGAGTTTTTCGAATTTTATTATCTCAATGATTTTCTATAGGTTCACAATTAACCTTTATAATGGTTTTTAACTGATTCACCACTAACCTTTAATTAGTATTACACAAGAACTAATCTACATACACTCCCACTAAAGACGGTCCTACATAAGGACCTACATAAACTATTGTCAAAGGCGGTCCTACACAAGGACCTACATACACTCCCATCAGAGGCTCCCTCAGAGACTTCAAGGGTTTTCTATAGGCTCTCCAATAACCTAGTAATTTTTTATAGGTTCACCACTAACCGATGTGATTCTACAAAAGGACTTATTCAAGTTTGGATTTTAAATTTTATGAACTCTTAACTTAAATTCTTACAAGTTTGAATGAGGCACGTTGATATCGCCTTCTTGAGATGATCGATCAATCTTGATGCAACTTCTCTTTTGTTCTCCGGATCTTTGATGTGGATATTCTTTAGCTCCAATGATCAAGTACCACAAAAATAGGTTGTTATGTTTTGTATTACAAGGATTGACAAATTATGGGGGAGCAACAAAAGAGGAGCCACTTAATTTGTACATGTCTCGAGTTGTATTTCATTTTAAATATCATGTAATCTTGGTCATGTGCTTTGTTTTGGTAGGTTAGGTTTTTGTTATGTAATTAACAAAGGGGGAGATTGTTAGGGCATTTTTCTGTGGCATACTAATACACCTTATTTGTCAAATTACGTAGGTTAGTGAGTCTATGTGTTGGTTGAGCCCAAAGAAGATGAAGACCGAAGACTCAAGCGGACCTGTTGCATCAAGGAAGAAGAAACAGATAAATGAGATGCCTTGGTGAGCCAAAAACCTTGAACTAAACCAAAATCCAAACCTTTAGATGGCATGACCCCATAAGTAAACTTTTAATCATCTTAGATTGGCCTTAGGTGTTCCAAAATATCACCCAAAGCTAGGCCCAAGAGGTTACATGAGTTGCTAGAAACAAGACTAACCAAACAGTAAAACTCATGGTTTGTCGATATGTCCTGAGCCTTGGTTGACCGGTCGTCAATGGCAAAAAATGGGACAACAACATTATTCTGATCCCTGGCCTATTTAAACCTGTCGTGGATAGGTCGCGGACCGGCCGCTCGGGGGCATTTTGGGACATCGAAATCCAACCCGTCCCAGGCCTTTTAAGACCGATCTTGGCTTTCAGCCGACCGGTCGCAGTTGAGCACCGACCGGTCGTGAACTAGTCATTTTCTATCCATTTGAGCTTTCTTTATAAAAAGACTGAGCTCGATTTAGGGTCATGAGAGAGAGGATTTAATGCATTACAAGCCACCCACATTACCCATACTATTAGGCTATAATTCTAACAATTCCAAGCCATCTTCCTTGTGGTTGATCACAAGATATTAGAGCATTCAAAGCTTATATGAAGATGAATTTGTTCTCTCTTAATATCTAGATGTTTAGGTACATTGACCATAGGTAGATCATTTATTTAAACCCCTCTAGAGATCTAATTAGGTGAAATTCCTCTAAGCCACCTAATCCTACTAGTTGTAAAGAATTTTCACCACCTCCCATCACCTTGGTCATCTCTTGAAGATCAAATGTAAGGAGATTGATCGTTGGAGTTGAACCCTTGGCAAAGCATCGGCAACAAGATCGAGGGAGCACCGGGGAGCTGATTGAGGCACGAGAGAGCAAATATCAAGCAACCCAAGCAGCTCTGAACAAGAGGCTTCATCTGACAAGTAAGTGTCAAGTTGAGAGTCCATTACACTCTTTCCATTTGTTGGATAGAGTGTGAGAGTTTAGTTTCAAACTCGGTCCAAGTTCATTAATTGAACCTTGGCTCATTAGTTGAGCATAAATTTCAGGTTCATTTGTCGATCCTTGGCACATTTGTTGGGCCTAAAATTCAAGTTCGTTTATTGAACATTGACTCATTTGTTGGTTCTAAACAAGTCTCTAATGGGAGCCACTAACATGGGTGTATATATTTAGGTTGAGAGGTGAACCTGTAAAACCTCCGTTTAGGTTGAGAGGTGAACCTGATTTAAAACCTCCGTATAGTGAAATTTGATAATCTCATATGTTGAGATCAATAGTCGAGAGTGGAATAGGAAAACCGAACCACAATATATAACTGCATTGGAGATTGTCATTTGAGCTATTTTTGTTCTTGTATTGTCTTTAATTGTTAATTATATGAATGCTTGAATGAAATATATGTTATGCTTTGCTAGGTAGATTCCCATGCACATCTTGTAGTTTCACTTCTAGATTAGGTGCTTGATTTAGCATATCATTTGTAGTCTAAACATTGCATATAGATTATTTGCTTGATTGTCATATCTTTATAATCTATATGCTTATGCTAGGTTGTTTAATTGCTTATCTTTTCTAGCCTTTGTGATTGGACCCACTTAAGCTTAGAAGCTAAGTGTTGTTGCTTAATTAGTTTATAATTGATAATTAGTTTAATTAGGCAAGAGATTTTTAAAAGGATTTTAAAATGGTCCTAATCACTCCCTTAGGACTTAACCGTTATTCTAAGATTTGCTAAGCTTCCGCGTATAGCGTAGGGTGTCGTGTTAGACGATTTGACGCAATTTCAATTGCTATCAAAGTGGGTTGCTCTTCAAAGACTTAACCGTCTAGAATAAGATCTGATACCGAAGCTTGAGCACTATGTCTACCCAAGAGGGGAATGATTTTGTCACTCGTCCACTATATTTTGATAGATCAAATTATGCCTATTGGAAGGCCTAAATGCCAATATTTTTAATGTCCATCTATCCAATTGTATGAGACTTAGTTCAATGGGGTTGGACCGCACCGATTGAAACGGTGGATCGAGATGGAGTTAAGGTCACTCAACTAAAGGAAATAGACAAATGGAGTGATTAAGAGACACTCATGTGTGGCTATAATGACAAGGGTCTTAATGTAATCTTTTCTACTATCTCATCCGATTAATTCAACCGTATATGTAATTATGAGACTAGCAAAACAACTTAAGAGATCCTAGAGGTCACACATGAAGGAATGTCTACCTTCAGGCGATCCAAGTTGTAACTCCTCACCACATAATTTGAAAATATAAAAATGGGTGAGGAAGAAATTTTTATGGAGTTCTTTGCTAAATTAAATCATATCTATAACTCCAAAAGTAGCTTAGGAGAAATGGTTTCGGATGGGGGAATTTATAGAAAAATCCTTAAGTCCATCTTAGAGAGATTTAGCTTCAAAGTTATTACCTTAAAAGAGTGTAAAGACATATACAATATAAAAGTATAAGAACTCTTAGGTTTTCTACAAACACATGAATTACACTTTAAAACACCCTCTAAGAAAAAAAGCATCGCCTTGAAGACTTCACATAGGCATTCAAATAAGCAAAAATAAATTGAGAGTGAGTCTTCTAAAGATAGTAACGATGAGGAAGAAGAATTGAATAAAAAATTTAAGGTATTCCTCAAATTTGATAGAAGGAGTATCTGTGACAAAAGGACAAAAAGGTAAGAAATATAAAGAAAAATCATCCAAATCCGTCTGATGTTATGGTTGTGGTAATCATGGTCATGTTGCTCCAGATTGTCCGGAAGCGCCTAAACCAAAATGTAAGAAAGTTATGGCAACAACTTAGAATGACATAGAGGAGTCCAAATCTGAATCTAATGACTCCACTAGTGATGGGAGCAAAAAATCAGTGAAAATTTTCATGGCTTCCACCACTACCTCTCTTCCCCCTAATCTAAGATAAGATCCCAACCACTATCCCTTCTAGGAGGAGTTCTCAACCCCTCTCCATATGTTGAATTTTATGAGGCTGTTAAGGAAATTAGGTTACCCTTATGAAGAACAAACTAGAAATAGTAAGGATAAATAGAATCTGGATATTATAGGTAAATTTGAAGATTTTAGCCTCATTTGTGGCTTATAGACAAATCAGAGGATTCAAGCCTCGTTAACCCACCTTGATAGTTTAGCCTTATTTTCGATTGGTATCTTTCCTTTACTAAATTGTCATCTTGCTTAGATTAGCATAATCTTACAGAATTATGTGCTTAATTGTATGCTAATCTATGCTTTGGTCATTATGCTTTCATGTTTATCTACTATGACCAATTTAACATGATCACTTATACTTAGATAGCACATTTTCTTATTGATCATGTTCCATGCATGCTCCATGTTTTAATGTTCATGCATCCTCATACTCTCCTAGTTAGCATATGCTTATAATTAAAACCGCGACACTCTAATCTCTTCTCTATTTTCTTAATTGTTGTACTATTAAGGAGAAGAAATTGATTTTTCAATTGCAAACAAAAAGGGGGGAGAATTATCAAGTCCCACCAAAACAGATTATTATGTTTTATGTTGCAAGGATTTACAGGTTATGGGGGAGCAACTGAAGAGGAGTTGCTTGGTTTGTACATGTTATTCTTTCGCCTCAAGTGCAAGGGTGCGATGTAGTAATAACTTAGTGGACCGAGGTCGATCCACAGGGAATTAGGGTAAGCAATCTAAACTATTTTAATAACTTCAATCTTAATAGTTTTAGAATTTCAAGTTTAAGAACTAGAACTAAACAGAAAAATAAGTAGAGGAAAATCTGAGATTTAAAGAGAAACTAGGACTTTTAAGGATCCACTTGTAGTAGTCCAATGCCAATTCATTCATCCAAGCACAACACAATTAGAATCAAAGTTTTATCTCTCAGCTAATTGGAAGATATTCCATTTAACACAAACAGTCTCACTTAAATTTGAAAAATCAGATTTCTAATTCTAATGAAGTATGTAGAATTCAAACTTGTAACCTTCGGAGTAACAGCCATACCACGAGATTACGGCATGCTCTAGGGTTACTACAATTATAATTTAATTAAATCATAATGATAATCTTAAAGAATTGCAAGGAACTCATGTCCGAAGTACATGAACTCTCATAAAACTTTTAAAAATACCAACTTTATTCAAACTAGAACTTAAACATCCAAACTCGAAGTACTAAGAGTACTTAAAATAAACGAATTAAATATTGAAACCAACTACAAGCTTCACCTCTTAGCCTAGCTAAGAGGTTCTAGCTGAGCATTGTCATACTACGACTACAATCAAAAGAAAAATTACTTGA
This sequence comes from Liriodendron chinense, assembly GCA_003013855.2. Lineage (NCBI taxonomy): Eukaryota > Viridiplantae > Streptophyta > Magnoliopsida > Magnoliales > Magnoliaceae > Liriodendron > Liriodendron chinense. The sequence continues at coordinate 7,914,366 of ML058335.1, forward strand.
AAGCATAGAAAAACTATAAAAACCCTAGTTGAAGGAGTTACGAATGCTCCACGACGATCCTCTCCACCTCCAGCGACTTCAATGTCCTTCTATGATGCCTTAGAAAGAGTGTGGAGGTGTCCTTTTATAACAAAAATTACTCACCGCCTCAAATTGCATAAGAATTTACACACTTACGTTGGTTATCGGGTGCCCGACGAGTGTTTGTCAGGCGCCCGACCATACCACAAAACAGTCCAGTGAATTTGGTGACTTTTCTTTGGGTTTCGGGCACCCAAATCCTCTTTATCGGGCACCTGACGGGTCATCGGGCGCCCGGCCATGTCCAGAAAATGTTCAACAAGAAACATAAATTTCTGTAAATTTCACTCCCGAAAAGTGATGGTCGGGCACCCGAATGCCAAAATTATAATTTTTTTCTATTCTGCAGGGTCATCTGCTGAACTTTCTACATTTTACTTTTCTAGCCTGTAGCTCTACAATTTGACTTTTTTTGCCATTCCAGGTCTTCAACTTGATTCCTTCAAGGTTTTTTCTCCACTTCTTTGGCTCATCAAAGTTTGGTCTTCTAGTCACTCCAAATCCTTCAAATTAACATTAAATTGATGTCATCTCTCTCTTTTACCTACAAACACAAAAAAAAAAACATAAGTCTTTATCTTTAACGACTTAAACTATGTAATTGTGCTATGAATTAGGGTTCAGACATGCACACTTCATGGCTTAACACACGTCTCAAGTTGTATTTCATTTTGAATATCAAGTAATCTTGGTCATATACTATGTTTTGATATGTTAGGTTTTTGTTACGTAATTGATAAAGGGGGAGATTGTTAATGCACTTTTTTTGTGGCATACTAATACACCTTATTTGTCAAATTACGTAGGTCGATGAGTCTATGTGTTGGTTGAGCCCAAAGAAAATGAAGACCAAACACTCAAGTGGACCTACTGCAGCAAGGAAGAAGAAACAGGTAAATGACATGCCTTGGTGAGCCAAAAACCTTGAACCAGACCAAAAGTCAAATCTCTAGATGGCATGACCCCATAAGTAAACTTTTAGTTATCTTAGATTGGCCTTAAGTGTCCCAAAAGATCACCCAAAGTTAGGCCTAAGAGATTGCATGAGCTGCTGGAAATAAGACTATCCAAATAATAGAACTCATGGTCTGTCGACCAGTCCTGAGCCTTGGCCGACCGGTCGTCAGTGGCAAAAAATGAGACAGCAGCGTTGTTCTTATCCCTGACCTCTTTAGACCTGTCGCGGACCGTCGTGGATCGTTCACGGGCCAGTCGCTCAGGGGCATTTTTGGGACAGTGAAATCCAATCCATCCCAAGCCCTTTTAGGACCGGTCTTGGCTTTCAGCCAACCGGTCGCAGTTAAGTGTCGACCAGTCGTGAACTAGCCGATTTCTATATATTTGAGCTTTCTTTATAAAAAGGTTGAGCTTGGTTTAGCGTCTTGAGAGAGAGGATTTAGTGCATTAGAAGCCACCTACATTGCCCATACTATTAGACTCTAATCCTAACCATTGCAAGTTATCTTCTTTGTGGTTAATCACAAGATGAAGCATTCAAAGCTCATATGAAGATGAACTTGTTCTCTCTTGATCTCTAGATGTTTAGGCACCTTAACTATAGGTAGATCCTTTGTCTAAACCCCTCTAGAGATCCAATTAGCTGAAATTCTTCTAGGCCACTCAATCCTACTTGGTGTAGAGAATTTCCACTACCTCTCATCACATTGGTCATCTCTTGAAAATCAAATGCAAGGCGATTGATCGTTGGAGCTGAAACCTTGGCAAAGCATCAGCAAAAAGATCGAGAGCATTAAGGAGATGATTGAAGCATGATAGAACAGAGATCAAGCAACCCAAGTGGGCTGAATAAGGAGCGCATCCGACAAGTAAGTGTCAAGTTGAGAGTCTGTTGCACTCTTTCCATTTGTTAAATAGAGTATGAGAGTTTGGTTTCAAACTCGATGCAAGTTCATTAGTTGAACATTGGCTCATTAGTTGAGCCTAAATTTCAGGTTCCTTTGTCGATCCTTGGCACATTTGTTGGGCCTAAAATCCAGGTTTGTTTGTCAAACCTTGACTCATTTGTTGGGTATAAACAAGTCTTCAACGGGAGCCACCAACATAATTATATACGTGTAATTTTAAGGGGTGAACCTGTAAAACCTTCGTGTAAAGGTTGAGAGGTGAACTTGATTTAAAACCTCCATATAGTGAAATATGGTGGTCTCATAAGTTGAGATCGGTAACCAGGAGTGGAGTAGGGAAACTGAATTGATGGAGTTTTCCTCCTTAGCTCAGAGGAGAGATTGGTGCAGCCTGCGTATGGGCGGGTGCCCGAACCAAGAGTGGTCAAGCGACCGAAAATACACCTAGAAGGGTGTTTAGTCGCTGAAATGATTTACAACAGTCGGGCGCCCGATGGTCTATTGACCGGACGCCTGGTGCCTTGGGCGGGCGCCCGACCATGTTGGTCCGGGCACCCGATATTCGAATTTTTTTCTCCATGTGCACGCTGGACATTTTTTGACTTGGGCGAGCACCCGACGGTCCACTGACCGGGTGCCCGACCTGACGCGGACTGCTTATATGCAGTTTCCTTATTTGGTTTCAACTCTTCCGGTTCTCTACTTAAGAGGTTCAAAAACGAGTTTAGGTTATCCCATGAAGGTGTTTTCACGTCCAAGGTGAGAGAGAAAGAGAGAAAAAGGGGAAGAGAAAAAGAGAAAAGAGAGAGAGGAAGCTTGTAGAAGGGAGATATTGTTTAAAGAGGTGATCTTTGGCGCAACCATCATCTCAACGCTTCTACGTCCTCATGATCGGTGAGATCTCTCCATTTTTCATTATTCTCTTATTGTTCATCCACTCCTACGTGAGTGAAGAAGGTTTGATCCAAGCGATGTGTACTCAGGATTGGTTGTAATGTTCTACTTCATAGTGAATTGTTGCTCTAGACTAAGTCCCATGATTTTTACCTCTTCAAGGGTTTTCCACGTAAAATTCTCTTGTGTCGTGAGGTTGTTAATTTGCTTTTGATTATTGCATTATCATAGTCCATAATTCCAGTGTATGGGGGGGGGGGGGGGGGGGGGGCGAGATCCTAAGGTTTGTGTGAAACGCACCCAACAAAGTGGTAGTTCAGGTTGGTTGAACGAAGTGGGATCGGTTCTGAATTATGGAAGGTGGCTCGTAAAGGATGATCAGTCTCAATAGTTCTAACTAGACATATGGAAGTTTAAGATGGAGGACTTACTTTATTTCAAGGACCTATATGCTCATGCTCCAATCTTAGGCATATCAGCGAAGATAAAGGATATGCCAGATGATGATTGGAAGAAGTTGGACCGAAAGGCAGTGGGGTTTATTAGAAAATGGTTGGACGATTCAGTATTCCACCATGTGTTTATGGAAACCTCAGCCGCTAACTTATGGCTAAAATTACAAGGGCTGTATGAGAGGAAGACAGTCAACAATAAGATTTTTCTGATAAGACGACTTGTGAATCTCAAGTTCAAAGATGGTAATTCTGTGGTTGAGCACATAAATGAGGTCAACACCATATTGAACTAGCTCTTCGTTATGAAGATAGTCCTAGACGATGAACTACAAGCTTTGCTATTGCTTAGCTTATTTCCTAACAGTTGGGAGACATTGGTGGTGTCTCTGAGTAACTCTGTGCCAGACGGAAAGGTATCCATGGAATAGGTAACCAGTTGTCTCTTCAATGAAGAGACAAAGAGGAAGTCTCAGGGGTCTACTCAACAAGAGGCCCTTGTGACACAAGATCAGGGAAGAGGAAAGAACAGAAAGGGCGGGAAGGCTCAAATAAATCAAGAGGGAAGTTGAGTGTCAGGAAAGATGTTGAATGTTGGAATTGTGGAAATAAGGGCTACTACAAGCATGAATGTTATAAGAAGAAGAATGACAAGAAAGGAAAAGGAAAGGAGAAGGAAGATGAATCAGACTCCACTGTGGTCGCCTCATATGGTGACGTTGTGGTTATTCTTTCGACAGATAACGATCTTTGTCTCACGACTACGAGTCAAGACATCGACTGGGTGATAGACTTGGGAGCCTCATTTTATGCGACTCCACACAGAGATTTCTTCACGAGCTACAAGTCAGGTGACTATAGGACAATGAAGATGGAAAATTTTGGCGTATCGAAGATCGTAGGGGTCGGTGATATTTGTGTGAAGATCGATGTGGGCTGCACATTGGTTCTCAGGGATGTGAGGCACATTCTAGACCTTCGTCTCAACTTGATGTCGACGGGAAGGTTGGATGATATGGCTATGAAAGTCGATTTATTGGTGGGCGCTAGAAGCTCATCAAGGGTTCGTTGATCGCAGCCAGAGGAAAGAAGTGTTACACCCTTTACAAAGCAAGTGTCAGTGTATGCAAGGGTGGGTTGAACGCAGTGGAAGATTCAACTACTGACATGCGGCACTGGAGTCTTGGCCACATAAGTGAGAAAGGGCTTCAGTTACTAGCAATGAAGCGGCTCCTTCTAAACGTGACAGGTATACCTCTCAAAAACTGTACTGATTGTTTATCAAGGAAAATAGCATAAAGTTTCATTTGTTAAATTTGTTTCCCATGTTAATAAAATGTATACATTAGATTTGGTTTATTCTGATGTTTCTGGTCCGATGAGGACAAAAACCTTGGGTGGGGCATTGTATTTTGTCACTTTTATAAATGATGCATCTAGGACGGTTTGAGTTTATGCTTTGAAATCCAAGGACGAGGTCTTTGGTGTGTTTAAAATGTTTCATGCTATGGTTGAGAGATAGACAGGTTGATCATTAAAGTGCATCCACACTGACAATGGTGGTGAATACATTGGTGACTTCCACGAGTATTGTAAGTTATTGGGTATACGGTATGACCAGACAGTTCTCAAGAACCCCCAACATAATGGTGTGGCTAAGCGAATGAATTGCATCATTGTAGAGAGAATCAAATGCATGTTATCCCATGCAAAGTTGTCCAAGATGTTCTAGGGAGAAGCAATGCACACGACGGTGTATTTAATAAATAGGTTTCCATTAGCCCGTTGAATGGAGAAGTATCTGAGAAGGTGTGGACTGGACGAGATCCGCTGTACAGTCATCTCAGGGTGTTTAGATGTAGGGCATCCGTTCACGTACTAAAGGATGAGAGGTCCAAGCTCGATACGAAGATCAAACAGTGTGTGTTCTTGGGGTACGGTGATGAAAAGTTCGGTTATAGATTGTGGGATCCGACTGAGAAGAAGCTCATTAGGAGCAAAGATGTAATTTTCTTTGAAGATCAATGTATAGAAGACATTTGTAAGCCAGAGAAAAGCTAGCCTAGTTCAGGTGAGTTAAAGGAAATGGATCCGGTTACTCCTCCCATGGTGCCTGATGATGGGGGAGTACAGCAAGGTGCAGAGGATGAGGGAGTCCCTACAGAAGATGGACGGGGGAGCAGCCCCCACTTGATCCACCTGTTGAGCCACAGGTGAGGAGGACATCAAGAGACACACCCGTCCAAGAAGTACTCGCCGCATAAGTATATTATGCTCAGGGGAGAGCCAGAAGATTATTCTGAGGCCCAAGCCGACGAGCGTAAGGGGGAGTGGTTGAAAGCTATGCAAGAGGAGATGAAATTCTTGCATAAGAACGACACCTATGATATAGTGAAATTGCCAAAGGGCAAGAAATATCTAAGCAACAAATGGGTGTTCAGAAAGAAGAATGAGCAGAAGAATTCACAAACGAGGTTCAAGGCCAAGCTAGTAGTGAAAGGGTCTGGTCAGAGGAAAGGTATAGACTTCGAGGAGATATTCTCACCAGTGGTGAAGATGACATCCATACAAGTGTTACTCGAGTTAGCGGCTAGCATGGATCTGAAGATAGAGCAGTTAGATGCCAAGACTATCTTTCTCCACGGTGACCTAGAAGAAGAGATCTACATGCACCAACCAGAGGGGTTCGAAGTCAAGGGCAAAGAGCATATGGTGTGTAGGCTTAGGAAGAGCTTGTATGGGCTGAAATAAGCTCCTAGGCAATGGTACAAGAATTTTGACTCGTTTATGTTAAAGCATGGATATGACAAAACAGATTCGGACCACTATGTGTTCACGCATAAGTACTCAGATGGTGATTTTTTAGTTCTACTATTATACGTTGATGACATGCTCATCATGGGAAAAGACATCAAGAAGATTGATAGGTTGAAACAGGAGTTGGGCAAGTCGTTTGTGATGAAAGACTTGGGCTTGGCAAAACAAATCCTAGGAATGGAGATAACCCGTGATAGAAGCAACAAGAAGCTTTGACTATCACAAGAGCGGTATATTGAGAAAGTCCTAGAGCGGTTCAATATAAATGCATCAAAGATGGTCAGTATTCCACTGGATGGTTACTTCAAATTGAGTGACAAGCAATGTCCCAAGACGAAGGCAGAAGTGGAAGAGATGCAGAAGATACCATATGCTTCAGCAGTAGGAAGTTTGATGTATGCTATGGTGTGCACGCACTTAGACATAGCATATGTGGTTGGTGTTGTCAGCCGGTATCTTGTCAATCATGGCAAAGAACATTGGGCAGCGATGAAATGGATACTACGGTATCTGAGAGGCTCATCCAGGTTGAGCCTATGCTATGATATGAAAATCTGTGTTAGAAAGCTACACAGATGCAGATATGGCAGGTGACATAGACTCTAGGAAGTCTACATCGGGATTCATGTTCACATTTGCAGGAGGAGCGATCTCTTGGCACAACAAGCTACAGAAGGTCGTAGCATTGTTGACGACGGCGGCCGAGTACATTGCGGTCATAGAGGCATGTTAAGAGATGCTTTGGATGAAGAGGTTCCTACAAGAACTCAGCCTAAAGCAGGAGGAACATGTGGTCTATTGCGATAGCCAAAGTGTTATACACTTGAGCAAGAATCTAAGTCAATACTCCAAGTAGAAGCACATATAGATTCGGTATCACTGGATCAGGGATACCTTGGAACAAAAGGTGCTATAGCTTGAGAAGGTTCATACGGACGATAATGGATCAAACATGATGACCAAGGCACTGCTCAAAGGCAAATTTGAGGTTTGTAGAAACCTGGTTGGCTTGAAGAAGGTAAATTTCTCCCAAGTCGGAAAGGGGGAGATTTGATGGAGTTTTCCTCCTCAGCTCAGAGAAGAGATTGGTGTAGCCTAAGTATGGGCGGGCGCCCGGACTGAGAGTGGTCGGGCGACTGAAAATACACCCAAAAGGGTGTTTACTTGCTGGACTATTTTACAACAGTCGGGCGCCCGATGGTCTATTGACTGAGCGCCTGGTGCCCTAGGCGGGCGCCCGACCATGTTGGTCTGGGCGCTCGATATTCATGATTTTTTCTTCATGTGCATGCTGGACATTTTATTGCTTGGGCGTGCGCCCAACGATCCACTGACCGGGTGCCCGACCCGACGCTGATTACTTATATACAGTTTCCTTGTTTGGTTTTAACTCCTCCAGTTCTCTACTTACGAGGTTCCAAAACGAGTTTAGGTTATCCCATGAAGGTGTTTTCACATCCAAGGTAAGAGAGAAGAAGAGAGAGAGAGAGAGAGAGAGAGAGAGAGAGAGAGAGAGAGAGGAAGCTTGTAGAAGAGAGATATTGCTTGAAGAGGTGATCTTCGGCGCAACCATCATCTCAGCGCTTCTACGTCCTTGTGATGGGTGAGATCTCTCCATTTTTCATTATTCTCTTATTGTTCATCCACTTCTACATGAGTGAAGAAGGTTTGATTCAAGCAGTATGCGCTTAGGATCGGTTGTAACATTCTACTTCATAGTGAATTGTTGCTCTGGACTAGGTCCCGTGGTTTTTACCTCTTCAAGGGTTTTCCATGTAAAATTCTCCTATGACGTGGGGTTGTTGATTTGGTTTTGATTATTGCATTATCATAGTCCATAATTCTAGGGTATTGGGGGGGCGAGATCGTAAGGTTTGTGTGAAACGCACCTAACACGAACCATTATACATTACTGTGTTTGAGATTGCCATTTGAGTCATTTCTATTCTTGCATTGTCTTCGATTGTTAATTATATGAATGCTTGAATGGAATATATGTTATGCTTTGCTAGGTAGATTCTCATACACATCGTAATTTCACTTCTATACTAGGTGCTTGATTTAGCGTATCATTTGTAGTCTGGACATTGCATATAGATTAGTTGCTTGATTATTATATCTTTATAATCTATATGCTTAGGCTAGGTTGTTTAATTACTTATATTTGCTACCTTTGTGGTTGGACTCACTTAAACTTGGAAGCTAAGTATTCTTGCTTAATTAGTTTATAATTGCTAATTAGTTTAATTAGACAAGAGGTTTTGAAAATGATTTTAAAACGGTCCTAATCACCCCTCTTATAGGACTTGGCTGTAATTCTAAGCTCCGTCAAGGTTTCATGCGTAGCGTAGGGTGTCGTGTTAGACGATCCGACATAATTTCACTTAAGAACTAATGGGGAAGGCCCACTTTAAAAAATCAAAAAGTTTACATTTGAAGGAGTTAATTGCTCCCATTACTTAGAGGTGGGGGATTTGTGATTGTCATCAAATGCACCCAACATCCCATCGAACTCTCCTTCATAAAATTCATGCGAGTCCACTTCAAAACCCAACAATCCAACCCCATCACCATGGAGCAACCTAAAAGCTAGGTAGAAATGATCCTCCGATGGGTCCTCATCAAAACTGTCAATAGTTGAGGGGGCCAATGACTGGATTATTGAATTAATAGCTTGAAAATTACATCGTCTGAACTAGGCCAGGATTGATTCTTTTCTATAACCCCATTACGTTACATGCCTAAAAAGGCAGTAGCATGGCCTAGTCAGCAGGCCTAGTTATGATTGATAGTTCAAATTTTCGTCTCTTTTTCTATTAGGTTTTGACCCATTAGGATAGTTAGAAGAAATATTCAACCCAGTTGCCAATGATTTATATCAATTATTGAAACCTGAGGTGGGCCTGGAAATAGAGGCTAGCCTAGCTCGTACGGATGAAGCATGCAAGGATTACTGTTAATAGAGATGGAGATGGTCGAATTTGTATTTAATAAAATGTCACCATTAACAACAGATGAAAATTTGACTATTGTTTGGCAATTGTTGCTAGTAACAGTTGGATTGAAATCAATAGCACTGGAGACAAAAAAGGTACTACATATCCAAAAGCTTCATGTCGATGGGAGAGGAGAAGGAAAATATTCATCATTACCACTAAAACGGAGCTTCAGGAATCCGATCTTTGGATGGATCTCTTTGCCCTAGGTGAATTGCTACGACGGGTGGGAGCTTGATTGGGACAAATAAAGGAAGCTAGAAAATCATTTGCTAGCGGAATGACATCATCTTCATTTGGGAGGTGGTGAGTGAAGGCTGAACAGCCAAATCCGCAAGAGCAAGGACTTTCAATAGTGAAGAATGGGCTTTGATGCCAAAATCTATCGTAGACTCAGCCAAAGTTGAGGAAGAAGCAGCCCGTACTTCATGTTTTTCAGCATTAATCAAAGCTTTCGCTATAAGAATCGATTCTCATGGAACATCATCAAGGATGTATGCTTCATGATCGAATTTGATTGCAAAGACTATTTTCTTAATCTGCTCCTCCGATCTCGTCGCCAAACAGAAGCATCCCTTATAAAAATCATAAGATTTGGGTCTTTTGGTTGAGAAGCCTTAGAGGCCTTATGCGGGGATCGATTTTTCCCATTTACACAACATCACCCGAACGTCCAGAAATTTGTTGATCTGATCACTAGGGAGGAGGAGCAAAGCCACTAGGTAGTAGCAGAACACCACTAAGAAACTAAACACTAAAAATAATAGTCGAAGACAAAAGTGGAAAAGAGTTGTTACATCTAAAATTATAAACAAATGAGAGACATATGGGGGGAAGGAAGATGGGGTGATATGATCATGACATCACCCTCTCCCACCTTACTTCTTATGCACGTTGTTACAATAGAACAAGGAGGGGAGTGTCATGTTACCCCATGAGTGGCCCCACATGGACCATCCGATCAGAACGAAAATTGTCCACTATGCACTCCTCACTAAGCTCTTTCGCATGAGTTTTAGCATTTGAAAGAGATGAATTCATTTAGTGGTCTACAAAATTATTTACACCTGATTTGACCGCGTCAGAGCCAACGGTTAGTAATCTAATAGTGATGGCACACTATATGAAAGATCAAAAGGAGATCCTCACAATTGATATTATCGGCAAAAGAGATTGTAAAGTATAAAGAAAATTGTCCCCATGAGACACATGTCATCGCACCTAGGCAAAAAATTGTTACATGACACATAGCAAAACAAGAGAGGCCATATGCTCCATAATTGCTTAGAAAGGACACTCACAGCTATTGATTCTTTTCGCAACACATGGCAAAAGTCAAGTGGTTGCACATATGTGAAGTCTTAAGTAGAAAACTCTAATATGCATGATTAGCTAAGGTACTGAATTGCAGTGACACATGACCTAACATGATTGGCCACGCACATCCAGAAGCAAGTTAATTATGCGAAGATTATGAAAACATCTCTCGAGATAGAAAAATAATTAGCTACGCTTACTAGATGATTGGCCGATTGGAAGAAAATCTCACAAGCTCATCTAGAGTCAAAAGTCAGTTATGTCTACTAATTAGCTAATCAATCAAGAGAAGATCCCGAATGCCGATTTCAATAAGACTCTCTAGTAAATTGTGTTACACATCTATAAATTTAGAAAAAAATGAAGAGCTCAGCGCCTATACCACTCTAATACAACACAACATCACTCTTTCAACACAACACTACTTATATATCCTTCATTACCATAGATACTTATTATTATTATTATTGTTCAATCTAACTCATCTACTGTCAGCTAACACAATGCTACAAGCTAGTCTAGATCGATTAGATTAGAATATGATAACTAGGCACTTTATGTCCATGATCATGTCATTAAACTTAAAAAGATCTCTAGATCTCGAACGATCTCGAATGAATGGCCAATAGAGCCATCATGTCACATGCCTAAAGATTTTGCATGACCATCTGACCACAAGGTTTGACCAAAGCAATGAACAACCCACCGTTTAACTACAGTTGCCTTGTCATGAACCCCTGTCGAGCTACAAATAGGTGATCATTCCACAACAGCCTTACCTACAGAATCAGGTTCTAAGCAATGAACGAATAATCGTTCTCACAACTATTTTTTCCATGAAGTGAGAACTTGAAGCAACAAATAAGTTGTCACCCCACCGACCTTCCCACCACGAAGTACGTGGCTGAGTGATAAATGATCGGTCGACCAACAACAATCAACTCACCCATGAAGCTCAATGTGCGGGGTAACGAACGAACAATTGTTTTTAACGACCATCTTGCCGCAAAACTCAATCGTTCGAGGAAGGGATTGTTAAAGATCCACTCGCCATTGGCTATATCGCCACGGAACCCAGTCTTACGCAACGAACATTTAGTCAGCACAACGACTCTTTAGCCATAAATCGATCTGTGTCACAAACAAATGTCCGCCATCTCCTACGAATCATGATTATCTCGCATAACAAAGCCTAACCCAAGACAAACGTACTATTATCTCTAACAACCATCCAACTAGGAAGTCAATTGAGCATGCGATTCATCATCCGTGCCCGACAACCTTCTTACTACGAACAGATAATCGTTCTTGATGACCATCTTATTGTGAATAGATTGGTGTTAGTTATCCTTTTTCTTTTTATCATTTACTTTTCCAACTGACTATAATTAAAACTTATTTATTTGATCGATCAACTTCAACCTTGTTTTAAGTTATATTATCTTAGCATTGAACAAGGTAAGTTATCACACATTTAATTTAAAGTTCTTTAAAAGAACTCATTAGAAGGATGAATCCTCCTCTTCACAGATTGCTTGATTCTACACAATTAATGGCAGGATAGTTGGCCAATGTTCACAAATTCGATCTTAATATGTCTATCTTAGCTCTTGGGGTCACTAGGCATTTGGTTCAAGTTGAGCCATTTTTTGTTGTAGCACGCCCAACACACACACACACACACACACACACACACACACACACACACACAACAAGTGCGACCAAATTCGATACCAACACAAACAGGGCCGAATCTTGCACCAAAGTGGGTGGTGTTGTAACCCTATTTCTGACCGCCCACAAAGGAACAAATCAAGTGAAGACATGTGGCATTGCACGGAGGTTGTACAGCGTGCGTGTAGTCCACAGAGACATGTGAAGTGGATTTCCCGAGAAGACGTTGCCTTTGGTTTATTGGAACACATCATCTAGAAGGCGAGCGGTCGAGGCAAGCTCCAGGTGATTAGGAAACGTCGCAATAAGAGGAAAAGTCTAAAAGAATATCAACAATCGTAACAGCCAAATAAAAAAGGAATCTAGAGGATTCTATTTAGCCTTCGGGAAGTCTATAAATAGAAGAAGAAATCAACAGAGCAAATGGTCTCACTCCAAACAAACAAACCCAATTTATATTTTCCTTAACATATCTTAGAGTAATATGTGTCATGTATATGAAAAGTCATTTCGGGTGGAAGGCAAGGTACAACACATTTCTGGAGGACGAACCCTACCCTCCGATAATTGCCTGATCATTCTGAACTCATTTACAAGTGGCTGAATAAACGACCAGCCTTCTTAAGCTTCCGTCGTACACGGTTGTTATAGGCAAAATAAGGGAGATCAACTCAGCTGTTAAGATTGTACACGGACGCCCATTCGACTCTCGAGAACATCTGAGCGAGAGTCGCAGATCGGGGAAATACGGTAGTACCCATTGGATTCTCGAGATCATCTGATCACAAGCCGGAGATCGGGTAAGTGCAGGATGCCCATCCGACTCTCGAGATCATCTGATCACAAGCCGCAGATTGGGTAAGTGCGGGATGCCCATCCGACTCTCGAGATCATATGCTTGAGAGTCGTAGGATGGATAAATACGGAGCACCTATTCGCAAGGCTTCAAGCTCCCATAGCCGATGGTCAGATAAAGCAAAGCAAAGATTCCCTTCTTGAACAGCGAGCAGACCTTCTCACAAGTCGTTGAAAGGTGTTACGTCAAAATGAGCGAGCACTTGGACTCGCGACCATGTTCTAACATACGAACAGCTTTTCTGCGGCTACATCTCTTAACCTTCAGTACCAGCACCCGATTCCCGCCGAGCAGCTTGTCCAATCCCTCTGCGATGAGAGGCAGGGCTACATCCAGTTCGGTGGTTTCCGTCTCGTCGGCGTCTCCTTCCTTTTCGCTGGCTATGACTCCAACTACGGTTTCCAGCTCTACATGAGCGATCAGCGCTATTACTACGCCTACTGGCAGCCCGTATAGGTCGGTTTTTGGGCTTATCTTCTCTGGTGGTTCTGGATCTCAAGGGATTGCCATCAAAGAACGTGATTGCCGAAATAAGTCATTGGGTTGGATCTCGTCTCTAAAGATGAGGATCTTATCCCACGAAATCAGCAAGATCTCAGTATCGTACACGAGATCAGCGAGATCTCGATATCTTGCGTAACAGATTGAACCGCTTCAGATCTATATAAAGGGATGACTCCATTAAGGGAAAGGTACACACAATATTCGATCTCTGCCCCGTTTTACCTGGCTACTCTTTTTCTTGCTTTGGCCTGACTTAAGTATCGGAGGGCTAACGGCTGGACCCCAGCCACCCTTAGTTGCTGTCTGTCTTCTTTCAGGATTGGCGAAGGAAATCTCTGTTGGAGAGAAGGTGAACGTCCGGAGGATCCTGTTACGAAATCTGACATTAACAACGGTTGAACACAACATATCTTCCTATCTTGGCACTGGAGACAACTGGACCCAACCTGTTGACAGCCCTAGCTATATGAATCCTAGTCGACTGTTCCACTTCATCAAGGATCATATATTCAGTTAAACCATAGGTCATCACTGTTGTTAAGTTCTCTTGAATCGCAAAATCCAAGTGGGCCAATGACATTCAGTCCTTCATATGTGGAGGATGCAACCTGAATTTCCAACAGCAGAGATGGTTTTGCTCAACGGGATTGCTTGCGTTGCTGCCGTCTCCTCTCAACCAAGGTGAATTCCTCTCTCTCTCTCTCTCTCTCTCTCTCTCTCTCTCTCTCTTTCTCTTTCCCTTGCACTGATGAATGACCACACGTGCCACCATGGAAGATCCAAGCCACTCATTAGGTGGGCTCCACCAAGTAGACTATCTTGGAAAAAACTCTGGATCGTGCAGTCGATAGGCGAGCCACCCCTGTACAAAAGAAATGAACGGTTAAGATAAGGCGTCGGGGGATCCACGTTAAAGAATACTCGAATGGCCCACTAGATTAGCAAGCTGACTTGGGTTTTAGCCCAAAGAGGGGTCCACCAGATGAGCAGCTCGGGCATTGCATGAGAGCACATGTAGCCACGAGTATGCCGTATGGCGTGCTGATGAGCCCTAGTCTGTACAAATGGGTCCATGGTTTTCTAATCCGGACCGTTGGTCCTATGAGTTCCATTCTGTGATTACTCGAAAATCTTCCAGATTGTAAAATCCTAGCCATTCAATCTATATCTATTTCTTCCAATATATTTACGGTTATAAACCAACAATCAAAAGGTAAGTTGTAATATGGGATTTTGGGGGATCTCAATCACGGCATGTCCCATCAGATTAGCGGTCATGATTGAAACGTGGGACTCATTTTTATCTGGTTCATTGCATCTTGACATTTTATATTACACTGCATTACAGATGCTGGAATTCTTCTTCGATAAGTCTTCTATGTTGGTTTTTCTTTATCTTTGCCGTTTGTGTTTATAATTAGTAAAATGCACATGCGTTGGACGTGGGTTGTGTGGGCACTTAAATTGTAAGTGGGTCCCACTTAATGAGTGAACCTGCCTAATTCTCTGGACAAGGCTGCTAGAATAATACATCTAAGCATATATTGCAATAATATACATCAGAAGGTCTTTGAAGTTGCAGGTACTTTCAATGGTTTTGAGGTCATCTTTCAATGCTTTACCATTTATATGATGGGCCATCCTTGAATGAAGGCTAGAGAACAAAAAACTCTTTAATTAGAATATTTCAACATTTTAATCTTTGGTTTCTTTTCCTTTAAAACTGTTGGAGGTGAAATAAGCTAATCCACTCATAAGTGAGCCGTATACATGGGTTGATTTACGTTCTCATCCGTCCATTATTACACGTGTAGGTGCATGAATCCAATAAGCTGCCATTTTTGCGTTTCTGATGGAAAGGAAGATCAGATTAATGGATTGGGCACGTCCCAAAAATGACACTGAGCAGATGATCCATACCTTCTATGTTTCTCTATTGAGTGTGGGCCATTGGTTAATTGGCTTATGAGTGAAGGATCATGGGCTATTAATTAACGCCAGTAGACAACAGATGTACGGCTCTGATCATCCATCTTCGACTGCATGTGGGTCCCAACTGCACATGCAACTGAGCAAGAGTTGGGACCCATGCAAAATAAACGCCACGCATTTCAATGATTGGCACGTGTCGGCCTATTCTAGGTCAGTTGTAGATAACTATCATGTGTATGATAGAGGACTAGCTAACGTGTAGAAAATGAGAAGTGGCCCACCTGACTAAGGTTAAAGAATGCATTGTGGGCATCCAAGGAGACGTCATGCATTCAGGGCACATCATGACAGGCCCATTTCTTTTGGTATCCAGATTCCGACGACAGTTGATACTGATGTGGTACCAATCATCTCTATCTTAATCATTCTCCCTACTGGTGGCACACATGCAAGAGATCCTGACCCTTCATCTTTAGGGCCCTACACTGGACGGGTCATGACACGTTATTCCAGACAGGTTGGATCATTTGAGATGCACAATGAATGTCAACCGCTGGCTGGAGTTCTTCTGCACACTTGATGATATGACACGATACTCAAACTAACCAATGTCTTTTTTTTTTTTTTTTTTTTTTATTATGTGGAGGATGTCCAATGGGATCCAGGAGATGAATGGCTCAGATGCGTGCGCCACCACTTGGAATGAGATATAGAGCTCGATTGGTTAGTTGTAAGTGATAGCACTGGATACTTCCTGAACACCACCGGTTGGCCCTAAAAAAACCAACGGCTGACGTCCTATCCCAATTGTTTCATACGGGTGCTCCACCTGAGTGACAGATCATCATGATTTTTCGGTTCAAGGGTTAAGATGATGATAGACTCGGTGGATCTCATGAAAGCTCCATCCACGTAACGCTTTCTTAGTGGTGGTTATCTACACTGGCATAGCTACCGCATTCTAAGATTATCCATTGTAAAAGAATTTTTTGGATCATTGTTCATCTAAGGTGGGGCCCATCATATCAACGGTTCAGGGCAACATACTACCGGCCCAATTTTAAAAACACGTACGGTGACAGAGGACAGTATACCCATCCTCACCCAGTGATCATATAATTCGACACCCAACCAACGGTCCAGATTCCCCCTCAGATCCCATAAACTTCCCTCCAACTCCCTCCCTCCCTCCCTCCCTCCCAACCCAAAACACCAAAATGCCGAAAGCCCATCTCTCTCTCCTCTCTCTCTTCTCTCTTCTCTCTCTCATCTCCTCCTCTCCAATCGACACCTTTGTCTATGGTAGCTGCTCTCAGCTAAACTACGCCCCTGGCACTCCTTTCCAATCCAACCTCAACTCCCTCCTCACCTCTCTCCTCACCTCAGCCTCCTCCTCTTCCTACACCAACTTCACCATCTACTCCCCAAACCAAGACTCCCCTCTCTATGGCCTCTACCAATGCAGCGGAGACATCTCGACCGTTGATTGCTCCAGATGTGTCCAAAACTCGATCACTCAACTGGGAGTTCTTTGTTTGGACTCCTGCGGCGGTACGATCCAGCTCCAGGGATGCTTTGTTAAGTACGATAACGTGGCATTCGTCGGGATGCAAGATAAGACCTTGGTCGTGAAGAAGTGTGGTTCGACGTCAAACGGATATGATAACGATCTTTTGAGTAGAAGAGATGGGGTGTTGATGGAGCTGGGGAGTGAGACTGGGTCCTTCCGGGTGGGGACCGCTGGGTATGTATCTGGTATGGCCCAGTGCGTGGGAGATTTGGGCGGTGGAGAGTGTTCGGACTGCATTTCGGAAGCGGTCGAGCGGGTGAGGACAGGGTGCGGCATATGCGTGTCCGTAGATGTTTATCTGGCCAAGTGCTACGTCAGGTACTCAGACGGCGGTGTGTATCCGAAAGCAAGGAAGGGTGGTAAGGGTGGTAAGTGCTCCTGTGATTTTTTTTTTTTTTTTTTTTTTTTTTTTTTATTATTATTATTATTTTATCGAACGCCCACAACGGAAGTTCGTTGTGCGTGAGCTTATCGCAGTTTTGAGTAGTGGGCCCCACTTTTTTGGCATCTTAAGTGGGGGGTTTGTTTTTGAAAACGCTACAGCGGTAATTCGTTTTAGAAGAATCTTTGTATCGCTGTGATGGTCCAATGGTCATCAGAAGTGGGACTGAGTTGGTTTGACATTTTAAGGGCCCGTTTGGACGCCACCAAATAAGTTACTTTTCTGCTTACGAGAGTAGATAAATGACGATATTCAGATAAGTTTGGTTTATGATTAATTATAAGTAACTTTTTACTTAAAAGTAATAATCACTTCATTTTTTGTTTTTTTTAGCTTTTCTACTTTTCTTTTTAACTTTTTAGCCCTTAAGAGAGGAATCAAGAGAGACAAAAGAGTAGAGAAGCTTATAAGTATGTTGTGTACGTACCATTCATTTAAACGTTGGAAAGGTTTCAAATGTGAGAGTCATTATCTCCATTAATTCTTAAAGTGGGGTCTACCTGCAGGACCATAATAGGCTCACAATTGTGGGTCCCATTGGGAATTTGGTTCTGCTCCATTTTTTGACTCATGCTTTAATAGGGTTGGCAAAATAGATGGACAGGTGGATAGAATATGCACATCAGTGAATCTCACCCACTGGATGAACGACGTAAGTATTAGATACAGCACAGTGGGTCTCACCCACTTGATGGACAGCACAGGTCTAAGACATGCGCCATCGTTGGTCTTAAGGAGGTTTTCAAGGTAGGCATGTCCCCACTGTTTCTGGTGGTGGGGCCCACATCAATTTAGGATCAAGCTAATCTTTGTACATTCCCTACATCTAGGTCTTGTGTGCCTAATTAACAGGATGGATGCAATTAAACATTACGGTAGGCGACCTGATTTGGTTCAACAGTACACAACGTCCACTGTCCAGACAGTGGGGTCCACAACGGCTGGATCAAGCTGATATTTGCGTCTTACTTTCATCCTAGCCTATGCAACCACACATGAACAGTTTGTATTGCAGGTAAACATCAAGGCGGGACCCACATGAACGGACAGTGTGGGTGTGCACGGTGGGTCCACATGATGGGCAATGTATATTGAAGGTGGGCCCCACATGATCAATGGATAACAACATTGACGGTGGGCCCTACTTGATAGATGACCAACATCAAAGGCATGCCCTACATAATGACTGCTGCACATTAAAGGTCGAGCCATAATGATGAATTGCCCACATCCAAGGTGGGCCCTGCATGATGGATGGCCCACATAATGAATGGTCCACATCAAAGGTTAGATCTACATTGAAGGTGGGGCCCACATGATGGACAGTCCACATCAAAGGTGGACTCCACATGATGGGCACTTAATAATTGTGGGCTCCAGATAATAGATGGTCCACATCAAGGTGGGCCTCATATGATGGATGGTCCACATCAAAGGTTAGGCTAATGGCCCCTATCCAAGGTGGGCCCCGCATGATGGACTGCCCACACAGGAGGTGGGCCCACATGATGGGTGGTCCACATCAAAGGTAGGCACCAAATGATGGGCGGTGGATATTGAAGATGGGTCCCACATGATGGAAGGCCAACATCAAAGGTGGGCTCTACCTAATGAATGGTGCACATTAAAGATTGGACCCTAATGCTAAATGGCTCACATCCAAGGTGGGCCCACATGATGGATGGTCCACATATCAAAGGTTGGCCCCACATGATGGACAGTGGATGTGAGGGGGACCAAATAGACTTGAGGGATGATTACTTATGATGTTGGAAACCAAATATGTTTTTCTACTTTTTTTTATGATAAGTATGTTGTTTTTTAAACATGCTTATTTGCTGATTAAGTAGAAACCAATATAAGTTACTTATCTGATAAGTAGCTTAACTTACAATCCAAACGGGCCCTTAAAAGAGGTAAGAACATGTGGGCGATCCTCTGTCCACTTCATTATAGCATGCACTCATACACACCGGATGATCAATTTTAACAGACTTTTACTAATGCTTTTGTAATTGAAAATGATTTCAATGCCCCTAGGATAGTGTTTTAAATTTTTTTTTCCTCTGAAAGATTTTGCTTTCTGTAAACCAGCCATAGCAAAAGTAAAATGAGTGCGGATCATCTTTGTTGAAGGCTTCGGAAATTGCAGTGCCGAAACTTCTTATTGGTCCACTTATTTCCGATGACTCCGGCTAACACGATATGCCGGATTTCTCTCCCAAGTGGATTGTTAGCTACTCAACTCAACTCAACTTTTAACGTGTGGAGCTTTTCTGGTCCCACCATAACTTTTGTGTTAGATCTACACCTTGTACATTAATGTACCTAGATGATAATAGAGCATGAGCCCAAAAATGCGGTACAACCAAAGCTCAAGTGGATCACACCACATAAAGCAGTAGGGATTGAACAAACTACTATTGAAACTTTCCTAGGGCCAATGGTGAGGCTTATTTTCCATCTGATTCTTTTATATGACCCCAAGAAGATTTCAACAGCAGCATCACTTTCTACTATTTTCAGTGGTGTGGTTCACTTTAGCTTTGGATCTGCATTGTTTCTAGGCTCGTTTCCTGGAACGATCTGAAAAAAATGGATTGCCTGTGTGGATCTAAGAAACACATTATAGTGGGGCCACATAAATTTCACACACGTCAAAGAAATTCCGTTGCGTGCTGTGTGGGGGTTGAGAGTGGATTAGGTGAGATCCTGGCCTCACCCAAGACGGTGCAGCTAGCCCTTACTGTGGGGCCCACCTTAATTTTTGTATTCTAGATCCACTCGGTCCAACTGTTTTTTAACATCATTTTAGAGCGTTAACCGAAAAATCCAATTATTAAGTGGACCATACTCCACGAAAACGGGGGTGATTGAACACCCTATCATTAAAAACTTCTTAGGGTGTACTACCTTAATATTTATGTAGTTTTTATTTGCCATCCAACGTGTTGATAAGGTAACATAAGCCTGGATGAAGGGAAAAACAAATATCATTTGATCTAGAACTTTTGTGGCCTATTAATGGTCAATCGCCACTGTTTCGTATGGGATGGTCCACTTGATAGTTGTATCTGCTTCATTTTGTGGATAATGCCCTAAAATGATCCGGAAAAATGGATGGACCAGGTGGATAGAGAATAAACACATCAATGTGGGAACCACAGTATGGGGAGCGTGCAGCACATTCCAAGTCGAGAGAAGGAAACAGAAGTGTTTACATGTGGGGAGCGGATTAGGTGAGACCCCTGACTGTGGGGCCATTGTGATCTATGTGAATACATCCATGCAGTTCATCCATGTTGAAAGTTAATTTTAGGGCATGATCCAAAACATGAAGCAGGGAAAATGTAAAGACTACCATTAAAGCAGCCCAGTTCCAAATTCCAGATGGGCCATAGTACAAGAAACAATGGTGATTGACCATTTAAAACTCCCCGTGGGGTGCAAAGGCTTTGAATCAAGATGATATTTATGTGGTCTCTTCATCTATGTGTTTGTGACCTTATCAACGGGTTGGATGACAAATAAACATTCCGGTGGTAGAGATTCCATCACGACTGTTTATGTGGTGTGGTCCACCTAAGATTTGAGTCAACTTCATTTTTGGGATCATAACCTAAAATGATCTTTCAAAATTGTTGAACAGCATGGATTTAAGACACATACATCAGTGTGAGCCCGACAATCAGGGGTCCCACCCACCTCTCAGTGGATCCCGAGTCTCACCTAATCCGCTGCCTTATATGTGGAGCTTCCGTGGGCCTCATCATGACGTATGTATCATATTCACACCGTCCATCGCTTGTTCCATACCATTTTAGGGAACAAGACAAAAAAGAGGGAGATCCAAGGCTCAAGTGGGCCACACTACAGAATTAGTGGGAGTTGGACGCCTACTGTTGAAAACTGTTGAGTAACAGAAGGCTCTGATCAAGATGATATTTGTGTATTCCCTTCATCCATTTCTGTTTGACCTTATGGAGAGGTTAGATAGCAAATATACCTCATAGTGGACCTGGAGAAGGTTTCCGTAGTAGTCATTCAATCCCCACTTCTTTTTGTGGTGTGGTCCAATTGAGCTTTGCATGTGCCTTATTTTTGGGCTCTTGATCTAAAATTACGTGTAAAAATTGATGAACGGTATGGATCTAAACCATAAATCATTGTGGGGCCTAGTGAAGTTCCACACGTTAAAAGTATGTTATTTAGCAGGCAATCTACCTGAGAGAAAGAGAAATCCGACGTAGGAAGGCTTGGGCATGACGTGGACCAATGAGAAGCGACAGCACTGGATTTTCCAGTGCCTTCAACACAGACGATCCACACTCGATGAAATACACAATCGGTGAATCTTATTGGACACTGATGAGAGGTGGGACCCACTTGGGGCTGGAGGATTTTGCTTTCTATAAAATAGCCATAGCAAAAAAGAAAATCATTGTGGGTGAACTTATTGGACACAGATAAGAGGTGGGACCCACTTGGGGCTGGAGGATTTTGCTTTCTATAAAATAGCCATAGCAAAAAAGAAAATCATTGTGGGTGAACTTATTGGACACAGATAAGAGGTGGGACCCACTTGGGTGGTACATTTACATGATTTTGCATTTAATTGCACTTGACTGAAAATTACCAGGTAACTTTACTTCTTTTTCATCCTAACCGTAGATTCACCTCTGAACGTGACCGTTACTCTGACCGTTACTCTGAGCGTTACTCTAAGCGTCACTCTGACCGCCACTGTCGCTTTTAACATAAGGAAGAACTATGGACGAAAACCAGGTGGGCCCACATTTCTCTCGTCTTTTCATTTTTTTTAATTACTTTTACGGACAATTACCAAATAGTCACTGTTTATGTAAATAATTGCAGACAAGTCCTTGATAACTACTTAAACTGGACATTAGGTCCACTAGACATTTTTTTGGGTTACCAGGCAAAAGTCACATGGATCATAAGATCTATCCGTCCATATGTGGGCCTTCTACAGGCTTCCGTTTACGACGCCATGGATGGGATGGTTAGGAGTGCCTAATAAAATTGTTTCTTTGGGACCATAAGTGAATCATGATGAGCCCCAACAAATAGATGGTTCAGATTGTTTCTTCAGCCTAAATTTATAAAATATATAGGCTATGATCGGACAGTTTGAATCATCCGATGCATATGATGCCTGGTATACGATGAAACGTTTGGTGGACCCAATAGATAGTCGAAATCTATCAGTTGGACTGTACTAATGTTTTGATGCAACCAGGAGCACTAAACGTACAGTGCTCTACAAGGCACTGATTGTCAAAGACACCCCTCTTTTTTCTGGTCAAAAATAATTTTGAGTTATGACATTTGAACGGTGCTAGTATTAATGTATTGCCAACAGTAGAAAGCTAGACAAACTAGGGGTGTTCTTTTACACGTAACTATTATTGTACCCCCATTTCTGCCCGGCTCTGCAGGAGCTAATTGTGGAAAGACTGATTTCATGGATCTGAATAGTGAATGCATGCAGATACGGACAATTGCAGGCGGTCTCAAACGCCATCAACGCGGCCATCGACGCCGCCATCGACGCCGCCAGTCAACAACAGCGGCTGCAGCTGCGGCTGCGGCTTCGGCTGTGGCTGTGGCAATGGCTGTGGCTGCGGCTGCGGCATAATAGTTACTTTTCCTGGTGAGATAGTTGGCATTAGATATGAGAGAACACCCTACCAAAACTGGTAAGAGCAAACAAGTGAACATGGCCGAGTAGCAAAACAGTTACGAGGATAGGTGGCGAGTGAAGAAGGATATGAAAGGTTAGATTGTGCCAAGTGAAGTGTAACAAGCCTCAGATCATGTGTATGACAAAGGCTATAAATAATGAAGGATGGTGATAGAGCAAGGGTCCAAAACCAACCAATCAAATCAATCAAATCTCAATTTATCTTTCAAATTATCATGTTCCTTAGCATCTTGCTATTTACATTCCTTAGTGTAATCGACAGTTTTATTTTTATTCTCATTAGTATAATTTTATCATTTATATTCCTTAGTATAAGTTGCATTTTTTTATTTTGTAGAAATAAATTTGTAATAGTAATCCAATAGCCGGTAATTTTTGTTGTACTCGAAGTCTATACTTATACGCTGGACTTAATTGAATGAAGCATTTTATTCGAAAAGGTAATCTGCAGCCCATGCTTAGTGACCGACTGTAACTATTTCCTTTTATTTTATTTTATTATGCATTGAAAAGTCCTTTCATATGGAAGGCAGAGGTGTAACCCATCATTGGATGATGAACCCACCCTCTAAATATCACCTAATCATTAAGATATAACTGTGCAATTAGCTAAATAGGCGACCAATCTATATAGGTCTTGGTTATATATTGCCGATCACGACGTATCTGCCTATCTTACCACTTGGGGTCATCATTGTTCAGTTTAATTCGAGCCACACAGTCAATTCTGGCACGCCCGCACACACATTACATGCAAGATTAAAGATAGCAAGAGCAACATTTTTGTACGCTCGGTGGGACCCTACTTTGGTTCATTTACTAGTGTGACATTGTGAAACAAGAATATGAGTAGAAGAAGCAATCGAGTGGCTAGGGCTAATCCTGCGACCCCTACCGCGCTACCTCCTATGGAGGAGTGTCGGTCCAAGCGGCCTCTGAGTTAAATTTAAACAACAACTCGTCACTCAGCCCTAGCAATTAGGTAGGGCCATCAGTGTCTTGGACAACATCTCTAGATGAGATAATGGTCGGACTTAGAGATATACAAATGAGCATACAACATGTGTAAGAATAAGGAAGAGCTCAAGTAGAAATGATACATACACAAGCCGAGCACCTCCGTGTTCAAACTGAAAGTTTCAATAGATGGATGGCCCATCAGACGGAGGCCATGCAACGATTATTGAATGTCATTACTTAAAGAACATCCATTCCAACACCTTATAACGAAGAGAGTTCTGTCAGTAATGCGGCTCAACCACCATCAATGTCTCAGTAACAACGGAACGTACAACCTACTTTGATTCCAGAAGTATGGAATGTTGTTTCATCGCTTGAGTACAGGCATCCTGAGAGGGAGGTTAGGAATTTTGTACTAGAGGTACATAATCAGGGAGTGCCTGGTGGGCAGCCGTTCCAACCTTTCCCCAGAAACCCACAGTTTCATGAGGGGTATAATCGTGTTGGTCCTGATCCACCACCCATTGTTAAGCCTCAACGTGTGGATCGTGATCAGATTGTGTAACTAGTCCAGGAAGTGGCCGGCCAGGTCCTCGGCCGCAATACTATCCCAATTTATCATTAACCATACCCAGAATGGATCGACCGGCAGCATCCGTTGCCAAGAAATTATCAGGCCAGATTTTGCATTTTTTTCGAGCGATTCGTATTAGTCGACCATTGAACACGTGGGTCGATTCAGCATGCAATGTGATGAGCTTACTAATAACGATTACTACAAGCTACAATTGTTTGGTCATTCACTAAGAGTTGTTGCTTTTACATGGTAATTGAATTCGTTGCCAAATTTGATCTATTCTTGGTAGGAGTTGGAAGAAAAGTTCCATGCTCAATTCTTTTCTAAGGATAGAGAAATTACTTTGGCCGATCTCGCATGATTTCAACAATTACGTAGGGAATCGTGCGAAAGTTATATTGCCTGGTTCAAAAAGGCCAAAAGCCACTGTAAGGTGGTTACACACGAGGCTGAATTTTTGTAACTCACGCAGGACGACCTTGAATATAAACACTAAAAGAAGCTTATTGGCATGGAGTTCATGGACCTTTATGATTTAACCCAGAAATTTTCTAGGTATCAGGAAATTTTACAAGAAGGCTTCAGGCAAAAGAATTCGTCAATAGGGACATATTATTATGATCCCAATTACCAAGTTGCAATTACTAAAGTGGTAGCCAAGAAGCCACTCGTGTGTTCTGCTCTGGTCAAAGATGAAACCACTGCACCGATGTAGACACCCCACCTCAGGCCGTTAAGCTGACTAAGTCTGGATGATTGGTATGGATGTTGATTCATACACTTAACCCCAATCCAAACCTTAATCCATACCCTTAACCACAATCCAAACTTTGATCGATACCTTTAACCTTAATCCAAATCCAGATCTAAACTCTTAACCCTAATCCAAACCCAAATCCAAACTCTTAACCTAAATCCAAACCCAAATCCAAACCCTTAACCCTAATCCAAACCAGGTCAAAACCCTTTGCGAAAACCCTGATCTAAGCTAAGAAATGGGTCAATTTAATGAGTCAACTCGATGGGTCAGTCCGCTGAGTCATCCCCCTTGAGTCAATTCACCATTTTTAAACCCAACTAAAGCTCGAAAGCTAAGTTTAAACCCAAGCCCAAACGATGGCCACAGTCGGGGACAGAGAACAAGCTACACCGCAGCTGAAGAACTTAAGCATTAGTGGGAGACTCCTTGCCAAAATAGGGAGAAAGCAATGCACTTGGCAGCGGCCTGGCCGTCGCCGAATGCATTTCTTCTCCCTAATTTTGGGCGGCTGGTGCCCTTCAACAACAACTATCTTTTCTTCCTTTTTTTAAATTCAAGATGGGCCAAATGACCAATCTGTCCCTCTTGTGGCCCATATTCACTAACTGAACCTAATTACAAGCCTAGCTCCTAACCTAGGTGAAATACTTCACATCCATATTTACCCTCGAAGTTGCTGATAATTATAGAAAACCCTGGGTTGGCAAGGCTAGAAATAGCTTCCCATTCTCTCATTTGAGGAAGGGACAAAAAATCAACAACTCACCCCATAGGCCCCCTCAGACCCCTTAGCCATCTTATCCATCTAGCCTAGCCACCCCTCCACCAAGGAGAGTGATAATGAGAGAGTGAGCCTAGTCTTAGCATGGCCTAACCAGCCCCAACCTTGCTCACTTGAGTCTTCTACCTACCTATCCAAGCCACTTGAATCAATCCTTATGACATTATCGTCCACCCAAGCCTCCAGCTTTAGTCAATTTCATCTAGTCATGCATTAGCATTGTGCAACATCTACTCCCTTCTCCACCCCCTGCTTACCTCATAGCATTTCATGCATAGCATTCAACTAGTCCCCTCAAGTGTATGCTCTGTGGCTTCCCAAGTTTCTCGGATCCTGCCCATAAAAAACTTGAGTTGGCTAGTCATTCTGCTCGTCCGGTTAGTGAGTCAGGGTAGGTGCATTGGGCCCGAGACACTACTTGGTAGCGGTGATACGTTAAACACTGCATACAACACACACAACATTCATTAAAGCATAAGAACCAGAAGTACTAATCCTCAGAATTGATTTATCCTGCCAAGCAGAGACCGTACATCTATACGAGTAGAGTGGGTGCGTAACACCTTCCCTCTCTGTAATCGTGGTCCTTACCTCGAATCTCAGGCAGCGGATCAAGGAGTCATCTTAAGGTGAAGAAGGATCTTCGGATTTACAATTTAGGCATTTCTACATGGTTTAGTCAATTATAGATTTGAAGTAACTGGCTAGTGGTGACTTCAGTCTTTTATAAACCTTTTCCAAATACACAACAAGTACCAAAAGGCCCTCGAAAGAGGCGAGCCACATGGAAGTGACTGATTCACGCAAAAAAATGCAAAATTTTCCAACGTCTATAGAATGTCGACTTCGCTGGGGATGTTCTAGTCGTACTAATAAGACCCAACTCGAAAAATAGAATTTCACTATTTTTAAGGAATAACTGTTCTTATTTCATTTCATCATCAGCATTAATCTCATTCAATTGGACAAAAACCATAAAAAACCTAAAAAAATCAAAGCCACTACCCCTCAATGAGCCCACCATTCACAAATTAAACCTTCCTACTGCAGCATTAGTCGTAGCAGATCAAAAATAGCCAAGGCCAACCAAGAGGATGAAATCTAAGAATTCCTGGCACCTGATATGTAAGATGCTCAACCATTACAAACGCAACCTGCAGAGGTCATACCAGCTACCTGCGTCCAGGACTTGGCAGAGGTTTAAAGGCTATGCAAGAAATGTTCCTCCAATTCATGCAAGCCTGGCCCAAACTGCCTTGGCCAACAACCTGGCTGGTCCCAGCCAACAACGGCTACAACAACCAGTCCTTCTTCTAGCATCCAGTTTAGTTCAAGCACAACCGTCAAAATCTGCATAAGATTTCCATCCTCTACCAGCACAAGCCTCCAATACAAGGCGTTTCCTTTAAAATCCCCCTGCAGTCGGGAATCAGCTAAAAGGAAATCCTCCCACCGGCATCTCCGACCAATTCTAGCACAGTCCCGCAATCGGGACTTCCAGTCATTTTCTAGCCAACCTTGCAGCTGAGGTTTCAAATCAATGTCAAACCAATCCTGCAAACAGGATATCTAGTCAATTACCAACACATCCCGTAGCAGGGATTTCAAGTCAATTTCCAATAGGGACAGCACTGGCGGATGCCCACAATGGGGGGTTGGTGTCACACCCATTTCAACCAACGGAATGTGACAGATACCCAAGAAGGGGGTCACTTCCTAGTTCAACTTCAACAATCTCCAGTTTAATTTTAATTTCCAGTTCAATTCCAGCAACCTTTAATTCAACCTCAACAAATTCCAGTTCAATTTCGAGCAACAACTCCCCCTAATGGGAGTTATAGGATCAAGGAAATCGATCACTATGCCGAAGAAGTAGAGAGGGCCTAGCCGTAAGAGACGCCGATCCCTCAAACAACTTTAACAGAAATGGTGGAGTTGTGGGAGCAACTTCAAGCCATGTAGAATCAGCTTCGGTGACGGCAGGGGATTGACATCCCCTCAAAAAAGTTCAGGGATTTGTGTCCCTTTCCAGATGCGCAGGTACCACCCAATTGTGAGGTACTAAAATTTAAGAGATATAATGGCAATGGCTACCCTACGACATAACTTAAGGAATTCTGTGGAGAGATCAACACTGTGGCAAGAAATGAAGGAGCTCTCATACACCTCTTTCAAAAGTCTCTAAAAGGCGAAGCTTTGGATTGTCGCTAGATCAAGACATGGGAACAACTCTCACAAGCATTTGTGGACCGATTCACTTACAATCTCAACATGGCACCAAGAAGGGCAGACTTGGTTGCTCTCAGGAAAAAGAATGACAAGACCTTGTCAGCTTATGTAGGACGTTGGCGAGCCATGGCCACCAAAATGCAAACCCCGATTGACGACGAGGAGAAGATCTCCATGATTGTTCACTTAACAAACCCAACATCTTTGGGTATCCGATCTCCCATCCTTATTCAAATTTTGCTCAACTTAAGTAAAAGGAGGAATTCACGCAAGGACGATCTCCCCATGGCCTCATCAAGATGCTTCGGTTAAGTGGAACAAAGTGGACGGAAGACCAGCAGGGTGTGGGAATGAAGACAGGAGTAGTTATCCCCAGTGTATGACAGAAGTCAACAATATCGTTACTACTACCCAAGGGAATCAGTAGGTTCCTCAGCAAGGTCGTCAGTAGTACCAACAGTACCAACCTTAGTAGGTTCAACAAAGGTATCAACCACTACCATAGGACCCGCAACCACATCTGCAGCCAATTCCACAATAGCTACAGCAGCACAGCAGCCCAAGGGGAATACCCAGTACCCGTACCAAAATAAGCAGATGGCATGGGAGCCTAGGAAGTTCTCCTTGCTCACACGAACATATAGCTAAATCATGGCCACGTTGATGAGAAGCAACTTCTTACCCCTTTACAACCTAGGCCTCCTCTGAACCCTCTCCCTTTCAATTATAATGAGAATGAGTATTGCGCATATCATCAAGGGTGCAGTCACACGACGGATTGTTGCTTCCCCTTGAAGCACGCTGTCTAGAACCTGATCGACAGCCGAAAAATCATCATTTCGGTCCATGGAGTTCCTCCGACTACTCCCAACAACATCCTTCAAAATCCTTTACCACAACATCAAACGGATCCAAGTTCATCAAATGATTAGTCATCCACTATATAGAGAGTGGCTCCTCAGGGCACTCTCCTTCTCCTACCCAATCCACATGCACCATTTCATACAATTGGGAGAATGAGCCCCTGGTCTTGGAAGGGGCACCATTCGAATCTATTGAGCCGTTGGTTTTACAAGGGGCACCTCCTGAGAATTACTTATTACTGGTCTTATGAGGGGCACCCCCAAACCACCCTCCATCATTAGAACCGATCACCTTTCAGGGAGCGTACTCCCCTCATCCTTCCCCATTGCCCCTGATCAAGCAAGGGGTAACATACGATAGTCGAAAATTGGAACCAATAGTCTTTGAGGGAGCTCCTTCAAATCATGAATCCCTCACATTGCAAGAAACATTCTTGGATTCCCCAATTTTCGAACCAGTCTTCCTCCAAGGGGCGGCCCCTGAGCTACAAAGTCAATGAAGGACCCTCCCACTTATGCCACATCAATTGGCTCATGCCAAGGCTTTGATCATCACACAGGACCAATGTGCATACAGTGGGAACCTGCCTACACTCGAGATGACTAGACCAAGACCCCACCCTATGTTATCTACGAAGATGAACAACACCGAGTACCCTTTAGTGTGACCAATGTCAGTGATCCTGAAAGTCAGGGCAGTGTATGAGGAACCAACAACCACTAACCCAAAACCGTCAGTACTAATAGCTAAAGAACCGATGGTCTTAGAAGGGAAGGAGCTACCATGCTACAAGGCAGTTCCATGATATTATCCTGAATGCGCAGAGGTTGAAAACATAAATCCCAATGAGCGGTGTATTCGGAGGGACAAACAAAATAAAGCTCCAAGGAGCTTGTTCCCAAGTGTTGGCAACAAAGCCGATGTCACATATGATGTGGTAACCCAAATGAAGTCCATTACAACACAGATTTAGGTATGGGAGCTTCTCTACACATCTTGGATTCATCGCGAAGTGTTTGCCAAAACATTGAGTGATGCGCACATCATGATCGGACAACTGCTCGCTCCCCAAGCCATCACATTCACAGATGATGAGTTGCCTCCCAAAGGATGAAACCATGGGCATTTGCTAAACATAACCCTGCGTTATAAGGATCTCCGTGTCTCGCTAGTCCTCATTGATAGTGGCTCAATCTTGAACGTGTGCCCACTCAGGACAACTACCCGTCTTGGTATCGAACCAACTAATTCATTCATACCCAGCAACATGAGTGTAATGGCGTTTGATAACTCCCGCAGGATAGTAGAAGGAGAGATCGACATCGAGGTTCAGATTGGTCCGGATATTTCAACTATCACATTCCAAGTTATGGACATATTAGCCTCTTTCAACCTGCTACTAGGGAGACTGTGGTTGCATAAGGTCGGTGCCATCCTCTCCTTCCACACTTCATCAGAGAGTGAAGTATATTTGGGAAAACAAAGTGACCGTTGTCCTCTACAAGCCAAAATTCATCCTCCTTACATTTACTGCCATAGAGACAGACATCTCAGTTATCGACATCCAGCATTCTGAGGACAACATCCCATACCATAGTTTCGAATTTGAGGCTCTGAATGCAATTACAAACCCAAGTCTAATGAGTACTGAACTTGTCTTCCCACCAGTGGAACAGTTAAGCCTCAAGTATCATATGCAAAATCACTTCAAAGCGAAAAAGATGAAGATAGCTTACAACCAATGAAAGTGGGGATTGGGGTATCGACCCACATTCAAGGACAAGTGGAGAAAAAGGTTCCAATGCACTCCCATTCAGTACGTCAGACTAGGGGAACCATGCAAGGATCCAATAAAGGGACTGCCAACAGCGCTACAGAAAGGACTCCCGATATGCCTAACTGGGGCAATGTGATTGCCCATTCAATGTGATTAGGTTTTAGAACCAGTGAAGCTGCCAAAGGAAGAGGAGGAAGGAGATAAGGACCAGGAGGAGGACCAAATACAAAACCTTTGGGACCAACAGGATGCTCTAATACCCATCCTCACCACCTCGCCAACAAGCTAGGGGCACAACTTGCCCGTTCCAGTTTCAAGCCAATGGCACAACTTACCCATTCCAGAGGGGCAACATTTACCCACATCAATCTCAAGCCAGGGGCATGATTCGCCCACATCATCACCAATAAATCAAGTACCAGAACCATCACTAATGCCAACATCATCAACGATAGGGGCAGAGATTCCCCCTATGAACAGGAAAAGCATAAGAAGCCCATCCATTGGACAATGAAGGGGAAGTGACCTACCCTGGATTGGTCCGATATTTAAATTCCAATAGAGGGATTGACTATGACTCAGATCCTGAACCTGACTCAGCAAATATCATGGTCGTTGGGCCAGATCATGATTCTCCGCCCTTTGCCAAAAAAAAAATGGTAATTTAAGTAACATTTGGTACCCGAGCCATGTACGGCTTCATCATGGTATGCAATGCCAACCTGCTTAGGGTCCATTTGAATCCGAAAATCCAAAATCATCAAGCATTTCTAGTTCTCAAAAATTTTGAAACAAAAAAAAAATATCAAGCACTTCTATTTCTCAAAATCCTAAAAAATCCAAAAAATTTCAATTCATACATACAATAATGTGCCAAGCTCGTTTGAACTATCGCATGTGTTCGAGGTCGATTTTTATGACTTCCACATTGAGTTAGACTTTGAACTCATGGGTCTGGACGAAGCCCAGGATGAGGAAGATGATGACTTGACTCCCAAACTCGAGAATCTCCTCAAAAAGTTAGAAACCAAATCCAACGTGGTGGCCGACAATTTTGAAGTTGTAAACTTGGGAATTCCTAAAGTCCCTAGGGAAGTACGCATCAAGAAATCTTTGTCGTAGGAATACAAGCAGAAAATGATGGAATTTTTTATTCCAAGACCATCCAACTTCGCCTTCTCGTGTGAAGATATGATGGGGCTCAATGAAGAGGTTGTCGTACGCCATATGCCGACAAAGCCATATATGAAGCCAGTGAAGCAGAAGTTAAGAAGAATGAAGCCAAAATAGGCCCTAAAAGTTAGAGACGAAGTCATCAAACAATACAATGTGAGATTCTTAGTAGTCTCCAACTACTCAGAATGGCCCGCTAATATCGTGCCAGTACCAAAGAAAGATGGAAAAGTCCGAATATGCATCGACTTCCAAGACCTCAACAAAGTCAGTCCTAAAGATGACTTCCCCCTACCACATATCGATACTTTAGTTGACAACACCGCAGGGCATAAGATCTTCTCATTCATGAATGGTTTCTCAAGCTACAATTAGATTAAGATGGCTGAAGAAGATTGTGAGAAAACTTCGTTTATCATGCCATAGGGTACATTCTGCTACAAGGTAATGTTGTTCGGTCTGAAGAACGTAAGAGCAACGCAAACTTCTCGGTTTTATGGTAAGTGAGGATGACATCAGAGTCGTCGAGACTAAAATAAGAGCCATCATCGAAATGCCACCTCCAAGGACTGAAAAGGAGATTTGTGGCTTCCTCGACAGAATTTAGTACATCAACTGCTTCATCACTCAACTCACGCCTATCTTTGAGCCCATATTCAAGCTCATTCGAAAGAGTTCACCTAAAAAATTGAATGATGATTGCCAAGATGCCTATGACCGCATCAAGAAGTATCTTATGAATTCGCCAGTGCTAATATCGCCAACTCCTAGCCAACCTCTACTATTATACATCTTGATAGTAGCAGAAGCCATCTGGTGTGTCCTCGGCCAACATGATGAGACTGGAAAGAAGGAACAAGCAATATACTGTTTAAGTCGTAAGTTCATAGACTATGAGACCAGTATTCCCCGATCAAGAAGACCCGCCTCACCCTGGTCTGGGTGACCCAACGACTACAACAATACATGATTGCATTTTCAGTCCTCCTCACTTAGGACTGATTCAAGTACCTATTCGAGAAGCCGACACTCACTAAAAGGATAAAAAATGGTAGTTACTCTTATCTGAATTCGACATCACTTATGTCACTTAGAAGGCAATCAAGGGGTAAGCCCTAGCCGATCATCTCGCCGCCCACTCTCTCCTCGACTATTAGCCACTAAAGACTTTCTTCCCCAATGAAGATCTTACTCATCGAGGAAGAGGAGGAAAAGAAGACAAATGAATGGACATTGCTCTTTGATAGCGCTGCCAACTCTAAGGGAAGCATAATTGGAGTTATCCTTAACTCCCCTGATGACATCTCTATTCCAATCTCAAGGAGAATAGCATTCGAATGCACCAATAAAATGGCAAAGTATGAAGTATGCATCGATAAGCTATGACTATTCCGAGACTCACTGCTTATCATCAACCAGACCAATGGCGACTGGAAGACCAAAGACAAGAAGCTGATACCATATCACATGTATCTTGAAAATTTGGTTGAAGAGTTCAAAGAAATCACCTTCTCATACATACTGCAAGCTAAGAATCAGTTCACAGACGCTCTGACCACATTATCATTAATTTTAGAAAGTCTGAAGGGAGCTTCATAATGGGAGCTCACAATTGAAATTTAAGAAGAACCTTCCTTCTGCCTGTAAATAGAAGAGGTTGAAGCCGCCCCCAGCAGTAAACCCTGGTATGCTGACATCAAGCAATAGCTAGAAACCTAGGAATACTTGAAAATAGCAACAACAACAAATTGCTAAAACATTCAGTGTTTGGCGAGACAGTTCACAGTCATTGGTGGAGTTCTCAACAAGTGATCTTATAATCAAGTCCTCCTTCGGTGCGTCGACAAAATTGAAGCTGCAAAGATCATAGAAGAGATACATGAAGGAACCTGTGACCCACACATGAACGGGCATATGATGGCGAAGATGATTTTACCACTCGGCTACTATTAGCTCACTCTGGAGACAGACTGCTGCCAGCATTTCAAGAGTGCTTCAAATGTCAGGAGAAACTGTTGCCAGCGTGTCAAGAAGTGCTTCAAATGTTAGGAGACAAACTATTGCCAGTGTGTTAAGAAGTGCTTTAAATGTCAAAATCAAATTTATACCCCCTCATTAAAACTATACAACCTTACTACACCTTGGCCTTTCAGTATGTGGGGACTTGACGTCATCAGGCAGGTAAACCCAAAAGCTTCAAATAGTCATGAATATATACTTGTGACAGTCAATTACTTCACAAAGTGGGTAGGAGCAACATCCCATGTGATCAAGTTTATGAAGAATAACATCATATGTCGGTATGGAATCCCACACGCCATTACCACAGATAACGGTTCTCCTTTCATCAACAAGAAGATGGATGACTTCCTCTATAAGTTTAAGATTCAATGCCATCGGTCCAACCTGTACCGCCCTAAAATGAATGGTGGGATGGAAGTCGCCAACAAGACAATTGTCAGGATACTTGAGAAGATGGTTAGAACTTATCGAGACTGGCCAGAGATACTCCCATATGCACTTTGGTCCTATTGGATGTCTGTATGGTTTGCTACAAGCGCTACTCCTTTCAAACTTACCTACGGAATGGACGCAGTTCTATTAGTCGAAGTGAAAGTTCCGTCGCTACGATATTACTAGAAAGCAAAGTTGAGGAAGGGGAATGGCAGAGAGCCAGATATGATCAACTGCAGCTAGCAGATGAGAAGCGCATGCGTGTGCCAAGTCACTCCCATTATTATTAGAGAAGGTTCGCTCGAGCTTATAACAAGAGAGTCTGAAAGATAAGCTTCAAGGTGGGCGACATGGTCATGAAGAAGATTTTATCGTCGTACATCCCAAATCATTGAGGAAAGTTCACACCCTCATGGGATAGACCGCTGATTATCAGGGAAGTACTTTCGAGAGGCGCCCTTTGTCTCACCAACATGAGATGCGAGTATCTTCATGATCCAATCAACGCCTACAATATGAATATCTTTCACCGGTAAGCCTACCTAACCCTGTCAAGAGACAGTTTAACCGAGCTGAAGCCAACTAACCAAAGCTAGGACTTCTGAGAAGCCTCTTCCTGTCCACCAATAAGTGTTTCAAATAAAAGGTCAAATAGCCAAAAAGTGAGGAAAAAGAAAGGAAAAGGCAGGAAAAGGCGCATAGCTCAAAAAGAAAAAAAAAGAGAGAAGTCAACCCAAGGAAAGAAACACACAAACCATCCATCCACCTCAGAAAGGCCCCTAGCTAAGGTCGATAAGCTCTACTATCATAACTCGAGATAAGATTAGGAAAGTGAGCCCATCTGCCAGCAACGACAAAAATTTCAATCCCATGCCGTTGCAGAAGAAAAATACAAAAAAAAAAAGGAAATGTCCCTAAATAATGAGGGTAGAGTGAAATCCCGCAAGGGCGCTCCTAGTAAAAACAGTAGGCGCATAGTAGACTTGATGAAAACTCGAAAGGGTGATGAGGGTGTTAAAACTGAATTTCGACTATGGCGGTGAAATTCATTTTGGTGTTTGTTTATTTTGGAGAAATCGGGGATTCATAGGCATTCACAAACAATATAAACAAATACACAAGAGGCAAGGCATACAGAGAATCTTTATTAGTATCAGAGATTCTAAGATCTTGTACATTCCAGGCTACGATTTGGCATAAGTCCTTAATTACATTGAATCATCGATAACCCTTGATTGAAAAGCAAGACCATCTTGTAGGAGTACGTATTGATTGTATGCGCATTCTAGATCCCAAAGGATGAGTTTATCTATTTGTGTGAGTAGATCGTACTGCTGGCGGACCATATACCTATGTCTCATGTAATCTCGAGTTTGAACTGGGAGACTGTTAAGTGATAATTGAGTGATAACAATTGGCCTGCTTCCGTCGTAGAGATGGGGACCGTAGGAAAGTCAAGCTACGATCATGAACTCAAATAATCTAGCTAGCGATAATCGATTCTAATGAGTAGTGCATCGATCGCCTACAGATGGTAATTTCAGGGCAACGCCCTTCAATTCGCAGTCCGGAGACTATTATTTTTTTCCTTTTACTGTTTATATTGACATCTGATATGTTTTCCTAAAAGGATCTTTGACCGATCATTGTGATGTGGAATGACATTTAGAGACCAAGTCTCAGGCTTGTCCTTAAGGACGAAGTCCGAAGACGTAGCCCTAAAACTAGGTTTGAGGTATTTGAAAAGGCGGAGTAAACCGCACCTGCATTGGTCTAGGATATGAATTCGATCGGTACTCTATCCGAATCTGAGAACAGTCTGACAATATTTTGGGGTTTCCTAGAAATTTCTCTAGTTTCTCTTCTAGAAGTCTAATCCTCACAAATGAAGTGAACTGAGCCATTTATAGACAAAATATTGGGGTGAGTGGTCTGGCACATGCCTAATCGAGTCCAGCGCATGCTTTTTTAGGTTGACTGCATGATGGTTTGGTAAAAAGAGTCCTGCGCATGGTCATACGCAGGACTTTTCCTGACTCTCTTAGTACATGCATTCGGGTCCAGCGCATGATTGTGCGCTGGGCAAAGTAGATTTTTGAGACAATCTTGAATTTGTTCCTACGGGTGCAGCGCATGACTATGCGCAGGGCCTTACAGTGGGCCCATTCCTTGTTTAGGCTATTCGTAGGTGTCCGATGCTGACGTGACTACATACACTAGACCCATGGGACCCTACGCATGGCCATGTGTCATCTACTTCCCTTTTTTGGGATACTTCATTTTAAATGTACTAGGTTGGTGGGCCCGGGTCCTACGCACGTGCATGCGTTGAGCTCCATTTCACCTCAATTTTCGTGTCATCGCTCCTTGTCCTACTCATGTACATGCGCATTTTTTTGTACACTAACAGAGGGTAAAAACAGAATAATTGCCAAGGGGGAGGCAAGATCAAACACTCGAAACATGGTGAAAACCCGAAAGGGCGCCATGGGAAATTGATGAAAATGACAGCTTTAGTGAAAACCCGAAAGGGTGTTACAAGCAAAAATGGCTCAGAAAGAACATAAAAATATAAAGTAGGTATCATAAGATAGTTTGAGACAGCTCAAGAAAGATTAGAATTAAGGACAAGAAGTATAGTCAAGGATAAGGGTTCTACAGAAACTGATAAGTTGTAGAAAGCAAAGGTTATAATTGCATACTTCTGTTAGTGCACTTTTTCGTGGCATACTAGTGCACCTTGTTTGTCAATCACTTACAGCTGTGAGTCTTGTGTCGGTTGAGCCCAATGAAGACGAAGACCGAAGACTCAAGACGTCCAGCCACATCAAGGAAGAAGATTCAGGTATATGAGATGCCTTGGTGCCTTAACCTCGACCAAAACCTATCCCCTTTGTATCCTTGATGACCTTGACCATATTTAGAACCCTTTAGTCATCATAGATAGGCCCTAGGTGTCCCATTTGAACATCCCCACCTTGGCCTAAAACTACAGCTGAAGAAAGAGGTGATTCAGCATATGTGTAAGGGACCCAGGCTGGTCCGACCGGTCAAGACCGGTCGGCCAGCATTCCTGCTGCATTTACAAGGCCATCCGACCGGTCAGGACCGGTCGGCCTTCATAATAGAAGGAGATCAGCAAGGTGGGCCGACCGGTCATGACCGGTCGGCCAGTTTTGGCTTCCTACATTGATAAGCCAGCCAGCAAGGGGGACCGACCGGTCATGACCGGTCGGCCTGATGCATTTGGCCTGTCCAGTGAGGGGGTCCGACCGGTCATGACCGGTCGGCCCATGTGTTTTGGCCTGTGCCTTGTCTTCCTTCAGCAGGGGTGTCCGACCGGTCATGACCGGTCGGGTCAGGTCGTTTATGACCGTTTTCTGCCCGTTTTAGAGCCGTTGGAGCCCTCATTTCTATATATATGGGGCTCCATTCTTGGGCATGTGAGAGATGTTTTTGAGAGCCCATTCCACACTTATCTTGTACATCATTTGGGGCCTCAAAGAGGAGGTTTTCAAGTCATATCCCTTGTGTATCAAACACAAGTATGGGCATTCAAATGCTATCAAGAGATGACTTGATTCCTCTCTCAAATCTAGAGGTGTGACACTATTCCACATAGGTATATCCTTTGTCCAAGACCTCTAGAAGACTCTCTAGGTGAATCTCCTAGTTGGAACAACCTACACATCCCATGTATGAGATTCACCCATCCTCCTAGCACCTTGGGCATTTCAAGGCATCGCATGCAAGGTGTTTGATCGAATGTGGCTGAGGCATTGGCAACGCGACGGCGGCACGATCGAGGGAGCAAAGGGACGCTGATTGAAGCACGGGAGAGCGGAGATCAAGCAACCCAATACGGTGCTAAACAAGGGGCTCATCCGACAAGTAAGTTGTCTCATTTGAGAGTCCATTTTAGAGTTTGTTTGTCAACTCGCCTTAGGGACGTTAGCCGTTCCTTGGCCCGTCAGCCGGGCCTAAACTAAGTCTCCAAGGGGGAGCCTCCGACACGGGAGTAAACGTGCGATAAGGTTGAGAGTTAGCCTATGTCTAAAACTCCGGATACGGTTGAGAGGTGAACCGATAAAACCTCCGTGTAAAGGTTGAGAGGTGAACCTCATTTAAAACCTCCGATAGTGAATGCCGGTGTGCTCAAAGGGGTTGAGTACTTGAACCGAGAGTGGAGTAGACACGTAGTCGAACCACTATACATCCTTGTGTTTGTGATTGTTCTTGAGCTCATTCTATCTTTGCATTGTTTGTTTAATTGCTTAATTATGAATGATTGATAGGAATGCATGCTAGGCACCTTATAGGCATCCCCACATAAGATGTACCTTCACTACTTGTGTAGACTTGAGCTCATTGATCCACTCTCATAAGTCTGCACAAGATGCATAGGTTAGGAGCTTGATTAGGTGTATCATTTACTTCCTATGCATGCTTAGACTAGGTTTGTTTATTGCTTATCCTCTTGCTAGTCTTTTGATTGGACCCACCAAGGCTTGGAAGCCGAGGTGTTCTTGCTTACAACGCTTATTTTGTTGAATTGTATTAGTAGACGAAAAGATTTTCAAAAAGGTCCTATTCACCCCCCCTCTAGGTCCATAGCCATATCTCCAAGTGTCTCTACAAGCGGTGAAACCGCAATTTCAACTTCCCTATGGGAACACAGGATAACTTTGAGTCACCAGTCAAAAACTTTGGCGGGGCCATGGTTTATGAATATGTTTTTCCTCTTTTTTTAAAAATAAAACA
This sequence comes from Liriodendron chinense, assembly GCA_003013855.2. Taxonomy (NCBI): domain Eukaryota; kingdom Viridiplantae; phylum Streptophyta; class Magnoliopsida; order Magnoliales; family Magnoliaceae; genus Liriodendron; species Liriodendron chinense. The sequence goes on from ML058335.1 coordinate 7,953,827, forward strand.
AAATATAAATGCATCTTTGTTGTTCATGTTCTGTACAAAAAGGGCATATAGATGGCCAATAATATCAAAATCATAACAAACTTATAAATCCTCCTTAGCTCCTCATCAGGTAAGGGCCACTCCCTAAACTCATATTTTCGTATAATATCTCTTTACCTACTCACCTCCATGCGCAGGTAGTGGACCTCATCTCTCTCTAATAGTCGGATCACACGCTCCTCATCACTCACTACGCAGTAATCAGATAGTCATCTAGACATCGCCTCACAATGATAACGGAGGGTAGAAATCTCGGATAGCAAGTGCCTGTGCATAGCAAGCAGAAAGCCGGGATCAATGAAGGGTCACTCCTCTAAAGGCTCAAAGGAACCAGCAGCAAGACTCACATCACCAAGAATGTCCAGCTCGCCAGCCTCCTCTATCAAGTGTGAGCCTGGGATACGATGATACAAAGATTGCTCAGCCACCCAACGCTGATACTAAGGGGTCGCCATCGGAGAAGACCAAGACTCAAAGCCCAACTTGTCTACAGTAAGACAATCCATCCATTACAAAGTTATCTCGATCCTAAGGTCACAATCTTCATAGGAAAAGAACGGTAGCCAATACCAAAAAAAGCGAAGCGAGGGATATCTTGCCAGTAGCCAAACTGTCGCAGGAATCTGTTGACTCTGAATTGTGCATATTCTAACCCCAAATCATCACTCATTATGCATGTTTCCTATGTTTAAAGACATATCTAATGTATGCTTTTGTGAATGTAGGAATGAGAGATATTTCACCATTTTGATGATAAAAGACCCTTCTTACATACCTTGAAATTCAAAGCAATAAAGAACAAGAGGTGGAGAAAAGATACAATGAAGATGGAGAATGAAGAATGCGAAAATCATCAGCCAATAGATTGACCGACCGGTCGTCCGATCTGCATGCAATTGTAGTAGAATGGTTGGCCAAACCCTCCAGAAATCACAAAATTGCTAGACATAAAATGCACTAATAGACCTGTTATCTGGTTGGCAGACAAGTCGGTGGACTGGCCGACCAGTGTCCATAGCTCCTATTGTTGCTGTGCAAGCTTCGACCAGTCGGCCGGCCACTGCTCAGACTACGTAAAGAGTTATGCAATTCCATAAGATTTAAAGTCGGTGGTGAAGTTTTGCTATAAAATGACACATCTACATCGTTCCTAAGGTGCGCATCATAGAAGGCTGGGAAGTTTGTGGGAGGTAGAGAGGATCGTCGTGGAGCGTTCGCAACTCCTCCAACTAAGATTTTTATGATTTTTTTATACTTTAATAGTAGTTTCCTTTTGAGTTTTAGTTTAATCTATTAATGATTGGCTAAACCTCTTAACTAGGGTTAAGTGGTTAATCTTATAGTTATTTACAATACTTAATTCGAATTAGTTTAAGTACTTTTGGGTTTAATGAAGAACACTTCTAGTTCAAGTTTGAAATAAAGCTAGTATTTTTAGTTAATCTTCTATATCTTGTGATTTCTCTTACATGAGATGTTTTGATTACTGAGATTGCTTAATGGGGTATTGATTGATAGGATTTCGGGTTGTAGAGATCTTAGATCCATCATGATATGTTGGATGCTAGGAGATCCTACAAACTAAGTTTCCTAAGTACTTATCTAGAACTAAATTAGAAGAAGTTCTTATCTTTGGGATTGATTTGAGATAGATATTTATGTATTGATATTGGTCTAATAAAAGTTCAATTCATGCTTCTAAATCAAGTCTAGTGACAAGACTTGAGGAAGAATCATGAATGTGATCTCAATTATTTTGTGAAGGATTGGGCTGTGTGATTGGATACACCCAATGCCTTAGTTGATTATGAGATAACCATATCAGTGAATGATCCATCTATGTTAGATATGTTATGATGATTTGATTGCTCCATATTCTGATTGGATAGGGATAAAACTCTGATTCCAATTGAGTTATTGTCTTGAATGGTTTGAATTGACATTGTGAACGATTAGAAGTGGATCATTGGCGCTCTAATGTTTTATTTCACTGATTTAGTTCTAAAATAGATAGTTTCATGTTCTTAAATTCCATCTATCAATATAAATCCGAATTTAGTTCATACTAGTTACGTGGTTTAGAATTGTTACGACAATCCCTGAGGATCGATCTCGGTCTTACCTTAAAATTATTACTACATCGCAGCCTTGCACTTGAGGCAAGCAAAAAAAAATTTGGCGCCGCTGCCGGGGATTAGCTTAACGGTTCTGAATTTTGTAATTAAGGTATCGTTAGGTTAGATAGGGTATGTTAGGATTTATTACTTTAGTAGGTTTTTCTTAAATTTTTTTACTACTAACAGATTTTGTTTATTTTGTAGGATTTTCTTTACTAACCTAGTTCTTCAAATCCGGTAACACCGTTTGAACTTAGACTCCTTTATTTCTTAGTTTCTATTTTTATTTTCAGATTTTTAGATTTTTAAGTTTAGTTTACTTTTTGTGTGATTTATGCCCCATTGGTAACGTGATTATACATCGCGACTTCTTAGTGAGGGAGGTTTAGTTGAGAGTCTAATTCATCACAGACAAGTCAGAAAACATCTAGGAAATCCCAAATCGTCTGAAATCATGGCTGAGAATGAACCACATAATGTTGAAAATATCAAGCATGATGCACTACCAAATAGGACGAAACGTAATGAGAATGAGGAACACTATGTTCCTCCGATTAAAACATTGCGAGATTATCTATAACCAAAGAGAACAACCACGTCTTTCTGCATTATTTTTCCATTTAATGCAGGAAACGTGGGTCTTAAACCAGGAATTATCAAGTTACTTTCAAATTTTCATGGACTCAACTCTGAAAGTCCATATGTGCACCTAAGTGAACTTGAGGAGATAGCCAATGCATTGAATTTAATGATATCTCCTAGGATGTAATCAAACTGAAATTGTTCCATTTCTCTCTTAAGACAAAGCCAAATTATAGCTTCAATCTCTTAAACTTAGAAGCATCGGGACATGGGCTGAGATGATCCGGGAGTTCATTAAAAAGTACTTCCCAGTTCATAAAACTAATGCACTAAGGTGGACTATCTCCCAAAAAGGAGATGAAATATTTTTACAATGTTGGGAAAGGTTCAAAGACCTTTTATTAGAGTGCCCACATCATGGTTATGAAAAGTGGCGCTTGATTGAGTTCTACCATGATGGACTGAGTTCAAACATATGCCAATTTGTCCAATGATGTATAATGATAAATTTTTTAACAAATTGCCCGATGATGCTTGAGATTACTTTGATATGCTAGCCGAGAATGCCTAATCTTTAGACATATCCACTCCAACTAGTAATCCCAAGTCAGTCCTAAGAGAGAAAGGTGTACATACATTAAATGGTGAGGATGATTTAAATTCAAAGGTGATAGGTCTCACAAAGAACGTTGAGGCTATATAATTAAGGAGTGTTAACATGATAACCACCGGTGAGGCCATAAAAAGTGTATGTGGTATTTGTAAGAGTGATGTTCACCTAACAAGGGAATGCATAACAATCCCTGGGTTTCAAGATATTTTGTAAACTCGATCGAATGTTATAAATGCTTACCAATGCTCCTTTAGTGGCAAATTCTAACTTGAATAATCCTGATTGGCGGTGTAAACCGAATCTTAATAGGAAGAATGGACCTATGGTAAATACAAACAATGCTTCCCAAGAGCCTCATCAAAAGAGAACTCTTGAGGAGACATTAAACACATTCATGATTGGACAAACTCAGATAATTCAGCCCAACATGCAAGCCATGAATGAACTTAAAATCTCAGTTGAAAGAATTGAGACACACCTAAGAGTTAGGGAGCAAGGGACTGTTTTGACCCAATCTCATCCTAACCCCAAGGAATAATTGGAAACAAATACCAATTCTTCAACCCATCCTCATGTGGAACATGTTCAAGCCATCACCACTCTTAGAAGTGGTAAAACAATTGAAAAATATAAACTGGTGAAGGCCACAAAGCCTAATGATTCAGTTGATTTTAAGAGTGACTGGTGAATTGAGTAATTCTTCACAAGATGAAGAGACAAGGCGTGTGTATAAACATGTGGCCCCATTCCCCAAACGTCTTGTCTCAACCAAATGGCCAAGTAAAAATCAGGATATCCTAGAAGTCTTCTAACAAGTTAAAATCAACATTCCCTTGTTGGATGCAATCAAGCAAATTCCTTCATATGCCAAATTTTTAAATGATCTATGGCAGTAAAGTGTAAGCAAAACATGCACAAGAAGGCATTTTTTATAGAACAAGTGAGTGTTATCATACAACAAAACACTCTCCACAAATTCAAAGATCTCAGAAGCCCTACAATCTCTTGTTGGATGCAATCAAGCAAATTCCTTCATATGCCAAATTTGTAAATGACCTATCTGCAGTAAAGCGTAAGCAAAACATGCACAAGAAGACATTTTTTATAGAACAAGTGAGTGCTATCATACAACAAAACACTCCCCACAAATTCAAAGATCCCGGAAGCCCTACAAGCTCTTGCATGATAGATAACTTACGGATCAATAGAGCACTTCTCGATCTAGGGGCTAGTGTTAACTTTATCCCTTACTTGGTCTATGAGCAACTTAGCCTTGGTGAATTAAAACCCACCAATATTACTTTAAAACTTGAAGATCGCTTCTTTAGAATATCGAGAGGTGTAATTGAAGATGTGCTAGTCCAAATCAGTAAGTTCTACTACTCAGTAGACTTATTATTTTGGATACACAAACAGCTACAAATGTATGCACTTAAGTTTTCGTTATTCTAGACCGACCATTCTTAGCAACCGCCAATGCTATAATCAATTGTAGGAATGAAGTGATGAAAATATCCTTTGAAAATATGACAATGAAGCTGAATGTGTTTCATTTGCAGAAACAACAAGAGGATGAGGATGGGGATGAAGATGAGATTCATATGATTGATTTCATAAATACAATTGTGGATGATGATGAGCCACCCTCGGCTAAATTTTTCAAAACCTTAGAAGTTTGCTTAGCTCATTCTAAGGAAGAAGTAATTTTAGATATTGATGAGGCCTTGGATAGCCAAAATCTGAAAATTTGATTGACAAGACACCAATCACTGATTTGAACAATTTTGTTGTGCAGGAATTTAATGGATTAGTGCTTGATTTTCCTAAGGAGAGGTCAATCTTTGAAATTGTAGTGGTTAAGGACGTATTCCAACGTACACAAGCGACTGAAAAGGTTGAAGTTTCCTACACTCTAGAAGAGTGTTTGGCCTATTTTGAGGATTAGGATGATCTTATGATCTGTAACATCGTCAATGCCTTAAGGAAAACTTCACCGGTGCCCAAAAAGACTCCTTCCATAGAGTGTAATACTGATTTATCAATTGTAGAAGCATCGGTAGAATCTGATTATGTGAAGACCTTACCAATTTGTGAAGAAGAAATCAAAGTTTCCACATCTCTTTGGTTTGTTCAAACCAAAGTGGACCATCTCTGGGATGATCCTTACTTGATTAATGTTTTCCCAGACAAGTTAGAAAGGAGATTTATATCTGATAATCTCAAACTGAAGAAATTCTCCTTTCCTAATACATGGGGTCATAACTTTGAGAAACTCGCTGAACTTTTTCAGTAGGATTTTCAATGGATTAGAATGACAAACATCACTCATGTGCATTATGAAGTAGGATGGTGGATGATATTATTGAAAAATCTTTTACTCCACTTAATAATCTTACTAGATTTTATTCCTTTAGATGATCATGTGTATCAAGATCAACCTCCTAGTCTGACGGAGGTATAGAGTAGTTTCTATTAGTTTGATTTATTTAATTGGTTCGTTGTCGGAAGTTGTAAACTCTCATATTCAACTCTCTCAGGTACTCTCGTTCTCACTCTCTTTTATTTTTATCATTGCTCTCATATCATTGTTTATTGCATATCTTTTTACATTGAGGACAATATAAGATTTTGGTTGGGGGGTGAGATTCCTAGAATTTAGTATTTTGTGACATCTCGAGCAATGTTTGTAGGAAATTTTTTTAATTTTTTTTGAAAATTCAAAACTCTTTTGGAAAACATTGTTTCTATGCACTTGAGATATCATAAGTATGAAAGGATGAGAGATGAATTGATATGATTTTGAGATCTCTGAAATATCGTAAAAATAATAATTTTCTATTAAATTCTCCAATTAAGTTCATTGATAGAAAATTTTAACACATTTGAAGTCTAGTTCACATTACACGATTCTCATGTTTTGAAGGGATTATGTAGATTTGTAGATTGGCTAAACTAAGATTTAAAGTGTTGAAGAACCAAGCCGGAGAACTTTCTCTATCCTTGTTCATGTGAAATAAGAAAAAAGATCGAAAGATATGAATTTCTAAAAATCCTATCTAATGTGTATGAAAAGAAAAAAAAAGAGATAAAGAAAGTATGATTATTATTGAATACTTGTTGAAATTTTTTAAAAAGAGCTACATATTACTAACCAGGGGATGGTCTACTCATAACCAAAGTTAGAAATGGGAAGTAATGTGAAAGCCGTCGAAGGAACGGTAAGGCAAATTCTTGTTATAAGCATTTGGTTGATCTGTACACTTTTAGATCCTTAGTTTAGCTGATTTATGAAGAAGGTAATCTTGAAAATTCATGAGATGGACATTCACTATGCATACTAGACTGCACTTGTTTGGATTCTTTTATTCATCAATCAATCGGTGGGGATTTTATGCGAAATGCTTATTACGTTTAGAGAATTTAAGATTTCAATTTCTATTACTAAGCTTCTCTAAAATTTGTATTTGTATATCTTGAAGTTTATAGAAGCATTATTTCTGAGAGAGAGTTGGGTTTTGAAAAGTTGGATTTATTCCACGCATGTTTTGCTCGGGACTAGCAAAATGCTACTTAGGGAGGGGGGGGGGGGGGGGGGGGGGGGGGGGGGGGTGTTTAGCTTTGAATTGTACATATTCTAACTCCCAAATCATCACTCATTATACATGTTTCCTATGTTTAAATACATATCTAACGCATGCTTTTGTGAATGTAGGAATGATACAAAATTTCACCATTTTGATGATAAAAGACCCTTCTCACATACCTTGAAGATCAAAGCAATAAAAAACAAGAGGTGGAGTAAAGATACAATGAAGATGGAGAATGAAGAATGCGAAAATCATCTGCCAACCAGCCAACCATTGCAGCAGACATGTTGGCCAAACCCTTTAGAAATCATAAAATCGTTGGACATAAAAATGCACTAACCGACCTGTTATCCGGTCAGCAGATAGGTTGGTAGATAGGTCGGCTGGTGTCCAAAACTCCTATTGTTGTTGTACAAGCTCCGACCGGCCGGCCAGGGCGGTCCGACCGGTCGGCCACCGCAGAGACTACGTAAAGAGTTATGCAATTCCAGAAGATTCCAAGTCGGTGGTGAAGTTTTGCTATAAAAGGATACCTTTACATCATTCCTAAGGCATCATAGATGGCTAGGAAGTTCGTGGGAGGTGGAGAGGATCGTCATAGAGCGTTCGTAACTCCTCCAACTAGGATTTTTATGATTTTTCTATACTTTTATAGTAGTTTCCCTTTTGAGTTTTAGTTTAATCTATTAATGATTGGCTAAATCTCCTAGCTACGGCTAAAAGGTGAAGATTTTAGTTGTTTATAATGCTTAATTTGAATTAGTTCAAGTACTTTTGGGTTTAATGAAGAACACTTCTAGTTCAAGTTTGAAATAAAGTTAGTTTTTTTAATTAATCTCTTATGATTTCTCTTACATGGAATGTTTTGATTACTGAGATTGCTTAATGGGGTGTTGATTGATAGGATTTTAGGTTTTAGAGATCTTAGATCTATTTTGATATGTTGGATGTTAGAAGATCTTACAAACCAAGTTTCCTAAGTGCTTATCTAGAACTAAACTTGAAGTTCCTATCTTTGGGATTGATCTGAGATAGACGTTTATGTATTGATATTGGTTTAATAGAAGTTCAATGCTTCTAAATCAAGTCTACTGACAAGACTTGAGGAAGAATCATGAATGTGATCCCAACTGTTTTGTGAAGGATTGGGCTGTGTGATTAGATACGCCTAATGCCTTAGTTGATTATGAGAGAACCATATCAGTGGATGATCCATCTATGTTAAATGTTATGATGATTTGATTGCTCCATATTCTGATTGGATAGGGATAAAACTCCGATTCCAATTGAGTTATTGGCTTGAATGGTTTGAATTGGCATTGTGAATGATTAGAAATGGATCCTTAGCACTCTAGTGTTTTATTTCCTTGATTTAATTGTAAAATAGATAGTTTCATGTTCTTAAATTTCATCCATGAATACTGTAACGCCCCAGTTTTTGTTACTCGAATGTGGAGCCCGTGTTATGAAAACCCAGGTGTAAACATTACACGATAGCTCAAATCACACTATAATTATTATTTTCTTCTTTTTTAACAGAGTATCACAGTGGAACAAAAGAAAAAGAATGTCCAAATATACATACGAACATTCAAGTGGTGCCCATAGAGCTTATACAAATTCAATGTCTCAAAAATAAATTAAAATACACATGCGAATTACAACTCTAATGATCTTGAACTGCAAAATCCATCCAGCTCCCCATCCAAAGACACTTGCACCAACTGATATGGTTCGATAGCGTTAAAACACTATCATAGTGAGGTAAAAACCCTCTAAGATTGCCAAGCATGATAACAGTTCGACAATGATTAATTAAAGATTAATCCTAGATTACGATTTAGACAAGTTCTAAAATTCTAAGAGATAATATACGGCATGGTCAAATATAAAATCACAGGTAACATTAACTAAAGGTAATAACTACAATTAAATAAGGAGACAATGAAAATAATAAATCATATAATGGCAAATTTAAAATTCTAAAATTCATTCAATATAGTCAAATGTAATATTCCATTCATATGACAAACAATACAGGATTCACTCAATTTTTTCCACACATATTAACATTGATCTTTTAAATGCATGGATGCATGCACATGTTCATCAGCCTGGGGATACACATCCAGTTCTCGAATTTCAAACTGACAGTAAAATGGCTCGTCACTAATGTTACCAGTAATGCAATGCACATCAAACCGACAGTAATATAGCTCTTCACCAACATTACCCGCAGATGCCATGTATGCATGATTAGCCAGCCCTTATTAGTCTGATTAACAAATCAATAATTAAAAGCTCACGGTCACTATGAACGGCGCGGGCAACCCAGCATAGGCCGACGGATTGGGCATAGCATCCCATAACATCATCCTCGGCCCATGAGACATCCCACAGAATTTATTCCAGTACAAATTAACCAATTCAATTTCTATGATACTCTACAAATAAAAATTATTCAAAATGTACAATTAAATCTTACATCTTATGTTTATCCTAAATTTTCCAACAAAAGAAATTTTCTTCCCAAACAAAGCCACTTAGGCAATAAGTCCATTTATGGACACCAACAAAAGAGATCTTCCCAACAAATGCCACATGGGCACCAAGTCCAAATCGAGGACACTACAAAAAGGAGTTCAACTCCATCTTTTCAAATGATAATTCAAGCCATGTAAAATTCAATCCCAACATATCAATTCCGTTCATAATATACCTCATTCATAATAATACACTCCATCTAAATTCAAAGTAGACCAATTGGTTCTAGATGTCAGGCTTGAGGCATGTGAGAGAGCATAACATGTAGAATTATTTCAAACAATTTAGACAAAATTTCAACATGAAGTATCCATATAATTTATTTCACTATCAGATTCAACGAGTAATGATATTAAAAGAATAATACAAAATCATAAAAATGAATGGAAGCATGAAGGGTGAGAACCTCACCTTGAAGTCCCACTAAAAGGATTCAAGCTGATTCTAAGACGAAAAGGAATCTGAACGTTGGGGTAAAAGAGCACCTACAATCAAATTAATTCCAAACTGAAGTTTATAGCCAACTCTACATCCCAATTTAACTAGGACATTATGAAATTGAAATCCAATCCACCTAGATTGAGTGACATAGCTCTTAATGTGGTGATGCTCGGAAATCTAATTCCCGACAATTCAAACAGGGAATTCTCACAATTAATTTAAATAAATCTGATTTGATTTAGGAATTTAAACTCTAAGCAATTCAACACACCTTGTTCAACTGGTTCAATGGGACTTCGACTTGGTCCAACTTGGACCCATTTCAATAGAGAGGTTAGATTGCTTGAACAACTGACCACAATAATAAAGGCAATCATATTCTAACTAAAAGAACTCTATAACTCACTGAGTTATATAGATATTAACTTGACTCAACAATTAACACAACGTAACTCATACTTGAACAGATGGCACTAAATCACATTTCTCGAACTCACTACTGTGGTAACAGCTAATGGAACACAATCGATCAAAAACTTAGCTGATTGGATCTGGATTTTACTATAATCTACCCAGATCGAGTTTACAGTTGCAATGATTGAGTTGACTCAACTGAAAACTCGGCAGATCACCAAGTGCTCCTCTTCTTCCTTCCTTCCTTTCTTTCTTTCGCTTTCTTATTATTCTCTGATGCTGTCTGAAGAGATTTCACAGCGACTGTTTCAAACCAAATTCGGGAGTTTACTTGACGAAGAAGTCAGGGATGAACAGTCGTGGGTACCACGATCAGTAGCTTCCAACGGTTTTCAGAGCTGAGACGCTGATTCACAGCATTCCACATGGACCGTGAATCCTAGATCGGTCATTGGCAATTAAACGTTGCTAGAATGCCCCCCTGATAAACGCATCAGATCTGAAAGGGATGCCCAAATGGAGATTCGCCATTGTCGTAGCTTGATAAGGACGGCGATGAAGCATCCTCTAATGGCTTATTTCAAACAAGAGCTTCTTTCGATTTCTTCCTTCTAAATAGATCAGATCGAAGTACAGGAGTTTGTGAATAATTAAAATCGAAGCTCCATGAAGGTTTTCTCAGTGGCTGTGCTAGGTTTTCGAAAACGAAAAAAGAAGAGAGATAGTTGAAATGACCTGTTATATGACCACCATAATCCATGTGAAACAAAATGGACGGCTGTGATTCTCCTAAAAGAGGGCTTCTATAGTTGCTATGGATGGTTGAGATAAAAGAAAGCAAATGCACGCGGATTGCCAGCTTGGCAGCTTCCGTTTTGGAAACTCAAGGTGAACAATTGGACTTTGGGTGATAATATATTTGCAATTGATGGCCCCCATCAAATGAGGCTAACATGGTTTGATAGAGAACCTAGCCCTCTACAGAGTAGACGGTTTTGATTGTCCAAAGGTGGGCCATAATAATCACAATCTGTAAATTACATGGTTGCTGGAAAACATAAACTAAATTTAACAGACCGCCTTCGGCTTTGAGTTGTGCACACCACTCAATAAGAAAACATTTCAAACCACTTCGGTTTTGGTTTACCCTATGTTTAAAACCAGATGGACGGATTGGATCATTGATACCGATGCTCATATATGGGCTGCACAAAGTCCAAACGGACATTCATCGGCTCGATATAAACCGAGCCTGGCAGAAACGAGAAAGAGAGAGATGCTCTTTCCTTTAACAACAAGAATTGTGCTAGTGCCCAACTAACCTTTACTTAAGTTCAGTGCACCTCAAGTGCACGCACATTGCTACTCGCAAACACATTTGTGGGTCCACAGTCATGCTGTGTGAAATCCACTCCGCCCATTTGATTCAAATGGTCCTCACAGGACATCCGACCAAAGATCAGACGAACCCATAGCTTAGGTGGGTCATACTCATTCTAAGTCGGGTTTTTGTCTTTAACTACCCATTTATGATGATTCCACGGTTGGATTGTCTTCAAATCAATTTTCTATAGTTAAAAGTATATGAAATTAATATAGTTTACACCATGAGGTGTAATTTCAAATATTATCATTCATAGACACATGATACACTCATGTTAATATAAGTACCATTATTATTATTATTATTATTATTATTATAGTGAGACCCATTCTCAATCAGCACAAGTCACTCAGACTAACTCCATATCGCTTACCAACACCAACTGATCTATTTTTAGGTCTCAACACAACTATTAGATATGTCCAAAGTCCCATGGGTTGTTCTTTAAGCTAACAACCTCTAATAATCCAACGGTCCAAATACATCTAAATTATAAATGAATATTTCGTTGAGACAGTTTGTACGAATTCTAAGTTCGACTTTCATGGTAATGCCCGAGTACAAGAATTGCGGCTTACAATCTACCCCCCCTAAAATGAATCTTGTCCCCGAAATTCCATACTTTTACATAAACAGAAATAAGGTAATTCACTCAACGCTGTAAAATTTCTACTATTATATTAGTGGGGTAAATGTATGTGTGCAGATGTGTGTAAGGGCACTAAACTGGCTAACTGAACTGGGTTATGACAAATATAAATTCGAATTTAGTTAATCCTAGCTATGTAGTTTAGAATTGTTATGACAATCCCCGAGGATCGACCTCAGTCTTACTGAGAATTATTACTACATCGCAACTTTGCACTTCAGGCGAGCAAACAGAATCGAATAGGGGAATAGGGTGATAGGAAAAGGAAGAACGAAAACCGACCACCAATAAGTAAAGACCTTGAGCGCGGCAAAGGACAGGAGGAGCTGTGAGCCAAGAAGACTCCCAACGAACATCCCAGTTACGCAACTCCGAAAACATTCGACGATACATAGGCTCACTCATCCCAAAAATGCGAGGAGGCGTCTCCATGATGCGATAAATGAGATCAGCACGATGCACGTAAAGATGAGACAGAGGGATGGTCATCGAAAGGCGCTCCCACAACCAAACCTGCCAAAGATATAAAGCAAGAACTCAGCACATGTAAAGCAAAAAGAATGATAGGTAGAGACGGAAAGTGAAAGAGAGGTACCCGAAGGAAACCGTAGCTGTTAAAACTAGAAAAAAATGCTCACAAAGGGAGTTTTTCTTGTGTTTCATTATTCTGGGGTTCTGAGTATAGAAGCATTCATAAACAATCACAAGCAATCACAAAGTATACACGAGAAAGCACTGTGAAGTGAATTTTATTCCAGAGATTCTGAGACCTTTTACATTCCAGGTTATGAACTGGTCACGAACCCTTAATTACATCAATGGATGATCACCCTTAATTAAAAGACAAAAGTAAATGCATGCATGTATCATAAATGAATTAAATAAAGCATTAAAAGAGCATAAATATAAATAAAGCACAACATAGACAACACGGAGATTTTTTACGTGGAAATCCTTACGGGAGAAAACCACGGCACAAAGTGACAAGATTCCACTATAAATTGCAGTTATACAATAGATGGAATATTAAAGGGATGAAGCCCGGATAGATCAAGCAAGTAGTTTAAATTGTCAGGGATTATATTCTTGAGTTCACGGTCCCAGGGTCCACGTTTAAGATTTATTATGGACCAAGCCATTGCTAAAAACAGTTAGATGTTGGTCCCATGCTCTTTCGGGCGTTCATAGTTGAGTAGCAACCGAAATTTTAACCAAGTCATGTATCTCAGTGTCATCGGGCGTCTCTATGGATGAAATGACTTTCAGGAATACACTCCACAGTTTTCATTTAATGCAACCAGTGCCAGTGACCATCTCAGGTTCGGACGGGTGACTTGCTGGAGGACATCCCATGGTTTCTTAGTGTAACCAGTGCCAGTGATCGTCTCAGGTTCGAACGGGTGACTTGCTGGAGGACACCCCATGGTTTCTTAGTGTAACCAGTGCCAGTGACTGTCTTAGGTTTGGACGGGTGACTTGCTAGAGGACACCCCATGGTTTCTTAGTGTGACCGTCTCGGGTTCGGACGGGTGACTTGCTGGACGACACCCCATGGTTTCTTAGTGAAACCAGTGCCAGTGACCGTCTCAGGTTTGAACGGATGACTTGCTGGAGGATACCTCAAGGATTCTTAGCGCAACCAGTGTTAGTGACTATCTCAGGTTCGAACGGGTGACTTATTAGAAGACACTCATTACCTTAGCCACTTAATTGATGGATCCCGCTTTGGATAGGACGCACATCAACTGGTCTTAACGATGAAGTATTTCAGATGTTTTAAAACTCTTTGATTACGTTTTTTTATGATAACCATAGTCCCTATGATTTAGTTTCATATCTCAATTCAGGATGAATAAGATTCATGCAATGGATGCAAATGAGTATAGTACAAAGTAAATATACTTTATGCATGCTCGAGAGAGGATCGCACTTATGCTTGGTGTTCAGTGTATCAGAAAAATTATGCATTTGATTTGATTAATCTGCTTCGTGCATTTCCTTAATTCGATCGTATTATTGTTAATAATCGATATTTCGAACGATCGGGTCGTTGGGAGAAGCTGTGTTGAGCTATATTTCTTCGAGAAGTTCAAATTCGATATATTAGATTGGCTATTTCTGATGCCTGCAAATGGCTAGGTATCGGGTCCGATAAGCACCCATTTATACCAATTTCTTATAAATAGTAGAGATTGGTGTCCTGCAAGTGCCTGATTCAGCTATTCTATAGCATGAGGACACTAACTTTGCCTTCGCATCTTTGAGATCGCGGTTGATTTTATTTAGCATTAGTTGATTTCCGAGCCAACATGGCACTTCTTAGGGTTGAAAATGACTAAGTACTGGGCCTGTTTATCTCTTAATCGCATTATTTAATGCTTAATAATGATGATTGATTAAGCAAAATGGATGTTGATGCATGAGGCAATGAACATTATCAAGTTATAGATCCTATTTCTGTATGAATTTGCACTAAAACGATGTTCTGGTCATTTCGATGCCTAAAAATTCTAAGTAAAAAACATGAATTTTTTATATATCCACAGATCGATCATAAAATATCATGAATATTTCATCAAACTTTGGTGTTTTAGCATAATTAGAGTATTTCAGATTTTTTGGACGGTTTAGATTCGAAGAAAACCCCTCCAATCAAAAGGTGAACTTTTTGGGGAGTACCAAAAAGTTACGAATTGTACTTCGGATAGAAAATCAAAATCTTCGTCGTTGGGAATTTATTTTTTTAGTATTTTTTATTGAATTTAGATGGGGGGTACTTCTTTATTTACACAAATAACTTAAAGTAAATGGAAACATTTACTTAAACATTTTTATGTAAATAAGGTGTGCAGTGTGTAGTGCAGGTGCAGGTATGCAGTGCAGTGCAGAGAGAGGTGCAGTGTAGTTTTCAGAGTTGCAAAAAAAATGGCTAAGTGTTGGACTTCAGTGAAAGTGGGCGCATGTTGTAAGGTGATTGGCGCATGTGAGATTCTCCATAGGCTGGTGGGCGTATGTAGTTGGGAGGTGGGCACATGTGCCCATCTCCCGAGTGCTTGTGCCCTTGCCTTATGAAAATAGTGAGAGACAAAGAGTCCCAAGCGCATGTATCTTTACACATGCGCCCAGCTCCACTCAGTGGGCGCATGTGAGATTGGGACATGGCATATTTTCATAATTTTAGGCCTCTGAAAGAGTGGGTGCATGTCCCTTTTGGACTTTGGTGCATTTTGTACTTTCCGGTGAGCAGAAGTGGGCGCATGTCCCTCTGTAAAATGGAAAAGTCCTAATACTTAGAGAATTTCAAGATTTTTCCCCTTGCACTTGATTCCGATGGAGGATATCCCTTTCCGGCGAGGGACTCCAACAAAAGAAATTATCCGACGGTAGTGCAATTTTTGCTTCGGCGGGGAAATCCCCTTTCCGCGAGGGATTCTGGTGAGGGAAACCAGTTCAGTGAGGGTATCCAGGTGAGGGGTAACGGAGCGGGCGCATGTTACCTCTTGCGTCGCTCTGAGGTAAGAAGGGAGTGATGTCGCTTAATGTCATCAGGAGGACCTGCTATTTATAGTAGTGCAATCGGGTTCGGGTCTGATCCGACGGGTATTTCCCGACGCATGTGTTTCTGGGGCGTTTCCCGGCGCATGTGCTGGACGGAAGTGTTGAGCGTAAGGGTCTAGGGCGCATGTTGTTCTAGGCCACGCGCATGTGTTTTCGGCCAGGCGCATGTCATTTCCGATGGATTTTCGGACAGTTTCTGGAAAAGTGTTCAGATTGCTTTCTTTCGAATATGCGGTGCCGGCACATGTGGTAGAAGGCCGAGCACATGTCCCTCTTAGAAATTTCCACTACTTAGCCAAATTTTGGATTTTTTACACTTTTGTGAGAGAGAAAATTCCCAGACTTAGAATATTCCAGGATTTCAGGCTCCGACGGGAGACCTCCAGAGGACAGCTACCTTTTCTGGGGTTGCGGTCATTGTCGTCAAGCCACTTCTAGGCTGGGATGGACCTCCTGAATGAACGAGATGGAGTGTGGAAGTCTAGGTGTTGCAAATTTTGGTACTTTCTTCCTAATTTGGAGCCTCCAGGTCGGCTCGTCGTATAGGAATGTTGTTCCGAGGAGCACGCACATGGAAATATGCACTTCAGGGACTTCAAACTTGCTATTTAAGAGTTTTGGGACGCTTCGGATCATTTGACGGTGGTAAGAATATCCGGTTCCACTCTGAAATGGTAGCTGTAGGTTTACGGACCCTTTTTAGTTAGCTCCGAGCAAGGATGAAACGCATTTCGAGGTGTGTAGGTAAAGATACACGCCGCATGACTTTGAAACTTGCAAGTTAAGGGTTTTAGGACATTTTGAACCATTTGACGGTGACCCGCATGTCCAATTTTGCTCTAAAATGCTGTTTATGGATTTTGGTCGATACCAAGTGGTTAGGGTTACACTGGTGTTTTCTGTATTTTTTCGGTCTCAGAATTGATTCAAATCATTTTCGATGGACTGCGGGATGTTTTTTTACAATGGATAAGAATTTGAGCCCCAACAGTAGCAACCACGAAGGATGTAAGTATGCCTAGTGAACAATTGGTCAGCCCAAGAAAAGCTCAACCAAAGCCAAGGAAACAATGCTTAGATGACGGGAAGCCTGTCTCAGTACCTTGAAAAGCATCAAGATCGAGGACTGGTGCCAGCCAGAAAATAGGACCTCTACAATCAAGCAAAACATCGGTGTCAGGCGGGAATACCTGGAACCTGAAGCACGACACGGACTAGAGAATCTGTAATAAAGAAGATCTAAAGAGTATACTACTGCATCTTGACGTTCAGCCGCAGCCTGAACGAGGTATGGAATCTCGAACCAATGCTGTGGGCTGACATCTTTCGGCAGGCGCTTCCCTGGAACATGAGAAAGGCAATCCCAAAGCAGACCAGTTAGACGAGAAAGCTCCTCCAGTGACGGCCCCATCTCCATGTCATTAAACACAAAAAGGTTCACGAAGGAACCCAGTCAAACAAAGCAGTGCCCAGCATCCTCCAATCAATGTCAACACGAGCTAAATGAATGATTTTAAAGCGGCGCCCTCGGGCATCTCATATGACTGACGGCTAGTAGAAGCTCTCTCCTCAGCTGTGCGCAATGACTCGCCAATCTTGAATAAAGAGGCGGTAGTTACGCCTGTCTTAACAATCGGCTGCGGAGCACCAAAAGCTGACGAAAAGTCCACATTTGCAATAAAGTCATCTGCCAAAATCATGCCACTTAAGTTCGGTGCACCTCAGGTGGACGCACATTGGTACTCGCAAACACATTTGTGGGTCCACAGTCATACTGTGTGAAATCCACTCAGCCCATTTCATTCAAATGGTCCTAACAGGACATCCGACCAAAGATCAGACGAACCCATAGCTTAGGTGGGTCATACTCATTCTAAGTCGGGTTTTTGTCTTTAACTACCTATTTATGATGATTCCATGGTTGGATTGTCTTCAAATCAATGTTCTACAGTTAAAAGTATATGAAATTAATATAGTTTACACCATGAGGTGTAATTTCAAATATTATCATTCATAGTCACATGATACACTCATTTTAATATAAGTACCATTTTTATTTTTATTATTATTATTATTATTATTATTATTATTATTATAATAGTAAGACCCATTCTCAATCAGCACAGTTCACTCTACTAACTCCACATCGCTTACCAGCACAACTATTAGATATGTCCAAAGTCCCATAGCCTCTAATAATCCAATGGTCCAAATACATCTAAATTATAAATGAATATTTTGTTGAGACAGTTTGTATGAATTTTAAGTTCGACTTTCATGGTAACGCCCGAGTACGAGAATTGCGTGCGTTACAATCTACCCCCCTTAAAATCAATGTTGTCCTCGAAATTCCATACTTTTACATAAATGGAAACAAGGAAATTCACTCAATGCTGTAAAATTTCTACTATTATATTAGTTGGGTAAATGTATGTGTGCAGATGTGTATAAGTGCATGAAACTGGCTAACTAAACTGGGTTATGACAAATACAAATCCGAATTTAGTTAATCCTAGTTACGTAGTTTATAATTGTTACAACAATCCCCGAGGATCGATCTCGGTCTTACCAAGAATTATTATTACATCGCAGCCTTGCACTTGAGGTGAGCAAACATAATCGAATAGGGTAATAGGAAAAGAAAGAATGAAAACCGACCAACAATAAGGAAAGACCCTGAGTGCTGCAAAGGACAGGAGGACCTGTGAGCCAAGATGACTCCCAACGAACATCCCAGCTACGCAACTCCGAAAGCATTCGGTGATACATAGGCTCACTCATCTCGGCAATGCGAGGAGGCGTCTCCATGATGTGATAAATGAGATCGGCACGATGCACGTCAAGATGAAACAGAGGGATGGTCATCAAAAGGCGCTCCCATAACCAAACCTGCCAAAGATATAAAGCAAGAACTCAGTACATGTAAAGCAGAAAGAATAACAGGTAGAGACGGAAAGTGAAAGAGAGGTACCTGAAGGAAAGCATAGCAACCACGAAGGATGCGAGTATGCCCAGTGCACAATCGGTCAACCCAAGAAAAGGCTCAGTCAAAGCCAAGGAAACAATGCTTAGATGAAGGGAAGCCTGTCTCAATACCTCGAAAAGCATCAAGATCGAGGACTGGTGCTAGCCAGAAAATAGGACCTCTACAATCAGGCAAAACATCTACGTCAGGCAGGAATACCTGAAACCTAAAGCACGACGCGGACTAGAGAATCTGTAATAAAGAAGATCTAAAGAGTATACTACTGCATCTTGACGTTCAGCCGCAGCCTGAACGAGGTATGGAATCTCGAACCAATGCTGTGGGCTGACATCTTTCTGCAGGCGCTTCCCTGAAACATGAGAAAGGCAATCCCAAAGCAGACCAGTTAGACGAGAAAGCTCCTCCAGCGACGGCCCCATCTCCATGTCATTGAACACAAAAAGGTTCAACGAAGGAACCCAGTCAAACAAAGCGGTGCCCGGCATCCTCCAATCAATGTCAACACGAGCTAAATGAATGATTCCGAAGCGGCGCCCTTGGGTATCTCATATGACTGACGGCTAGTCGAAGCTCTCTCCTCAGCTATGCGTGATGACTCACCAATCTCGAATAAAGATGCACTAGTTACGCCCGTCCTAATAATCGGCTACCCATAACCAAAAGCTAACGAAAAGTTCAAATTTGTGCTAAAGTCATCTGACAAAATCATGCCGCATAGACCGCCATCTGAGCCAATTTAACCGTCCCAAAAAAGATCCAAGCCGATCTGACTGTCCAGGAATGCATCCAAGTCAATACGACTGTCTCGAGAAGCATCTACACCCCTCCAAGAAGTCATCGAGACATTCATGCCAACAAAGGAGTTACCCAGATCACACAAAGGGACCCCATCAGAACAAATCGCAAAGTCATCTCACCGACCTGCCCCGATCATCGCATCAAAAGGAAGCACATGCCCCAGATCTTCATCCAAGTCATCCATCATCATCGTCGAAGCTTTGTACCGCCTATTGTCAAAGGGACCCCAAATCCATTATCCAAAGTCACATCAAGACTATCCAAAGGTACGGATCGCTCGTTTTGGCCATCTACAGCCCGATCCACCCCATCAAGAGCCATGGCCATGTCATCAAACCCATCATGACCATCACATCAGCCCCCTACCATCCATGGCAACCCCTACAATCCCGATCAAACCATTTCCACCATGAGCACCCAAAAAACCCACTCCATCTCCCATGGCCCCCACATCAGGTACATCTAACCCATCCATTTCTCTCATTAAAGAGCCATCATTAAATCCTGAAATTCTAGCACTCATTCCTCCATTAATGGCTGCCACAACTACATTTGTAAGACTCACATCATTCAAAGGCATAAAAGCCTCATCATTAAGAATAACTCCCTCAAAAGGGGTGGAGCCCATTGCCTGGTTAGCAAACCCTGGTGGGACCCCACCACTAGCTGTTCGCTCACCTCAAGGGTAAGGCTGCGATTTAGTAATAACTCGGTGAGACCGAGGTCGATCCATAGGGAAAATGATAAACTAATTCAAACTATTTTAATAACTTGAACTTAGAAAGTTCAGGAAATCAGTTTTTAAGAACTAAGTAGAAACATTAAACTAAATAGCTAAAATATGAGAATTAAGAGAAACTAGAGCATTAAGGATCCACTCTAGTCTTAATTATGCTCAATCAAATGATTCAATTCAAAGCACAACTATAATCGAAGTTCTGTCTCTATCCAACTAGAAGATCTATCAATCAAAGCATATAAACAATCTGAAACAGATGGGTGTTCATTAATTTGGTTCTCTCAATAGAGCTCAGGTCGTGGGCACACTCAATTTTATGTGCCAATCCTCTTTCCAATCTAGTTGAAATTACAACCATAGCTTTCATTAAATCCTGTCACTAACCTTGACTAGGACCAATGATTTGAACTGTAATTAAATCAATATCAATAAGCAACGTACAACACCTATCTCAGATTCATACACAAAAGATACATGAACTCTCCATCAAATAGTTCTAATAGAAATCCAACTATTTTGATTCATGGAGAACTCAAAGCATTCACTGTATCCGAAGATCACGATGAATCAAAGGCTTCCACAACCAAAATTCCATATACAAATCTAATCAATCTCAGAAATCCAACAAGAACTCACGTACGTGGCACACAAACTCCCTAAATTATGTAAAACTATCAACTTTATTCAAACCACCAATGAATTATTCAACAATTAAACATAATTCGAATCAAATGAACCAAAACATGATTAAGAACTAGAAAGTTTCACCTCTCAGCTCTAGTTGAGAGTTAACTAGAAGAAAGAATATAGAAACTAAAACTAAAACTAAGAAAAGAAAGAAAAACTAGTTGGAGGCTAGGAAGCTGTTGAACCTCCAATTTAGACATGGCATTGCCCACTACATGACATGGTATGCATGGTTTTCATGATTAAAAGGCCCATCTAATGCATGTTTTGTGATTGTAGAGATGAGAGCGGA
This sequence comes from Liriodendron chinense, assembly GCA_003013855.2. Lineage (NCBI taxonomy): Eukaryota > Viridiplantae > Streptophyta > Magnoliopsida > Magnoliales > Magnoliaceae > Liriodendron > Liriodendron chinense. The sequence goes on from ML058335.1 coordinate 7,975,257, forward strand.
CTTCACTCAATTAGAGACCAAAAAGGGGCCATTTGGAGCCTTTGATGAAGGCCCAAGGTGGACCAAAGAAAGAAGAAAGCAAAGAGAGAGGAAGGAGAGAAGAAAAGAAAGAAGAAAAACAAGCAAAACTGGATCCGACCGGTCAAGACCGGTCGGCCAAGAAGGCCCGACCGGTCATGACCGGTCGGATGCACTCCCTGGAGCAAGGCCAGCTTTGTCCGACCGGTCATGACCGGTCGGCCAGCCCTGTCCGACCGGTCGTGACCGGTCGGCCATGCAAAGTTCAACTTCCAGATTGCATACAGCAGGCCATTCCCGTTTCTGGTTTTTCATACCACTTTTCTGAAGCCATCTTGATGATATTTGAAAATCCAACACATCTATGTCGAAGAGGAGCTCAACGCCGAACTAACCCAAGTGGTTTCGTGTCGATCGGAGCTACGGATTAACCGTGGTGGCCAAAACAATACAAACTGTCCAGAAAGTTCCAGATTTCGCTGTTCAACTCTGGGCCGGTCCAGGTGACCCATCATTGATGATATGAAGAATCTACTTTGACCATATTTTAGATCACATCCATATGTGAATAACCACAAAAGTTTCAGATCAAAAGGATGTGTGGTTTGATCGTACCGGTTGAAGAAAGATGGACCATCTAGAAAGATCCAATTGCGCAGAGTTTATAAAAGCTCTAAGTGTTCTAATTTTTGGACCACATTCTGGGATTTTTTTGGACAATCTAATCCATCCATCATGTAGAGGAGGAAGTTTTCTACCAATGTTCAAAATTTGAGATCAATCCGACCTCTGTACACTCCAGGGCGTTGAAAGCAAGATGACTGGTTCTGAAGGTACCCAAAGTGCGCGATTTTGAGAGGCGGTCGGTGATGTGATTGGTGGGCCTATTCAGAGGATAATCTTGAAAATCTAAATCATCTATGAGGAAGATCACATTACAAGGAAGTTACAAACCAAATTTGAAGGCAATCCGACCATTGGTTAAGCCGTACCAGGCGAAACAAATTCTGCTATGTTGCTGTACTATTGCTGCACTATAAAAGGAGGTGCTCTCTTCTATTCCAAATCAACCAAGGACGTGGGGAGCAAGGAGTTCAAGTCCCAGGACGCTACCTAGCCTCCTCCAGCTAGTTTTTCTTCCTTTTCTTAGTTCTAGTTCTAGTTTTAATATGCTTTTCCTTAGCTAACCTCTTAGCTAGAGCTAGAGGTGAAATTTGTAGTTGGTTTCAATGCTTTAATTCTTTTATTTCAAGTAGCCTTTTTCTTAATTTTGGATTTTAAACTTCTAGTTTGAATAAAGTTTGGATTTTTAGATGAATTGTGAGAGTTTGTGTACTCCGGACATGAGTTCCTTGCAATCCTCTGAGATTACCATGATTGGGTTGTTTAAATTCGAATTGTAGTAACCCTTGAGCATGTCATAGTCCATAGGCATGGCTGTTACTCCGAAGGCTACAAGTTCAAGTTCTATGTGCTCCATTAGAACTAGAAATCTGATTTCCAGATTTAAGTGGGACAGTTTGTGCTTGAATGTTATATATTTCAATTAGATGAGAGATAGGACTTTGATTCTAATTGTGTTGTACTTGGATAAATGGATTGGCATTAGACTACTACAAGTGGATCCTTGATGCTCTAATTCTTCTTATTTTCAGATTTTCCTATTTCATGTGAAAAACAACTTTCTTAAACTTCTTAGATTCTAGTTATTAGAGTACTTGGAATTGTTTACCTCTTTCCCTGTGGATCGACCTCGGTCTTACCGAGAATTATTACTACATCGCAGCCTTGCACTTGAGGCAAGCGAACAAGTTTTTGGCGCCGTTGCCGGGGAAAAAGTTAAACGGTTTCAATTGTTCTAGTAGCTATAGAGTAATCTTAGTTAGGTAGGATTTTCAGTTTTTATAGAAGTAGATTTTCTGATTTTTTTTTAGATTACTAACAAATTTTTTTTGATTTTGTAGGACATTGTTGCTGACATAAATCTCACTCTATTGGGTAACATCTCCCCATATCCCTTCTTTTTGTTCTTTTTTTTTTATATTAGGGTAGTTTTCAATTTCTTAAAATTTCATCATGTATGATTGGACGAATGGTGCATATAAGCATCTTTTGGAAGATGAGATGTCAGACCATGAAATTGAAAGTCTTTATGATTGGAACCATTATAAGCATAAGTATTTTTCTGAGATTCAATCAACCTCCACTACCGCCCCATGTAAGACGATGCGTGATTACATTAATGAAAACAATACACATATTGAGACACGACGTAAGACGATGGGGGAATACCGGAACGAAGCAAAATTGGATAATCATCCGGGAAAAACATTACATGATTACCGGATTGAAAATAACATGAGTGTTCCACCGGTTATGGTAAGAGGCGTGCAACAACAAAAGGAACAGGTGAATAGTAGCCAACCGGTTAAGACAATGCGTGATTACTTGTATGGATATGCCTATCAACCATCATATAACTTTTCATCCTACAATGCGTACGGTCTTAATTGGGAAAACCACCATTCTCCTTGTTCAAGGGAGGAACCAACCATGGTTATTAACAATCACCCTAAAACATCTTCCTCTTTTGATGATAAGTATACACAAATACTTGAGGAAATATGTAATGAGCATATGGATGAACAATTAAATCAAGCTTCCTCACCATCTTATGAAGACGTTGAGCCCGAAATTGGGGGCATCGAATCAATCCCCTCTAATGAGGAGGATGGGGCTACCCAAGTCCCACCTCCTTTGGATTTAATGAATAGACTTTTAAAGGAGATTGATTTCGATGATCCCAATGTCATCATCAATTATGGTGAGTCCACTATCTCTTTTGGATGCTTTGAACTTAATGTGGAAGAGATTTCAATGACGGTTGACGAACCCGAGGAATCCATTAAATTTAAAAGCGGTAGTGGGGTTGCCTACAATGAGAGTTTGGTGAATGGTTATGAACCTATGGTTTCTTTTTCCCAAGGGCATAATGATTATGAGTCTCTAGAGGATATGCATGCTAGAGAGATGGCCGAAGTCGATCTTTTTTAGTCCTTCCACCAACAACACATGCCAAATTCTAGTGTGGTAGACCTCCCTTTGATTGAAAATTCTATTCCTTTGGATGATGAGGTGGCACAATCTGAAATTTTCAAAGATCAACCAATGTTAAATGATGTGCTTACCACTGAATCTGAAGAATTCTCTTTGGAAGACCTCTCTATAGAGGAGGAATTCCTTACCATTGAAACAGAATTTCTTCAATCATTAAAGGAGGATGAGGACCCTTCATCCGACTATCTCGATTTCCTAGAGGAATGCTTGGCCCACTCTTATGATCTTGATGATGAGATGATTAAGGAGTTGGATATTTTGTTAGACACGGTGTCAGTGCCTGAAGAACACCTTTCCACTGATTTACATTCTTTACCACTGTTTGTGGAAGCACCGTACAATTCTGAAATTGTGGAAGAGACAACTTTAACTAATGAAAACTCGATGAATGTCTCTCCACCGTCATGGGTCCTTCAGCCCATTGAAAATTCTGATCGGGATGACCCATTTTTAATCAATCATAACCCAAATCAGAATTTGAGAAGATATCTTTTTGCTGCTCTTATCTCCTCCTTTTATGCATGTGGTGCAGAATACGATTGGACTTCAATGATAAGAAGCCCACATGTTTACTGTCGAGCAGGACTTTGGATGGTCCTCATGAGAAATTTATTGAAATTCATGAAAATCCTGCTCAACTTTGATCATGTAGTTGATCGGACTAATCAAAGGTAGGTAGGTAGGTTAGGATTTATTTTTCTGCAATTAAGATTGAATAAGTCTCATCGAGACAATGGAAGATGCTAGAATTGATCAACTTGCTATCTCAGGTACTATTGTTCTCACTCTCTTTTTTTTTACCATTGCTCTCATGTTCATGCTAATTGCATATCTTTTTACATTGAGGACAATGCAAGATTTGGTTGGGGGGTGACATGATTCCTCATCTAGCATGTTGCAACATTTCGAGCCTCACATGCGCAAATTTTTTTCGAATTTTCTAAAATTTCAAAACTCTTTTAGAAAACCTTATTTCCATGCATTCGAGATGATATGAGTATAAGAAGAGGAGATACAAAGTGTGTGATGTTGTAAGTCTTGAATTTCTCCCAACATAATGGTTTTATATGTTAGTTCCCCTATTGTTGTGATTGATAAAAAATTTGAACACCTTCACACCAAGTTCACATTACACGATTGTCATGAGTTGAAAGGTTTATGTGATTTGTGGATTAGCTAGACTTTGATATAAAGGTGTTGAGAAACCAAGCCGGGGTATTTTGTCCATCCTTGTCCATGGAAAAATAATGAAAGATATGGATTTTTAAAAATCCTATCTAATTTTAAAAGAAAAAGGAAAGAAAGGATGAAATCGGGAATGAAGGAAAAATGGTGGAAAATTCCGAAAAGGGCTACCTATTACCAACCGGGGGATGGTCGAACCGTAACCAAAGCCGGAAATGGGACGTAGTGTGAAAGCCGTCGGAAGGACGGTAAGGCAAATTCCTGTCATAGGCTTGTTGTTGCTCTGTGCACCTTAAAATCCATGGTTTACTTAATTTATGAAGAAGATAATCCCAGAAACTCATGAGATGAACTTTCACTATGCACACTAGGTTGAATTTGTTCGAGTTCTTCTATTTATCAAGCAATCAGCGGGAATTTCATGTAGACACTTATTTTGTTTTGAGAGTCTAAGATTTCAGCTTCTATCACCTAATTTTTCCAAATTTTATACGTGTACATCTTGGAATGGATAGAATCATGGTTTCTGAAGGAGAGTTGGGTTTGGAGGTTTGAAATTGTTTTACGCATATTTTGCTCGGGACTAGCAAAAAGCTGGTTGGGGGGTGTGTTGAACCTCCAATTTATACATGGCATTGCCCACTACATGACATGGTATGCATGGTTTTCATGATTAAAAGGCCCATCTAATGCATGTTTTGTGATTGTAGAGATGAGAGCGGACTTCACTCAATTAGAGACCAAAAAGGGGCCATTTGGAGACTTTGATGAAGGCCCAAGGTGGACCAAAGAAAGAAGAAAGCAAAGAGAGAGGAAGGAGAGAAGAAAAGAAAGAAGAAAAACAAGCAAAACTGGGTCCGACCGGTCAAGACCGGTCGGCCAAGAAGGCCCGACCGGTCATGACCGGTCGGATGCACTCCCTGGAGCAAGGCCAGCTTTGTCTGACCGGTCATGACCGGTCGGCCAGCCCTGTCCGACCGGTCGTGACCGGTCGGCCATGCAAAGTTCAACTTCCAGATTGCATACAGCAGGCCATTCCCGTTTCTGGTTTTTCATACCACTTTTCTGAAGCCATCTTGATGATATTTGGAAATCCAACACATCTATATCGAAGAGGAGCTCAACTTCGAACTAAACCAAGTGGTTTCGTGTCGATCGGAGCTACGGATTGACCGTGGTGGCCAAAACAATACGAACTGTCCAGAAAGTTCCAGATTTCGCTGTTCAACTCTGGGCCGGTCCAGGTGACCCATCATTGATGATATGAAGAATCTACTTTGACCATCTTTTAGACCACATCCATATGTGAATAACCACAAAAGTTTCAGATCAAAAGGATGTGTGGTTTGATCGTACCGGTTGAAGAAAGATGGACCATCCAGAAAGATCCAATTGCGCAGAGTTTATAAAAGCTCTAAGTGTTCTAATTTTTGGACCACATTCTGGGATTTTTTTGGACAATCTAATCCATCCATCATGTAGAGGAGGAAGTTTTCTACCAATGTTCAAAATTTGAGATCAATCCGACCTCTGTACACTCCAGGGCGTTGAAAACAAGATGACTGGTTCTGAAGGTACTCAAAGTGCGCGATTTTGAGAGGCGGTCGGTGATGTGATTGGTGGGCCCATTCAGAGGATAATCTTGGAAATCTAAATCATCTATGAGGAAGATCACATTACAAGGAAGTTACAAACCAAATTTGAAGGCAATCCGACCATTGGTTAAGCCGTACCAGGCGAAACAAATTCTGCTATGTTGCTGTACTATTGCTGCACTATAAAAGGAGGTGCTCTCTTCTATTCCAAATCAACCAAGGACGTGGGGAGCAAGGAATTCAAGTCCCAGGACGCTACCTAGCCTCCTCCAGCTAGTTTTTCTTCCTTTTCTTAGTTCTAGTTCTAGTTTTAATATGCTTTTCCTTAGCTAACCTTAGCTAGAGCTAGAGGTGAAATTTGTAGTTGGTTTCAATGCTTTAATTCTTTTATTTCAAGTAGCCTTTTTCTTAATTTTGGATTTTAAACTTCTAGTTTGAATAAAGTTTGGATTTTTAGATGAATTGTGAGAGTTTGTGTACTCCGGACATGAGTTCCTTGCAATCCTCTGAGATTACCATGATTGGGTTGTTTGAATTCGAATTGTAGTAAGCCTTGAGCATGCCATAGTCCATAGGCATGGCTGTTACTCCGAAGGCTACAAGTTCAAGTTCTATGTGCTCCATTAGAACTAGAAATCTGATTTCCAGATTTAAGTGGGACGGTTTGTACTTGAATGTTATATATTCCAATTAGATGAGAGATAGGACTTTGATTCTAATTGTGTTGTACTTGGATGAATGGATTGGCATTAGACTACTACAAGTACATCCTTGATGCTCTAGTTCTTCTTATTTTCAGATTTTCCTATTTCATGTGAAAAACAACTTTCTTAAACTTCTTAGATTCTAGTTATTAGAGTACTTGGAATTGTTTACCTCTTTCCCTGTGGATCGACCTCGGTCTTACCGAGAATTATTACTACATCGCAGCCTTGCACTTGAGGCGAGCGAACAGAAGCCTCTTAGGTCTTGATCTCTTTGCTCCCAATGTTCCTAGATGCCTTAAGAACAGAGTGGAGGTGGCCTTTTATAGCAATTGTGCACCATCGAGTAGGAAACTTCGAGAATCTGCGGAGTAGTTCCTCATAGGAAACTTCAAGAATCTGTTAGCAAGATTTCAAGGAGTTCACCAAGGGGGCTGACCGGTCATGATTGGTAGAACCATTCTGACTTTCTTTCTTCCTTCTCTTCTCTTCTCTCCTTGCTTCTTCTCTCTAACTCTTGGCTCATCTTCTTTTGGTCTTCAACATGTATTAGGATGGTCTTTTAACATCAAATCAGTGAAATCTCTCTCTCGTTCTTACAATCACAAAAACACGCATTAAATGAGTCTTTAAAGCATAGAAATCATACATAATATGTGATAAATTGAGATTAAAATATGCAGAATTCAGAGCTCAACATCAGCAGCCAAGGAAAGGACAAAAGGAAAAACAAGTAAGAAAGGAGGAAAAAATAAGTGTTACATGATGAGAAAAACAGTCGAATCGGAGAATCTATGCACTAAGGAAGGACCGCACCAAGCAGAGGGAATGTTGGAACAGACCTAGGCCCGATGTGCTTTTGTCCCCTCAAAATCTTAGTACTGTGTGGTGGTCTCTGTATCAGTACGGCCCCATCTCTCATGGATTGGTTTACAGGGCCCATGGTAGGTGAGATGTTAGAGATGATAGCAGTGTTGATAAAGAAATGAGAATATGGAGAAGTCTTCGATGAGTTTTTTTGTATATTCCCAAACCCCAAAGGGGTGAATATATAGTAGTGTACAACCTAGAGAATCTAGCTATACAAGGAAAAAGATATGTAGAATACCCTAGAATGTTATACACGGTATGTAAGTAAAGGCAATACTATACAAGGAAATTACATCATATCTTACAACCCCCCACCCCCCCCCCCCCCCCCCCCCCCCCCCCAAAAAAAAAAAAAAAAAAAAAAAAAAAACTGTTGCGGGTTGTTGACCAGTAACAGTTTGCCAACAAGGAATGATTGACGGGCAGTAGGGAGTGATTTGGTAAGAATATCAACAATCTGATCATGAGATGTCACATGGGGAAGGGAAATAATGCCAGACTGATATTTCTCTCTAATGAAGTGGCAATCAACCTCAATGTGCTTGGTCCTTTCATGGAAAACAGGATTTGATGCAATTTGAATCGCATTATTATTGTCAACATGCAGGGGAGTAGGAGACCATTGGTGAACACCAAAGTCCGAAAGAAGGCCATGCAACCATACAATCTCACTACAAGCGGCTGACATAGCACGATATTCAACTTCCATGCTAGACCTTGAAACAGTCACTTGTTTCTTGCACTTCCAAGAGATAAGGGAAATACCGAGAAACACAAAATACCCAGTAGTGGAACATCGAGTGGAAGCGCAACCAGCCCAATCTGCATCAAAGTAAGCTCGTTGTTCCAGCGGCATTGTAGAAGAAAAGAACATTGCACGATTCATAGTGCCACGTAAGTACCAGAGGATGCGCAATACAACGGTCATATGAAGTGTCCGAGGTGCAGAAACAAACTGACTAACGACTTGTACTGCATAGGCAATGTCGGGACGAGTCATTGTTAAATAAACAAGACTACCCACCAAGCACCAAAATAGAGTGGGATTTTCAAGTAGATAACCGTCATCGTGACCATACTAAACGTTCAAATCTAAAGGAGTCTGAACAGCCTTCTGATTTGTTAAATGTGCCAAGTTGAGGAGATCTTTGATGTATTTTTGTTGGCAAAAAAGAATTCCGAGTTTTGACCTTGAAACCTCTAGACCAAGGAAGTATGTGAGCAGACCAAGGTCTTTCATTTTGAAAGATGATTGCAGAACCTTCTTCAATTCAAAGATGTCAGGGTCATCACTACCAGTCAGAAGAAGATCGTCCACATATACCAGAACAATTACTATACCACGGGTGGTTGAGCGTGTGAATAATGAGGGATCATGTTGACTTTGAGTGAAGCCAGCACCAGTAATAACATCATAAAACGTTGGAACCATGTCCATGGTGCATGCTTGAGGCCATACAAAGCTATGCGGAGGTGACACACCATATCACAAGGAATTAAAGAACCCGGTGGTGGCTTCAAGTAAACAGTTTCTTGGAGATCTCCATGAAGAAAGGCATTTTTTACATCCATTTTGTTAGTGCACTTTTCTATGGCATACTAGTGCACCTTGTTTGTCAATCACTTACGTCAGTGAGTCTAGTGTCGGTTGAGCCTAATGAAGACGAAGACCGAAGACTCAGATGGCCTCCCTGCATCAAGGAAGAAGAATCAGGTAAAAGTGATGCCTTGGTGCCTTAACCTTGACCAAAACCCAACCCTTATCATCTTTGATGACCTTGACCATATTAGGGAACCTTTAGTCATCATAGTTTGGCCCTAAGTGTCCCAAAAGATCACCCATACCTTGGCCAATACAAGAGGGTTGGAGTATAGACGGGTCAGCAAAAATCAGGCTGAACCCAGGCCTATCCGACCGGTCGGCTGGACTGGACCGACCAGTCATGACCGGTCGGGCAGGCCCAGTCCAAAAGACAGCAACACGCTGTGTATGCAAGCAGGTGGACCTACCGATCGTGACCGGTCGGCTGGGCTGGTCCGACCGGTCGCGACTGGTCGGACAGACCCCCCTTTCAGACAGTGAACTTTCTGTCTTCACTGGCCTTTGGCCGACCGGTCGGGACCGGCTAGGACCGGTCGGAAGGAGCCGTTTTTGCCCGTTTTATGACCGTTGGAGCTCATTTTTCCTATATAAGGAGCTCGGTTTTTTGGCATATGTGAGAGGGTTTTGAGAGCCCATTACCCACACCTTGTGTACATCATTTGGGGCCTCAAAGAGGAGGAGTTTCAAGTCATATCCCTTGTGTTTAAACACAAGTAAGGGCATTCAAATGCAATCTAGAGATGACTTGATTCCTCTCTCAATTCTAGAGGTGAGACACTATTCCATATAGCCATATCCCTTGTCCAAGACCTCTAGAAGACCCTCTAGGTGAATCTCCTAGTTAGAACAAGCTACATATCCCATGTAGGAGATTCAACCATCCTCCAAGCACCTTGGGCATCTCAAAGGCATCACATGCAAGGTGTTTGATCAAGTGTGGCTGAGGCATTGGAGACGCAACGGCAACACGATCGTGGGAGCAAGGGAAGCTGATTGAAGCACGGGAGAGCGGAGATCAAGCAACCCAAACCGGCGCTAAACAAGGGGCTCATCCAACAAGTAATTTTGTCCTTTTTTAGAGTCCATTTAGAGTTTGTTTGTCAAACTCGATCTAGGGACGTTAGCCGTTCCTTAGCCCGTTTGCCTGGCCTAAACTAAGTCTCCAAGGGGGAGCCTCCGTCACGGGAGTGAACGTGATTCGGGTTGAGAGTTAGCCTATGTCCAAAACTCCGTTTGGGTTGAGAGTTAGCCCTTTGTCTAAAACTCCGATCATGGTTGAGAGGTGAACCAGTAAAACCTCCGTGTAAAGGTTAAGAGGTGAACCTCATTTAAAACCTTCGATAGTGAATGCCGGTGTGCTCAAAGGTGTTGAGTACTTGAACCGGGAGTGGAGTAGACAAGTAGTCGAACCACTATACATGCTTGTGTTTGTGATTGAATTGAGCACATTGATATCTTAGCATTGTTAGTTTAATTGTCCAATTATGAATGCTTGATAGGAATGTATGCTAGGCACTTATTAGGCATCCACACACAAGATGTACCTTCACTAGTTGTGTAGACTTGAGCTCATTGATCCACTCTCATAAGTCTACATAGGTTGCATAGGTTAGGAGCTTATTTAGTTAAATCTTTTGATTACCTATGCATGCTTTAGACTAGGTTGTTTATTGCCTAATCATATGCTAGTCTTGTGATTGGACCCACTTAGGCTTGGAAGCCGAGGTATTCTTGCTTACTTAGTTTGATTTGTTGAATTATACAAGTAGGCGAAAAGAATTTTAAAAAAAAAGGTCCTAATCACCCCCTCCTATAGGTTTAGCCATAATTCTAGTTGCTCTTATGCTTCCGCACGCATACGTGGGTGTCGTGTTAGACTACCTGACGTACTTTCACATTTAAGTAATGGGCCAAGAACATGCAGAGGATACCGCAAGAAGTGTGCGAACTGTCTTCATTTTAGCTATAGGAGCAAATGTTTCTTCGTAATCAATGTCATATTCTTATTTGTATCCCTGAGCCACAAGTTTAGCTTTATATCTATCCAAAGAGCCATCTGATTTAAGTTTTACGGAATATACCCATTTGTTGCCAATCAATTGTTGCTCACGAGGACAAGGGACAATGTCCCATGTATGGTTCTCAGTCAAGGCCTGTAATTCTTCTGCCATAGCCTTTTTCCAACAATCCTGAGATGCAACTTGAGAATAGGAGTTACGAATGGAAATGGTATCTAATGTAGCAGTCATGGCCGGCATAGAATGGATTAATCAATCAGGTGCCCGAAGCGGTCGAGTAGATGTTCGCTTCCCCAAGTGTAGGGTTGCGATGTAGTAATAAACTCGGTAAGACCGAGGTCGATCCACAGGGAAGGAAGTAAACAATTCAAACTATTCTAATAACTAGAATCTTAAGAGGGTTGTGAAATTGGTTTTGAACATAAAATAGAAAATCTGATAATGAAAAGATAACTAGAGCATCAAGGATCCACTTATAGCTCTTCTTAGATGCATAATTCGCTATGGTTTCTTACTTTCTCAACTAGAATCGATATTAAGATCTATCTAGTCGGATGATAGAGCTGTTAAACCAAACAATCTGTTATATGTAAGTTCAATGCATAGGATTCACTCAATGTAGACTGAGCTGAGCATGCTCAATTGCATAGGTCATTCCCCTTTCCAAAAGGTCCAGTTCACAATCATAACCATCCTGAAGTCCTGTCACAAGACAAGGCTAGATTATGATTTGAACTTGATTCAAATCACATGCACAATCCATACATATTACAGAAAAACAGAAAAATAGAACTTTGGTAGGAAGTTCCTTTATGAAGATCATAGTACTAGAGCGCACTCCGATTCCTCGGATCATACAGGTCTAGACCGTCACAAACCAATTAAGCAATTAAGTAATTCTCCCAAACATCCATGAGTCATCATAAGACTAAGAAAAACTACTCAAAAGCTTGTATAAACTTCAAACCATAGTTCATAATCATGAAAACCAATCTTAAAACCAATAAAACGAATTAAACAATCTAAGAAAACTATAAGGTTCACCTCTTAGCTCTAGCTAAGAGATTAGCTAATGAAAAGCATATTAAAAATAAAACTAGAACTAAGAAAAGGAAGAAAAACTAGCTGGAGGAGGCTAGGAAGCCTCCTATGACTTGAACTCCTTGCTCCCCACGTCCTTGGTTGCCCTGGAATAGAAGACAGCACCTCCTTTTATAGTGCAGAAATAGTACAGCAACATAGCAGAATTTGTTTCGCTTGGTACGGCTTAACCAATGGTTGGATTGCCTTCAAAATTGATTTATAGCTTCCTTGTAATGTGATCTTCCTCATAAATGATTTAGATTTCCAAGATTATCCTCTGAATGGGCCCACCAATCACATCACCGACCGCCTCTCAAAATCGCGCACTTCGGGTACCTTCAGAACCAGTCATCTTGCTTCCAACGCTCCGGAGTGTACAGATGTCAGATTGATCCCAAATTTTCAACATTGGTAGAAAACTTCCTCCTCTAAATGATAGATGGATTAGATTGTCCAAAAAAATCCCAAAATGTGGTCCGAAAATTAGAACAATTAGGGCTTTTATAAACTCTACGCAGTTGGAGCTTTCTGGATGGTCCATCGTTCTTCAACCGGTACGATCAAACCACACATCCTTTTGATCTGAAACTTTGTGGTTATTCATATATGGATGTGGTCTAAACGATGGACAAAGTAGATTCTTCATATCATCAATGATGGGCCACCTGGACCGGCCCAGAGTGGAACAGCGAAATCTGGAACTTTCTGGATAGTTCGTATTGTTTTGGCCACCACGATCAATCCGTAGCTCCGATCGACACGAAACCACTTGGGTTAGTTCGGCGTCGAGCTCCTCTTCGACATGGATGTATTGGATTTCCAAATATCATTAAGATGGCTTCAGAAAAGTGGTCTGAAAAGTCAGAAATGGGAATGGCCTGCTGTATGCAATCTGGAGTCTGAAACTTGCATGGCCGACCGGTCACGACCGGTCGGACAGGGCTGGCCGACCGATCATGACCGGTCGGACAAGGCTGGCCTTGCTCCAGGGAGTGCATCCAACCGGTCATGACCGGTCGGGCCTTCTTGGCCGACCGGTCGGACCCAGTTTTGCTTGTTTTTCTTCTTTCTTTTCTTCTCTCCTTCCTCTCTCTTTACTTTCTTCTTTCTTTGGTCCACCTTGGGCCTTCATCAAAGGCTCCAAATGGCCCCTTTTTGGTCTCTAATTGAGTGAAGTCCGCTCTCATCCCTACAATCACAAAACATGTATTTGATTAATCTTTAAATCATGAAAATCTTGTATAATGAGTGATGAATTGGGGTTAGAATATGCACAATTAAGAGCTCAACACACCCCCCAACTAGCAAAAGCAAAACATGCATGAAACAAGTTCAATTCTTCAAAAACCAACTCTCCTTCAGAAACTATGCCTCTATTCATCCTAAGACACACAAGTGTAAAAGTCAGAAAAATTAGGTGATAAAAGTTGAAACCTTAAGCTCTTAAACCATAATAAGTATCCATATGAAATTCTCACTGATTGATTGATGAATAGAAGAACTTGAACAAATTCAACCTAGTGTGCATAGTAAAGTTCATCTCATGAGTTTCTGGGCTTATCTTCTTCATAGATCAACTAAACTATGGATTTCAAGGTGCACAGAGCAACAACAAGCCTATGACAGGAATTTGCCTTACCGTCCTTCCGACGACTTTCACACTACGTCCCATTTTCGGCTTTGGTTACGGGTAGACCATCCCCCGGTTGGTAATAGGTAGCCCTAATCGGAATTTTCCACCATTTTTCCATCATTCCCAATTTCATCCTTCCTTTTCCTTTTTTTTTTTTTAAATTAGATAGGATTTTTAAAAATCCATATCTTTCATTATTTTCCCATGGACAAGGATGGACAAAGTACCCCGGCTTGGTTCCTCAACACCTTAAATCTAAGTCTAGCTAATCCACAAATCACATAATCCTTTCAACCCATGAAAATCGTGTAATGTGAACTAGGTGTAAAAGTGTTCAAATTTTCTATCACTCACATAAATAGGGGAATTCACATATAAAACCATTATATTAAAAGAAATTTAAAGCTTGCAACATCACTCACTTCGTATCTCCTCTTCTTATACTCGTATCATCTTGAATGCATAGAAACAACGTTTTCCAAAAGAGTTTTAAATTTTAGAAAAATCGAAAATTTTCTACATAATTGCTCGAAATGTCACAAAAGCTAGTGGATTCATCTAAGGAATCTCACCCCCCAACCAAAATCTTACATTGTCCTCAATGTAATAAGATATGCAATATGCATGACATGAGAGCAATGACACAAAACAAAGGAGAGTGAGAACGAGAGTACCTGAGGTAGCAAGTTGATCAATTCTAGCATCTTCCATTGTCTCAATGAGACTTATTCAATCCTAAATGCAGAAAGAAATCCTAACCTACCTACCTACCTTTAATTAGTCCGATCGACTACATGATCAAATTTGAGCAGGATCTTCATGAATTTCAATAGGTTTCTCATGAGGACCATCCAAAGTCCTGCTCGAATGTATACATGTGTGGGTTTCTTCATGAAAGTCCAATCATAGTATGCACCACACGCATGTAAGGAGGAGATAAGAGCAGCAAACAGACATCTCCTCAAGTTCTGAATTGGGTTGTAATTGATTAAAAACGGGTCCTCTCAATCAGAATTTTCAATGGGTTGAAGAACCCATGATGGTGGAGAGACATTCATTAAGTATTTTTCAGTTTGGATTGTCTCCTCCACAAATTCAGATTTGCATGGTCCTTCCACAAACCATGGTAAAGAGTGTAAATCAGTGGAATGGTGTTCTTCAGGCACCGACACCATGTCTAACAAACTATCCAACTCCTTAATCATCTCATCATCCAGATCATAGGGGTGGGTCATACATTCCTTTAGGAAATCGAGAGAGTCGAATGAAGGGTCCTCGTTCTCCCTAAGTGATTGAGAAAATTCTGTTTCAAGGGTAAGGAATTCCTCCTCTATAGAGGGGAGGTCTTCCAAAGAAAAATTTTCAGATTTAGTGGTAAGCGCATCATCTAGCATTGGTTGATCTTTTGAAATTTCAAATTGTGCCACCCCATCATCCAAAGAAGCAGAATTTTCAACCCAAGGGAGTTCTTCCACAATAGAATCCGGCATGTGTTGTTGGTGGAAGGACTCAAAAATATCGACTTCGGCCATCTCTCTAGCAAGAATATCTTCCGATGACTCAAAAACATTCGGCCCTTTAGAAGAAGAAATCATGGACTCACAATCATCCTTCAAACCCTCATTGTAGGCAATCAAACTATCACTTTCAGATTTTGTAGATTCATCGGGTTCGTCAACCGTCCTTGAAATCTCTTCATCATTCAAATCGAAATAGCTAAAAGAGATAGTTGATTCACCATAATCAATGGTAATGGTGGGATCACTGAGATCAATATCCTCTAGAAGTTTAGTCATTAAATCTCGAGAAGGTTGGGTTTGGATAGCCTCATCCTCCTCATTGTTGGGGATTGATTCAGTGTTCCCAATGTTGGGTTCAATATTTTGAGATGGCGAGAGGTTTTGTATGCATTGCTTAGTTATTTCAATAAACTCTCGCAGTGTATCCTCAAGAGTTCGTGTCGGTTGTGGCTCATGAGAAAGAAACTCTTGAGGATAATTGTTGGCATCCATGGTTGGCTCATCTTCCAAGTTGAAATTTTGATGCTCCCACCAATTTGGATTATGCATGTCATATGTTGGGCTTTTAGGTGGTTGTTGATATGTATAGCCATACAAGTGATCATACATTGTCCTAACCGGTGGAACATTATTCATCTCTTTCCGATACTCTCCCATTGTCTTACGTGGGGGAGTATTAGAAGAAGATTGAGTCTTAGAAAAATATTCATGCTTGTAATGGTTCCAATCATAATGATTTTTTATTTGGTTCATCCTCTCATCTTCCAAAAGGTATTTAGACAATCCACCCATCCAATCATTCATAATGAAATTATAAGAAGTTGAAATAATCCCTAATCTAGGAAGAAAAACAAAAAAGAAGAAAGGGAGATGGAGAGATGTTACCCGTGAAGGTGAGAGCTATGTCAGCAATAATGTCCTACAAAATCAAACAAAAAAATTGTTAGTAATCTAGAAAAAAAATCAGAAAATCTACTTCTATAAAAATAAAAAAATCCTACCTAACTAAAACTACTCTATAGCTACTAGAACAATTAGAACCGTTTAACCTCTGTCCCCGGCAACGGAGCCAAAAACTTGTTCGCTTCCCCAAGTGTAGGGTTGCGATGTAGTAATAAACTCGGTAAGACCGAGGTCGATCCACAGGGAAGGAAGTAAACAATTCAAACTATTCTAATAACTAGAATCTTAAGAGGGTTGTGAAATTGGTTTTGAACATAAAATAGAAAATCTGATAATGAAAAGATAACTAGAGCATCAAGGATCCACTTATAGCTCTTCTTAGATGCATAATTCGCTATGGTTTCTTACTTTCTCAACTAGAATCGATATTAAGATCTATCTAGTCGGATGATAGAGCTGTTAAACCAAACAATCTGTTATATGTAAGTTCAATGCATAGGATTCACTCAATGTAGGCTGAGCTGAGCATGCTCAATTACATAGGTCATTCCCCTTTCCAAAAGGTCCAGTTCACAATCATAACCATCCTCAAGTCCTGTCACAAGACAAGGCTAGATCATGATTTGAACTTGATTCAAATCACATGCACAATCCATACATATTACAGAAAAACAGAAAAATAGAACTTTGGCAGGAAGTTCCTTTATGAAGATCATAGTACTAGAGCGCACTCCGATTCCTCGGATCATACAGGTCTAGACCGTCACAAACCAATTAAGCAATTAAGTAATTCTCCCAAACATCCATGAGTCATCATAAGACTAAGAAAAACTACTCAAAAACTTGTATAAACTTCAAACCATAGTTCATAATCATGAAAACCAATCTTAAAACCAATAAAACGAATTAAACAATCTAAGAAAACTATAAGGTTCACCTCTTAGCTCTAGCTAAGAGATTAGCTAATGAAAAGCATATTTAAAATAAAACTAGAACTAAGAAAAGGAAGAAAAATTAGCTGGAGGAGGCTAGAAAGCCTCCTATGACTTGAACTCCTTGCTCCCCACGTCCTTGGTTGCCCTGGAATAGAAGACAGCACCTCCTTTTATAGTGCAGCAATAGTACAGCAACATAGCAGAATTTGTTTCGCTTGGTACGGCTTAACCAATGGTTGGATTACCTTCAAAATTGATTTATAGCTTCCTTGTAATGTGATCGTCCTCATAAATGATTTAGATTTCCAAGATTATCTTCTGAATGGGCCCACCAATCACATCACCGACCGCCTCTCAAAATCGCGCACTTCGGGTACCTTCAGAACCAGTCATCTTGCTTCCAACGCTCCGGAGTGTACAGATGTCGGATTGATCCCAAATTTTCAACATTGGTAGAAAACTTCCTCCTCTAAATGATAGATGGATTAGATTGTCCAAAAAAATCCCAGAATGTGGTCCGAAAATTAGAACAATTAGGGCTTTTATAAACTCTGCGCAGTTGGAGCTTTCTGGATGGTCCATCTTTCTTCAACCGGTACGATCAAACCACACATCCTTTTGATCTGAAACTTTGTGGTTATTCATATATGGATGTGGTCTAAACGATGGACAAAGTATATTCTTCATATCATCAATGATGGGCCACCTGGACCGGCCCAGAGTGGAACAGCGAAATCTGGAACTTTCTGGACAGTTCGTATTGTTTTGGCCACCACGATCAATCCGTAGCTCCGATCGACACGAAACCACTTGGGTTAGTTCGGCGTCGAGCTCCTCTTCGACATGGATGTGTTGGATTTTAAAATATAATTAAGATGGCTTCAGAAAAGTGGTCCGAAAAGTCAGAAACGGGAATGGCCTGATGTATGCAATCTGGAGTCTGAAACTTGCATGGCCGACCGGTCACGACCGGTCGGACAGGGCTGGCCGACGGTCATGACCGGTCGGACAAGGCTGGCTTTGCTCCAGGGAGTGCATCCAATCGGTCATGACCGGTCGGGCCTTCTTGGCCGACCGGTCTTGACCGGTCGGACCCAGTTTTGCTTGTTTTTCTTCTTTCTTTTCTTCTCTCCTTCCTCTCTCTTTACTTTCTTCTTTCTTTGGTCCACCTTGGGCCTTCATCAAAGGCTCCAAATGGCCCCTTTTTGGTCTCTAATTGAGTGAAGTCCGCTCTCATCCCTACAATCACAAAACATGTATTTGATTAGTCTTTAAATCATGAAAATCTTGTATAATGAGTGATGAATTGGGGTTAGAATATGCACAATTAAGAGCTCAACAGTAGAGTGACGTATCATAGGGGGATCAGGATCTACAACAGGAATCGCAGAGGGATTGGTAGAAGGAGGCTCGCTTCTTAGGCGGCATGAATATACCTGCAATGGACGAGAGGAAGTACTGGAAGAGGAAGGGATGTCAGGAAAGATAGTTAATCCTAGAGAGATTAGCCTGTTCGAAAGGGATACAAAAGATGTGTGGAATGAAATGTGTTCAAGGAAAACAACATGACGAGACACTTAGACACGACGAGAAGTGGGGTCATAGCAACCAAAACCTTTTTGAGTTTCTCCAAATTCCAGGTACATACATCTGACAGATTTTGGGGAGAGTTTGTTTCGTTCTCTTGAGGGCAAGTGAACGTAACATACACAGCCAAAAACACATAATGCAAATAATGAGGAGGAGAACCTTTTAGGACAAAGTAGGGAGATGCATGATCCAATTTTTTTTTTGGCATACAATTGATCAGGTAGACAGAATGCAACATGGCTTCAGCCCAAAAGGAATGAGGAACATCCATGGCTGTCATCAGAGTATTTGCAGTTTCAACAATATAACGATTTTTTCGTTCAGCCACCCCATTTTGTTGGGAAGTGTCAGAACATGTAGTCTGATGGAAAATTCCATGATCCCTGAGAAACTTACTGAAAGCAAGTGAAAGATACTCCCCCCCTGAGTCAGAATGTAACATTTTAATTTTTACTCCAAATTGAGTCCCTACCATACAATGAAATTGCTTAAATATATCAAAGACTTGTGTATTGGAATGCAAAAAAATATCCATGTAAAGCGTGTGAAATCATCAATAAAGATAACATAGTACCGTAAACCAGAGAGAGATAATACCGGTGATGGACCTCAAACATCTGTATTAACAAGGTCAAACATAGAAGCAAATCTTGTTGTACTTAAAGAAAATGGCAAACTCTTACTTTTAGACAAAGAACAAGAGGAACAATAATAATCCAAAGTAGATTTATTTATTTAATTTTTGTCCAACAATCCAGAAGAAAATAACTGAAGTAAACGATCAGAATGTGGATGACCCAGGCGAAAGTGCCAGAGTTTCCACTTTTTATTAGCAGTAGAAATATCAGTAGTAGATGGTAAGAAAAAATAACTGGCTGGAGTCACTGAGGAGTTGAAGTCGAGCATGTAGAGCCGCCCCTGCCTCCTACCCTTCCCAACTACTTTCCTCGTTGCAAGATCCTGCACAAAACAATAATCTGAAAGGAACATGACTAAACAATGATTTTCAGTTAGTTGGCCAACAGAGAAAAAGTTGGAGGAAAGTTTAGGGACATGAAAAACATCACGAATGGTAAACTGGCGATGGTTGGAAGGAGAGAGGGTTAAGGATCTTACAGAGGAAATGGGTAAGCGAGTCCCATCAGCAGTAGAGATAACCTAAGTGTCAGTATATGGGCATGCATCACGAAGGCCGGACTGGTCTCCGGTCATATGATTTGAAGCACCAGAATCGAAATACCACGAAGACGATGGGGATGTACCTGACAAGCCCGCAGAAGATAGGGCCTGCACAATCTGCTGGAGCATCTTAGGAGAAAGTGCCGAGGGGGAAGTAGCAACCGAGTCAGAGGGCGCAACATTATTAGGAGGAGGAGCCAAATCCATAGTAGTAAAGGTTGCAGAAAGAGCATGGCCACAGCCATGGCCACCACATCCACAGTCACGTCTACATGATGAAGCATATGCCCTTGAATGGCAATCTTAAATACCATGACCAGTCCGACGACAGTAAGCACACCACTCTTTGCATTAAGCGACAACATGACCCACTTTGTTGTAACCACGACATGTTAAGGGAGTGGAGCCACATATGTTGGAGGTAGAAGTAGTGAGCACAAGTTCCGAAGAACTAGGAGAAGAAGGAACATAAGAGAGAACCTTCAAGGCTGCTCTTCTACGAAGAGATCATTAACAACTTCAATCAATGAAGGAGGTGGACTGCGATTCAGAAGTGCAGCCCTATAATGTTCAAATTCCGATCTAAGTTTCATAAGAAACTGGCAAGCCTGTGCATTGTCTCGCATTTTCTGGTAGATTTTAAAATCATTGGGAAATTCAGGATCCATCATGGTTATTTCTGTCCAAATGGCAATAATGTTAGAGTAGAACGCCTGAATACTTTTGTCACCTTGAGTCAGGTGCAAGAGATCTTGTTCCAAACGATATAATCGGGCAGCATTACTTTGTTGGTATATTACCTGAAGATGATCCCACATTGCCTTAGTAGTGAGATGTGGTGTGAGGCCGACCTCAATAGATCTGTCAACTGAGTCAAGAATCCATGTGATAATAGGCCCATTTTTTATCTCCCAATCAGCAAATTTCTCAAGATCAGTAGAAGAGGGAGGCATGATAATCCATCAATGATCCCCCATAGGCCTCGACCTCCGAGAAAATTTTGAAAATGGGTAGACCACATGCTGTAGTTGGAACCATCAAAGCCGCACCTTGGGGCATCTGCCTTAAATGACTCGTGCGGAATCAGGTAGAATATTTAATAGAACAACATGGTTGGGCCCGTTCGAAAACTTTCTATTTTTGGCTGAAAACCAAGAGTTCTAGTAGGATTCAGAGACTTCTATAAAATAGTAAGTTTACTATTTATAGTAAGTTGTGTTTTCTAGGAGTTTGAGTTGGAGTCTGGTACTTAGGGTTTAGTTTCTTATTATGCATTATAATTCCATTTCTATTCATTCAAAAGATCAAAAACAATTATTCAGAATTAATTTTCTCTTTTTATCTTTTTTATCCTTTTATTTCTTCTCATGTAAACGAGGACTATCCGGTAAGGGAGACGGTGATCGAATTACCACGTCCTCCTTGCATCATTGGTGTAGCCCATGGTAGTTTTTTCTCTTGTGGGGCAGCTATTCTATACTATACGATTCAAATAATCTTTCCCATCGGATGGACAAACTGCTATAAAACACATATATCATGTGTCCTATGCTTATTTTTATAAATTGGATGGCTAGACAAAATGACCAACAACCTGCTTTGTGGTGTAGGGTTTCGAGCCATCGGTTGTGGTTTCTTCCTTTCAAGCACGACTGTTGTGCTTCTCAACCTCGTTCTTATTGGGGTTAGGAGCCCCGCAATGGAAGCAATCAAAGCAGGCGAGGAGCACACCTTGATGGCAATCAAACAAGCAAATCAACACACACAAGAGGCAATCAAATTTAACATGAAAAAATCCCTTCTTCTTTTTTTTTTTGCATGCAACCAACCACATATAGACAATCTGAATTTAATGTGGAAAAACCCCTCACGAGTAAAAAAAACCACGGCACAAAGTGACACCAATCCACTATAATATCAAAAGTTACAAGAGGTTGAACCCAAAACCCAAGATCACCAAGCCCACAAGAGAAACCCAAGCTTTCCCAAGAAGAACACCCTCTTCTTAAGCTCTTTCTCTCACCTAGAATCTCTTCTAATCCCCTTTGCAACCTAGGATGCCTCTAATCCCATAATACACTCCTTAAATAGGAGGAAAAATAAATTTAGAAACTCTTTGCGCAAAACCGCGCAAGAATCTGAGTTCTACAAGGATACTGCCGACCGGTCGGCCGGCCGAATGGCCCAAAAACACTCCAGCGACCTGCTATTCTAACTTTACTGTGACCCGCCGGCCGGTGGCCCTGTACAAAGAAGATTTGAGGCGTCAGTTTCCAACAATCTCCACCACCACTCAAATCATCATACACCACCTTGTCACACACAACCTCCACCTCTATCTCGTCATCATCATAGCTCCACCACTTCTCATGCCTCAAATCATCATCGGACACTCCTACCGGCCGGCTGAATGACCCAAAAACACTCCAGAAAACCTATTGTCTTGAAATCCCTTGTGACCGACCAGTCGGTGGCCTTCATGCTTGAAGATTTGAGAGGTCCATTCCCAACAGTTCTTAGCTACAGTACCCTCCCTGTGAGTAGTTATCAGTTACAGAAGAGTGGGGTCCAAGCTTCTGTAATCTGGACCATTGTTCTGTTTGATCCCGTTGTGGCTGGACCATGTCCCAAATACTTACTAGAGTGGAAGATCCTAGTCGTCAAGCCATGTACTTGTAGGAGACAAAAAGAATGGTTATGGCTGTGCTAATGAGGAGATATTTTGGAAATTGTCCATCCACAGTGGGATGCAACGGTATAGATTACAGATGGTCTGGACCCATCGCTAAAGTGCACAAGTCCTGAAACCATTTACTAAATGGTATATATTGGATGCATATTGGACCCTAAAGTAGGGCTATCAATGGGTACCAGACCTGCATTGGACCCGACTTGACCTGATTTCAACAGTCAATCTCCAGGGTCTTATTAAGTCATTGCTCTTTTGGCTCATCCTCCGCTAGGCAACGCATCGATCTTGAATGAAGAGTATGCATGGGTGGCCCACTTTCTCAATAGATAGATTAGGAACATTCAAATAGGAAATAGGGATTTTATTAGTTTTCCGGCCGGGCCAGGTCAGGCTTGAGATTGCACCTGCCATTCTAAGGCACATGCCAGGCTTTGGCTTTGGGTCTTAAGTCACAGGCTGGCCTGAGCTGTTGACCCAAACCCAGCCCATTTCCACCCCTAATCCTATAGCCATGATCTTCCAATCGCTAAGATTTTTGGTGCATGGCCCATCCAAAATGAGTCCCATCACATCCATGCTTTAAATCAATAGCCTATGGACCCCACTTGTACAAACAGAAATAGCAGTAATGTAGAATTGTCCATAACTAATCACAACTACTTATAATAATTCCAAAATTTCTTCTAATATAGGGATATCTACCTTCTCTTCTACTCCCCATCTACATCAAGAACATACATTGGTGCAAGCATGAAAGTGATTCAGAGTCTTATGACACAGAAGGAAGGTCTTTTCCCTAACCTTATACCTTAATTGTGTAATCGCGTTTAGTCCATTGCTTAGATAATCTCGATGATTTTCTTCGGATGCACAGTTTTGAAGCATCGATGCCATTTTCAGCAAGTATAATTCCACTAAACACCCAGATGAATTGACGTTGGAAGAGCTTGGTACTATGCTTAGAGCTAATCGAAATCTTACAGACTTTAATGGATTGTGGGTGTTATCTTTTCTCTTTGTTTTTCTTCTAATGAAGTAGATTTGAGCTTAATTACCTTAGTTGGGCTTTTACATGGTCCGGGCCGATACATACTGTTTGTTGACGATTCTGTGCATTTGGGAACATGTATCAATGATCCAAACCGTTCATATGATGGGGCTGGCCATGGATGGTTGACCTCCAAAAAATTACCAGAATGGAATATTTCAAGCCTTTGATAGTTGGGCCATGTTCTTCTGATCATGGACCCGTACGTTAATCGAAAGGTTAGAATCTTTCCATCTTGAAGATATTTGAGGCAGTGGCCATCAGCTCTTTATCTGAGTAGATCCACGTTTGGGTCATCAAAACATGGCCCAATTAGTTACTGGGCCAAATCTGATACACGGCCATAGATCACCGGCCTTTTGGATCAGCGAAATGCAATTCAAAAATAATTGGGCCAGATTATGGGATCAGCCCATCAAGTCCACATATTCGGCCTTTCGGATTAGGCCAGTTCACTCGGCAGGCGGGACGTGCATCTATATTCCATGACTGGACTGACCAGATGTTGTAGGCCAGTGCAAGCACAAGGTGGACACCTCCTGATGAATGGCCATGATCTGTCCCACGCGTGCATGCCACACTACTTGTCATACTAATGGTGTGATCATGTGCAGGATACTGAGCTGGACAGAATCGAAGCTTCTTTACTTCTTAGGAAAGGATGAGAAGGGATTGCTGCACAGATAAACCATCAGAGGCGTCTATGATGGGACCCTCTTTGAACGGCTAGAGAATGAGAGAGCTTCCGGCCGCAAGAGGGCATAAATGGCATGGTGGGCCTGCATGCATTAGGGAAGGCCACCATTGATCACAACCGTACAGCTCCCTAGATTTGGGTTGATAAACTTTTGGGTTTGTATTTGGAAGAAGAAAAAAAAAAAAACTGTCCGCAGATCCTATGGGCTTGGAAGCATGTGCCATTTTTAATAGATATGGGCCTGCTTGGTAATCATTGTTTAGGAAAAAATAGATTTAAAAAAAAAAAAAAATAGCTTTCCATATTTCTTTGGTTTAGTATTTCCTATTTGTTTCTAATGTGGGGATTAGTCCTACATTGTTAAGAGGTTAAGAAATCTAAGTCTTTATATTAGAATCCTTGGTTAAGAAATCTAAGTCTTTATATTAAAATCATTCACTTGTTATTTGTTATTTGTATTGGGAATCAAGAGTGTGCCATGAGTTCAACCTTGCATCACCCGGTGCTCTCTTTACTATTTAAAGGAATGAAAAAAATGTTTAAACATGATCTTACTAGATTTGACGTTCCGTTGGGTTAATGAAATTTACATTTGAGGAGTGAGGTACCATGTCCTTTAAAATCAATTACTACTGGACCATCCAAACCATCCAATCAATGGTCATCAAAATTTATTAGTCAAATTCTAGTATAGCATAAAAATGACAGGATCTAAACTATTCGTCATGCATCTCAGCTTTGATGGGATATTTCTAAACATCGAACCATTTATTGATTATAATAAAGACATGTTCGATTTGGGGCCCACCTTTGATTGCCTCTCTTAAAAATACTCCAATATGATGATCCTAACTATCCAATCAATGGTTAGGAAATGGACTATCAGTATTATTGTACTATAAGAATTCTTTTCATCATTTGGACCATCCATGAAGTGGGGCCTGACTTTTGTTGTCAAACCTTCCCAGAAGATGATGGGACTAGCCAATTGATGATCCATATATGTTATACCGTATAAATGTTGATGGGAAATGGATGGTTCATATTTATTATAACAGGAAATGCCCTGATTTGGATCCTACATCATGTAGGATCCACCTTACGGTTGCCAATCTATCCTAAAATTCACTATGTTGGATGATCCTAACCTCTGATCAACGGCTTGGAAATGAATGATCCATATTTACTATACTGAACAAAGATTTTGTTATTATTTGTCAATATGGTGTCCACTTTGGATTGCTCATGTCTCTAAAAGAAAGATCTTGGTCCGATGATGTTAATCATTTGATTAGCGGCTTAGAAACTTGATGGCCCATGTTGATTATACTAACAATGGGACATTGATTGGACCTTTCATCATATGGGTCTTGCTTCGATTGCTTATTCCTCTCAAACATTAGTTTGATTGAATGATTATATCTATGAAAGCCATGGCTACAAAATCTACGATCCTGGAAAACAAATTTCAAACTTTTGAAAGCCATTAATTTCAACTCTGTGAATCAAGGACTTTTAACTTTATTTTTAATTGCCAAGTTCATAATTTATGCCATTTTTACTAATTGGGCAATTAAAAAATTTGTCAATTAAGACTAACCTAAACACATGAGATGACATCATTCATCAATTTGACAAGTAGAAATTTGCCAAATCATGAATTTGGTGTGCATCCAACAAGCCCTTAGGTTGTCCAACTTTATGCATGATCAAGCCCACTTTTCAGCATGAATGTCAAATATCATCCACATCCATCAGGCGGGCCTTAATCCTCAATCTAAATGAACCCAAAGTGATCTGAGCTCGGTCCATGCCCAAGCAAGCCATGCTTATTTTCACCTCTAGTAATGCCTAACATATAATATTGGCATGGATTGCGGATTTAGTCTTGTTGCGATTCATCTGAGTTGTCTGGAACTTGGCCCAAGTCTGACCTCATTGGGTACATTGTTTTAAAAAAAAATGCCTTTGGCATTGACTAAGATGTAAGGCTTGTAGTTGGCTTTGTAATGACATATAAAATGTGTAAAATGGATAACCAATAACAAATTATTGCCGCCAAATGCAATAATACACTTTAAAGTTTTAGATCGATGCTCTAACCCAATTTCTTTCTATCCCAGTGATTCGTGCACTTGCTTGCACTCACACCTCCATATACTCATGCACTCATAGCACAATGGAATTTCACCACAATGGATACTTGAACCCATGACCTTATGTTAAAACCAGAGCTAATCATGTGCTGAGCTCAGCCGTGTTTGAGCTAGGCTCAGTCGCTGAATAGCCTAGCTTGTGTTTGACTTTACTTAGCCATCGAGTTGGACTAACATGTTCGAGCAGGCTTGATCAAGCTTTCAAGCCGAGTTCAAGCCCAATTCAAGTCGAGTTCGACCTCAAAAAGAACAAAATTTTAAATAAGCCCAACCTAAAGCAAAGCTTAAAACTATTAAAAATCAGGCCCAAAGGCAGCCCAAAACCCATTTACATCCACTCACTTACTTTTATAGAGAGTTTCACCTCTTATTTCCTTGCTCACTTCTGTTATTGGACTAAAAAGCATACATTTTCAACCAAGTCAGCTGAGTTGAGCCGAATCAAGCTTCGATCGAGCCGAGCCAAATCAAACTGGTTCAAGCCGAGTCAAGCAAACTAACCCAGCTAGCTTGGCTCGTGAATAGCTCTAATTAAAATTCTCATGAGTCTACCATTAAGGCATCAGTAAGATCAACTGATTGCATTCCTACAGGACTTATATAAGCATTTTACCTTTGAAAATATAAGATATTTGCCTGTTTAAAAACGAAAATTAAAAGGGTTGCATCCTAAAACCGGCTGTAGGTGATCAGTTTGTAAGCGATCAAGTCTCCATTTTAGCACCCAATTTTTGCACAAGGCAACAGAACAAAATAATTCTTTAAAAAAAATTGTGGCCGTGCATATGTCACATGTGTATGAAATCCAACATGTGCAAAAGTTGGGCCTCACCACCATTGAGAGGATCGGCCTGATTTTTTTAAATTGGGTGACCATCATGGTGTGGCCCACCTTTTCCACGGGTTGGATATTTCACACATGTGACATGTTGGCGGGAAAAAAAAAATCGCTGTATTCGATCATTTATCAAAATCATAACGTCATGGATACGGTAAGTGCATGTGATCAGGTCCTTGTTGTGATTACTACTGATGTTGCTGTTACTGTTGTTGCTGCTGTCGCTTCCACGGTTGTTGCTGGCCCCACACGTGAACATGGCATGAGTACTATGTGGCATGTGTATGCAGGTATCGGACGCTCTTATCATGCGGAGTATATTCAGTTGGGCCCACCTAGAATGTATGTGCTTTATCTGTTCTGTCCATATGTGTGTTCAGCTCATTTTAATAGTTGAGCCCAAAATTTAAGCATATCCAAATCTCAAGTGGACCATGCCACGGGAAGCAGTGGGAATAATGATTTCCACCGTTGAAACCTTCCCAGGCCCTACAGTAATGTTTATTTGTCATCCAACCTGTTCATAAGATCACATGGATATGGATGAAGGGAAAACATAAATATCAGCTTGATCCAAAACTTCTGTGTCCTCAGAGAATTTTTCAATGGTAGACATTCAGTTCACACTTTTCTTGTGGTGTGGATCCACTTTAGATTTTGATATGCTTCATTTTTTTTTTTGCAACATACCTAAAATTTTATGTTAAGATAGATGGACGGAGTGGATAAAATACGTAAATCACTGTGGGCCCCCACCACACAGATGACGTCCAATGGATGCGCGTGCCATGCTTGTACGGAAATAGGGAGATTTTGGAAGGACTCGTCAACGAGCTAGATACAATTAATGTACCAGTGTGGACGTGATTGGACTGGGCCAGATTTATTTCCAAGTCATCTGCACCGTACGTCCTGCCTGCCTTCATGGACGAGAGTCTCACACCCCTCGCACGTTGGCATGTGTGACACGTGTAAAGGTGCCCATCGAGAGTAATTATGCGGGCCCCGCATGCCCCTTTGGGCACGTGCCTATGGTGTAGACGAGCTACCACCGTTTGTCCGAAGAGGGCTTGTAGCATCCTCCTCCACCCACAGATATCCACTGTATACTTGGGTTTTCAGACGAGTAGGGTCCACAGTTTAGTGATCCGAACCGTTGCTTTGACGGGCATCATAGTCTATGACATCCAAACCGTTGATTGCAATGACCGCATAGCTTACATTATGTGTTTTATTCAGGTGAAATTATAAAGATAACAATCTTACCATATAAAATTGAATGATTTAAATTTTTCTATCACATCTGAATTCGACCCTCTAATAAACAGATATTATAAAATGATAATAATGATTTATTTCGGTTATGGTACCATAAATATTAGCAAAACAAACGGGCCCTTAATTGCATACTATTGCTGCAAAATCAAATGTTAGGATTGTCTCATCAAGGAGACCATTAGATTATGGTCCATCCACGTTGAGGGCAAGCAGAATCAATAACCTAGATCACTAGACCATAGGCACGACTGGTCCTTGTTGGGGTTAGGAGCCCCGCAGCGGAAGTAATCAAAGCTGGCGAGGATCACACCTCAATGGCAATCAACAAGCAAATCATCACACATAAGAAGGTAATTCAATTTTTACGTGGAAAAATCCCTTCTCGGTAAAAAACCACGACACAAAGCGACACTAATCCACTATGGTATTAAAAGTTACAAGAGATAGAAGAAACACAACCAGATCACAGCCCACAAGAGAAATCTCAAGCTAACAAAGCTAATTCTCACATGAGAAGGACAAACACAGCACTTTCCCTCATTCCAGAGAACTCCAAGCTTTCCTTTAGCTCTTTCTCTCATCCTAGAACCCTCTCAATCAATTTAGGAAACCTTGGCCCATTGGCAGCAACCCTAATCTCTGATTACATCTCCTTAAATATAAAAAAAAAAAAAATTGAAATTAGAAACTACTTGCGCAACAAACTGTGCAAGAGACAAAGTCCAATAAGGATACTACCGACTGGACCCCCACCGGCTGACCGGATGGACCAAAAACGTTCCAGCGACTTTAGGTGTCTTGATCCAACGTGACCAACCGACTGGTCAGTGGTCTTCATACGTGAAGATTGGAGGCGTCCAATCCCAACAATCCAAAACTCAAAATTTGAGCAATATGGACCATTCAATTTGTGGCTATCAAATGACTGGTTGAAAGTAAGCACTAATGGTCCAAATTGGGGCAAAACTCGATAGCTTCTAGCATTTGCTCATTGCGACTTTTTGATCTCTCTAGATGCCGAGTGCGTGAGCATATGACTGCACTGATGTATGACTCCCCAAACCCGACCATTTACAGCCCTATCATGGACTACATGCTGTATACGACTCCCCGCCCACTTGAAATGAGGAACTATTTAGTACGTAGCTCTGCATCTCTGCACAGTGTACGTAATGTTATAATTATAAGAAGTGGGGCCCATGGTTTGGCAATCAAGACCATTGGTCCGCTGAGATCCACCATGGATGGACGATACTCTAAAAATTGCCCAAATTGAAAAATTCCATCAACCATATTTAAGATATTTTTCAGCTTAATGTATGGACCCCTGATATGTTTCTCTTCTTGGCCGTTACCTTTACGGAAAAAATAGAGAGGC
This sequence comes from Liriodendron chinense, assembly GCA_003013855.2. Taxonomy (NCBI): domain Eukaryota; kingdom Viridiplantae; phylum Streptophyta; class Magnoliopsida; order Magnoliales; family Magnoliaceae; genus Liriodendron; species Liriodendron chinense. Next base: position 8,005,297 of record ML058335.1, read on the forward strand.
AACTATTATCATATCAAGGAGAGCTTTGGATCATCAGAAATTGCCGGTATGACACAACATACCAACGGTTCGGATTACTGAAATATAGGCTTGACCCATAAATAACAAATGCAGTTCACTGTTATTATATATGCCTTCAAGTACCCATAACTATTGAGATTATTGGGTTCAATTTAAAAAAATAAAATAAAATAAAATCATGAGGGCATTTTGGTCAGAAAAAAGATTTAGGCAAATTATGTGGGTTCATTTTTTTATTTTTTTTTATTTTTGAATAAAAATAATAATGAGGGCATTTTGGATCAAGAAAAAAGATTTAGGCACACAAAAGTATGTACACCACACATGAAAACCTTATCTCTAGGGTGCAAAATGACAATAAGATGTCGGTTGATTGGGAAGGGTATGCTGGACACTTGATATGGAAGACAAACTACCATAACTAAAATAAGGACATGATTGAGTGTGACAGTCCTAATACCAGCTCTTTCCTAATGTCTATAGGGAACAGTGGATGGCCCTTCCCTTCATCACACACACATATGGTCCACGACATTACTACTAGAAAAAAAAAATGGAATTCTTGTAGGACCATACCTTCCCCCCTACTACTATATCCAAGGCCTAATAACAAGACACGCTTCTTGTTTTAGGGTCCTTGTTGACCACCGTTTTTATGTTGTGGCACACATGTGAACCAATCCAGACGGCTCAAATCGCGGGACTCGTTTTGGATGGAGCATTCCTTGAAATTGTGAGGATTTGAAAGCCAATAATTTGATGGTTATGACCTTTTGATCCATAGTTTAAAAACACAAAAACTCAACTAGATTAGAAACCGAATCATGCCGAGTTGACTCAAGAACTTGGTACAGTTTTTTGAAACTCATGAATTTTTCAAAAGTAGTAATATATATATATATATATATATATATATATATATATATATATATATATATATATAGAGAGAGAGAGAGAGAGAGAGAGAGAGAGATGCTAATCGGCCCACCTTTTTAGGTGGGCACCCATGCACACCTCTGCATATGTGTCATGGGCACAAAATTCGAATGGTTCGTATGATACGGCCCCTCATGAAACTCTCCAAGCCCAAGTTTCAGCCTAATCCAAAACTCTGGGGTACATGGAAACAGGAAAAAGTTTCCTCCCCTTGATTTGGATTTCTCTTTGCTATAGCTTGCAAAAGTTTTATATCAAGCTATAAGTTGTGCCTTGGGGGTTTCATAGGGTGTTGCTTCACATAGACTGTTTAGATTTTATACCCTTGACAAGTATGCTTCTTACTTAAGAAGGTACGCAAGTGAGTAGCTCTCTCTCTCTCTCTCTCTCTCTCTCTCTATATATATATATATATATATAGTCTTTGCCCAGCTTTATTTTCTTTTCTATGGGCATGTTTTGCTGGATGAAAAGGCTTTAGATTTTTTGAATTAGCTCGAGTTTTCCTTGATTTTCTGCGAGCCATGACAAGGTTTGGGTTTTTCCAGTGAAATCGAGTCAATTTGAGTCAACTTGAAAGACTTGAATTTTCTTTTCTTTTTTTTTAGTTTTTTTAAACTATGGTTCAATCAATGTGGTTTTTTTATGAGTTTCTCATTCAGGTGATGGGCTATGATTTGGACGGCCTGGATTGACGTGTACATATGCAAAGTGTACGGTGATGAGAGGCCAGCCTTTAAAAAATGGTGGCAGAGTATAGTCGTTGCCCTGTGATATTATTTAAGAATTTTGGGTCCCTAAGCTTTGTTTATTTTAATAATTTAATATATTTTGGGAGTCACATGTAACCAACCATTTCCTTGGCCTGGGCATGTTTTCAAGACAATCATATTACTTAGCGGATTTCAAGGGTTGATCATTTTCTCCAAAAGCAAAGCTTGTCTACAATGCGCATGGTGTGGATTTGACCCACCCACCTATCTGTTTATCCTAATGTACCAGCCATTCAAATAATCGAAATAGCAATATGACCATTTTAGCTCATCTCTCTCAAAGAACCTCCAAACAGTATTTATCGAATGCTCATTGTTCTTGCTTCACATGTGGAAACTAAGCACACTTGTGTGAGATCTGAATCCACTCATCAAACGATCCCAACAATATGGACATCATATCTAAAAGACCAGGTCTATATGATGATAAGGTGGGCCACACCCATACAAAATAAATGAAATTGACTACTGGTTTTTTATTTTATATATCTAAAATAAATGAAATCCACGCCCAAATATCAGTTTCTTTGATCACTAAGGGGCCACCATTTCACACCTAATGTGGATTGCTGCTCAATTTTTTTAGCCCATCCAGTTCTCGTGCATGTTGGACCACCCACCCACAGATACAGCGACGACACCCTGTGCGTGTACGGCTAAAATGGTACTTGCTTATTTTTTATTATTTATTTTTATTATTTTTATTTTTATTTATTTATTTTATTTTATTTTATTATTATTAAGTTTCGAAGTTGACATGCTACGCTGAGAAAAAGTGCATTTTGGTAGTTAATTTTGAGAGAAAATGGCTCTCTACAGGAAAAAGGGGGGCCATATACAGACATATTCTCATGGCCTGTTTGGCGTTTCTTGACAATTGCTTATGAGAAAAAGTGCATTTTGGAAAACATGCATAAGGGACACAATTTTCCCATGAAGATTGTAACCGCGATCATTGAATCCCCACTGCTTCTTCTGGCGTGGCCCACTTAAGTCTTGGATCTATCTTATTTTAGAGTTATACCCTAACATGATATGGTTAAATGGGCAGGCAGAGTGGATGTCACACGGTCATCAACATTGCAGTGAGGGTTATAGGAAAATCACGGCCATCCTCGCTTCTCTCAATGGTATGATATATAAACCCTTTACACTGACACTTTTGGCATTATGAAACATAAGATGAGATTTGATCCATCTATTAGAAGGTAAGTACTGCTATATTGCTACCCAAGCCCAAAAGCTAGGTTGATCCATTGGTCAGGGAACATAGTTAGCAAAACAAATGTCCCTGGTCTAAAACACTTGGCTGAAGTTTTCTAAACCATTCACCTATTTCTAATATGGGGTCTAGCTTCTGGTTAGACCATGTCAATTTAAAAAAAAACTGTTGCACAGCAAGCCAACAACGTCGGTGAACTAAAATCAAAGCTTCGATATCATCTACAAACGATAAGTAGTAAGAAATAACAAGTACAAACAGAATTCAAGTAAACCAATAAACCACAAGACAAGTTTTACATGGAAAAACTCCAATAGGGGTAAAAAAAAAACCATGGAGGTAAAATTCCACTTTGAAAAAAATGAAGTTACAATGAAAAATTTACCTTCTCCTATGCTCTCATCCACAAAGATGACCATTTTTGCTAATCTTTTCTCTTTCTTTCCTTGGACTTATAGAAACTCTAATATCATGCCCCAATCCCGAATTACAATCCTTTATATAGCCTAAAACGAAAATCGGAGACAAAATAGGAAACTGCGCATAAATAGTTCACACACGGTCGAGCGCCCAACAAATCCAAAATCTGTCCAGCGAGTTGAGGAGAAAAATAGCCTAATTTCGGGCGTCCGACCTAGCCTGGTTGGGCACCCAATATGAGCACTGGGCACTCGATCAACATATCATCGAGCGTCTGACTTTGTCAAAAACAGTTCAAAGACTTTTAGTCATTCTAAGTGAATTTCGGTCGCATAGTCAAGATCGGCCGAGCGCCTGACCACACCAAGCTAGCAAAAAATACATGGTGTGTTGGCTCCATACCTCAATAAAAAGATGGTCAGACAAGCTAGTAGATGAATTTGATCTCAGACCTACTTACCATGATGCCATTCCTCGACCTGTACAACTTTGAACTCATGTGCAGTTAACATACCCTCCAACAAAGAGAGAGATCATTTACTACATGAGTGCTTTTCCCATGTTTGTTGAAGAAAAAAGGACCTAGAAAATGGAGCCATTCAATAAGAAAAGTACAATTTAGAAATTTCTTTTTTAAATTAATTAATTAAGCGGTTAACCAAACACACTTAAAGCTTAAAAAATATAATTTTCAGAATCAAAATCATAAGGGAATTAAAGAAAAATAAAAATAATAAAAATAATCTTAGCAAACCTAACCCTTTAAAAAGATCCAAACTATCTCATGCAATTCCATCCTTACCACGCAAGCGTGCCACTAAAGCTACATTGTACAACAGACATGCCAATTAAGATAGCCACAACCTTCCAAAAGCCACCCTCTTTGAAAACCTTGTGGTCCACTTGCTAAGAAAGGGACATGACCAGTAGACAAGTGCCATAGGTGGCCCAAGATAAAAGACAGCATCAATTAATGGTCAAGATGGCAGGACAGGCTGGGAAGACTACCCTTCATGTGATTTAGACCAGCTGTATTCACTCACACTATTTCATTAGTTAGTAGGAATGATGGGTGCATTTGTCAATCCAAGTGAACCTTAGGGCACAACTCGTGTGACATGGACCCACTTTGACATTGTGCCAAAACCATCTCCCATAATAAGTAGGTGGTACTGTATTGGGGTGGAATCCAGACGCACATTTCCTGGTAAATTTTTTTAAAATGGAGTTCTTTGATATTATCGCAAAGTGCAATGCTTGATAAGCATGCAATAAAAAAATTGCACACTTCACATATGTTAACTCAAACCAATAAACTTGTGGAAATCCATTGGCATTGATTCAGCCCCAAGATCAGATCAGTTCAGCAATCCTAACCTCTGATTCGTGGACGCTTGTTTCATCAAAGCAGATTTATTTGATACTCTGGCAGCATATGACACCTGGTATGCAGGTACTTGAAAATTGCACACATGGCAGTCATTACTCGGAAGCGAATTGTGCGGTGTGCCAATCTTGGTGGAGTATTGCACCAAGTTCTGTGGGGTCCACCATAATATATATGTTAATATCCACACTTTCCATCCATTTTGCAAGATTATTTTAGGGCATGAGCTCAAAAATGAGGTAGATCCAAAGCTCAAGTGGACCACGCCATAAAAAGCAATGGGAACAATGATGTCAAATGCTGACACCCTCCTAGGGCTCACCATGATGTTTATTTGCTACCCAACTTGTTCATAAGGTCACACGGACCTGGATGAAGGGAAAACACAAATATCAACCTGATCCAAAACTTATACGGGCTCAAAAGTTTTCAAAGGTAGGCTTTCAATCCCCATTGCTTTCTTTGTTATGGTCCACTTGAGCTTTGGATCTGCCTCATTTTTAGGCTCATGGCATAAAAGAATCTCATAAAATGAGTGGACGGTATGGATATAACACAAACATCATGGTGTGGCCCACATGACTTGGTGACGTCAACAAACAAGTAGAATCTATCAAATCTAACTATCCCAAAATCAGATTAGTTGAACAATTCCAACCTTTGATTAATGGACACTTGTTTGTTGAAATAACATCATTAGATATTTTACATTTTTAACCGTCCAATAAATGTCCATCATTCGAATAATCAGGTAATCAGCAAAGACTAAGTTTTGGTTCATGACCCATCTTAACTGAGAAAATTTTTGCTACACTCACGCGTTAGCTACACTGGGTGTAGTAAGCCCACCATGATGTATATGTTGTATCCACGCTGTCCATCGATTTGTAAAGATCATTATAGGGTATGGAACAAAAAGGAGGGAGATTTGAAGCTCAAGTGGCTCTCAAGAAGTTTTTAATGGTTGGCGTTCAATCCCCACTAGTTTATGTGCCGAGTCAACTTAAGCTTTGGATCTACCTCATTTTTAATGCCATGCCCTCAAATGGTCTCGTCAGATGGATGGACAGTGTGAATACAACAAATATGGCATAGTGGGGTCATTGCTACACCCCGCGTAGCTAACGCGTGGTTGTGACAAAAATTCTCTCTAAACTGGGCCTCATAAGCTCGATTAAAATTAGCTGTGCACGACGGATGCAATTTCTAAGTGATTTTGAAGTACTTGTGTACTATCTAATACCCTCTACCAGAGTATCAAAGTTTTTCTCTTGTTGAAATGGGATCATAAGATATTATTCATTTTTAATCATCAAATAAATGCTCATGTCCACAAATTAATTAGATAATCAAATAAGCATAACTTTAGTTAATAATGCATTTAAGCTGTGATCCATAATTTTGACAGTTTTCTTTGAATTACTGGTTCACCATGTGTATAATGTCCAAGTGCATGTGGTATTAAAGTTCTTCTCGTTTTTTCAAAAAGTTGGTTAGAAAAATGCACGCGAGTCCCCCGCACCATCAACTTGGGACGGGATTTCCCTCTGACGCGGGGTCATAGGGATCCCACAGCCCTAAGCTATGTGGGGTCCACTATAATGTCTTCATTATATCCACTCCGTCCATCCATTTTTCTGACTCATTTTTGTACATGAACTCAAACATGAGGTAGATCCGAAACTCAAGTAGGCCACACCATAGAAAATAGTGGGGATGAAACGATCATTGTTGAACCTTTATGGGGTCCACGGTAATGGTTATGTGCCATCCAACCCATTAATAAGGTGATTCCCATGGGGATGAAGGAGAGACGCAAATATCAGGCAGCACCAAAAATTCTATGGACCTCAAGAAGGCTTCGATGGCATCAGTTCAATCCCAATTGTTTCTTGTGATGGCCCACTTGAGTTTCAAATCTGTATACATTTTAAGATAACGTCCTAATAAGATCAGGCCCAACTGATCTATGGACTGGATCGATATAACAAGAACATGATGGTGGGCTCACAAACACAAAGCTTAGGGTTACATGGAATTGCTTTGCAAGTCGCGTCTACCGACTTTGGGTGCCAGAAAGTTTCCACGCAATGCCATGTGTGGCCCATTTATAGCCATGGGACCGATGTGACATTTTCTCTAACTTTTTTGACTTTTTCTTTATCAGAAAAGCATCTTGAATTAATCAAAACATAAAAAGGCGGAAGAAACAAAAAAATAAAAACAGAAGAGCGTCAGCTCTCACTCCACGAATGATACAACGAAAAAGAGGATGGGCCTGAACTAACTTAGAATAATATATATACACGCCGTGGGACTATAGTTGGATCTACGAGCATGTAGACACCACCGACCATCAGAGATGGACCACTACGTAGATGGCCTGGCGAAATAAGCAGGTCGGTCCACTATATATCAGGTTAGCCCCAGTTTACAAATAAATGAACTGTTGAAGAAAAAATGACTAAAATTTTCTAAGGCATCCACCGGTTTAAATATCGTGGCCCGATGAGTCATCGTGGTCCATCTGATGGGTGGACCAGCCTGATTTTAGGCAAGAACATCTTCAAGGTTTGACCCACCTTGTAGCCAGACCTTGTTTGTTTGGGTTTAATAGTGTTGTAGCTCTATAATTCAGATATTGATGAACTAAATTCTATAGATAATATTATTTAATAAGTGTGACTTTTGACACATAAGCTGTCAATTCTAGAGTTTAAAACCTAGAGTTTAAAAACACGAGACTCAGTTCAAACCGAGTCAAGTGACTTGGACTAAGTTGTTGTTTTTTTTAACATAATTAATATCTAAAATTCCATGTAGTCAACCTAATTAGTTGAGATCAGGCTTAGATGATGATTTAATATCTGAATATAATAACATGCAAATATTGTCATGGCTCAACAATTTTTAGTTTTTTTTTTTTTTTTAATCTTGACCTGAGTCTGCCCAAAATTGAGTTTTTGGTTTAGCTCTAGAAGAATTGGTTTGCTTTTAGCTAACTCAGCTTAGTCTCGTCAAGCCCCTTTTGGAGTTTTTAAACTATGGACCATTTTTGTCGCCTAGTACATGGATGGATCCAATTGGTACACTGTCACTTGTACCATAGAGAGATGGCTCCACCATACTACTGTTATTTCAACAATTAGGTCACTAAGGTGTGGTTTGCATTCAACCAAATTTGTGTCAAGACACACTGCATGGGAGAGTTAGCTAGCTTGTCCTTGCCTTGTCTAACAGATTCATGCACCGGAACCTATGAAAATAGATTCAGTGTCCTTGATATATGATCGATAGTAAGGATTGCCCCTCTTTGCACAAGGATGAACTCATCCCTGGTTCCATGTATACAGAGAATACAATGTTCCATGCTATAGACACCCCATCCATATCAAAAGTAAAGTACTACTCTTTTGGCTTTAGCACGGACTTCGATAAAATCATCCCCAGGTTACTCGACAACCATTGAAAATCCAAACTAGTGGAATGTGAAACATCCTTAGCATGTTCTAGATATAATTGACGGGCTAGATTGGCAGATTTGGAACCCGTTGAGTCAAATACCGACCAACTATTCAGACTCTCGGAAACCCTAATTGGCTCGAACATTTTGATAAAATGAACATAGCCAACCCAAAAGAAGCATTGAAAGCTCAAACAACTAAGCAAGAAAGGACCATGGGATGCCCCGAAAGTATCCACTTGACTAGATTGGCAGATCCAAAGCCTGGGTAATCAGAAATAATAAAACATCTACGCCATCCAGGAGCACTAACTGCGTATCATTTCAATAAAATTCCCTCTAATGGACCTAGGTAAACATTGAAAGGCCAGGAGAGTAAAATGGAGAGGATTCCAACGCCTCTCAGGAGCAATCATTAGACCGATCGACCAACACCAAATCCTTCGTGCTCTTCACTATGTTGTTACTTTATGATAACGTATTGTGTATTTGGCATTAATTTTCAAGGTCATGATTAACGGCTGGTTCAACCAAATTAGATGTGTATTGGAAAACAATTGAATTCAGTTGGATCATATAGGTTGGTTTGAGGAAGATTGTAGATGTGATCATGTGGTTATGTACAATATAGTTTAATTATTTAAGGGACCGGCGTGAAAGACAGTCGGATTTCACTATGAATTTTTTTTTATAGAATATTTATATTATATTTAAATATTTTCTAAATACTTTTAAGTGGTCAAGTTTTTAAAAATAAAATCTATTGAATCTCAGAAGTGGATAAATTAGTATTTAGATTAATGTATTAAGAATTGTATATAAACACAAGCGAATATCAATCATGGTCGGCAAAAAGTAATCAACTTAATGGCCTAGGACAAGTAGTTGGAGATGAGATGCATCAATATTGGTGCACTCCTGTAATTAGTGTGCATCATCCCCTTGATAGGATTACAAGTGATCTCATTCTTTGGATGCAAGAGAAAAGGAAGAAGAAGAATTAAAAAGATAGATGAATAGATTTTATACATTTAGAAGTAAATTTTATACATTTAGAAGTGGTAGTATGCAAATGGGTACACCCAATGTAGAAATAAATATTTCAAATATTAGGGTTTTTCCATAAATATTAGACAAAGCATAAATATCAATTATACCAACAAAAAAATAGTCCAACCACAAGTCTCTTATCGGAGAAACCCTTAAGAGTGTATGATGAAGTTTTTCACTATCTTCTATTTTCTTACGAAGATGCAATGAGAATTGTATGTGAATATAGATGGAATTAATCACACCCAATGAAAAGTAACAAGCTCAACAGTTGAAGACAGGTAGTTGGAGATGAAACATATCACTATTAGTCCATTCCTAGATTTAGTGTGCATTATCCCATACAAGTCCTAAAGATATCACACTCTAGATGAAACAAATTAAAGTATGGATAAATAATTTTTTCTTTTTCTTTTTATAAGAGGAAGTATGAGACTTGAAACACTCATCGGAGAAATAAGTATCTCCCATATTAAGGTTCTCGTATAAATATGAGATTATGCGTATGTTGGAGTTATGCCCTGCGAAATCAATGTGTCCTTATAATCCATGCATTAACCATATGAATATGATAGGGTCGATCTTAGCCATTAATCTTGATGACCATAAGTTTTCTAGGACATATTAAGACATTGGGACATTGTGGATGCTAGATCTCGAGAAGATCACGCTCACAGATGAGGTTTGTGTTGTATATGTGAAAGGGGGGTTAGATTTTACTGGATTCGCCACTAGCCAATTACTCTTGTAGAAATGCTAGGAGATAGAGGATTCGAAGACTCGATCCTAAAATAACTCCTTGATCTACGACTAAAAAATGCCAAGGGGCCACAATTACGAAGAGAGAAGGTTTTGGGCACCCACTCTACCCGTACGAACATAAGTCCTCTATTTTAGAGAATCAAGCAAACTATTGAGGATTAGCGTTAGTTCTCGCGCGCTGATGATGTAAAGTGTGTGTAATATTGTGTTAGATGCAACGTCGATGACAAGCTTTGGAATAGGTTGGATAAATCTGCATTGACTTCTCCGCCTGCTGAAGTAATTAAGCAATCAATCCAAATTTATGATGGGTAGAGTCTGACTATGTCGACAAGCCACAAAGCATATGTTTGAATAGATCGGGTGCTGAGTGCAATGTATATGATGTAATATTTCAAAAATTCATATAATGATGTGTATGTGATACAGTGTTAAATGCAACTGCCTATGGTAAGCTTTGGTTTAAGCTAAAGAAACGATAAAAAAATCAATCCAAATTTTTTATAGGCATGATTTGATTATGTCAGTAAGTTGTAGAGCATACGTTTGAACTAATCGAGTGCAAAATGTTATGAATGCAATGCCTATAGATGAGGTAAGTTGGGAGTGGATCTAAGGGAATAAGTGTTGCACAATGCCTATATAAGATGGATGAAGCTGATTGAGATGGTAGGATGGACGGAAGTGTTGCAAGGATTTAATTGAGTCTTAGATTGAGCCCGTAGCATCTCGAGTAGCTAACGTTTTGGGCTAACGTGTTACTTTACAACTTGGTCCACAAGATGCACATGCACCAGGGGCTTCCTTACATGCACTCGGTGCCCTATAACATGCGTCGGGGGCTAGGGAACACGCGCCCGGAGCCCCCACTAGCTTGATTCTGATTGGCTCTGTACCCGATAAACCCAACTATAAATAGCAAGCTCCTTATGACCTCGCAACGAGAGAGAACAAGAGAAAGAATTCCAAAGCTATCCGAGCACAACGCAAGATAACATCCGATCGCCTCGCAAACCCCTCGCTGGAGGATCGGAATCCTTTACCAGACGGCCGGAATCCCTCACTGGAAAGGGATTTCTTCGTCGAAACCCAAGTGTGCAGAGAGAAGGGGGAAAACCCCGAAATATGATGAAGTCCGAGTTTTGCTCCCCTTTCTAAGAGGGATATGCGCCCATGGCCAGGTGACATGCGCCAGGGGATCCCTTACATATGCCTGATGCCCAACAGCATGCACCTACCCCTTATGGCAGGTTGTAAATCCCACCAAACTGTTAAGTCCCGACCCCTTTCTCTCTCATCCTCTCTCACATGAGCCAGCCACCCCTTGACATGCGCCCAAACGTCCCCCGAGACTCTGTGGTGTGATTTGCAATCTGTGGGTCCCGTCTCTTTTTAGCCGGATACTTTTCGGACACACATCGACGTGCCCAATCAATCCCCTGGACCAGATCACCCAATGGACAAGATTAAATCCATCTAATCAATGGTTTTCTCCAAAATGACCAACACTTAGCCATTTTTTACAACCCCGAAAGTCGTTTTGCATGTGCATAAATCGACTAACGCTAGATAGAATTAAGCGCAATCTCACCAACGTCAGATTGAATTTGATATCTCTATGGTCCCAAGCAACATAATTACACACTTGTTCGACATTAATCACAAAACGCCATGATCAAGGGATAATTGAGCCCAGTACTTAATCATTTTCGGCCTTGGGAAGTACCCTAAAGGTATAAAAATTGACTGACGCTAGATAAAATTAAGCATAATTTGACCAACGCCAGATTGCATTTGGTATCTCTATGGTCCCAAGCAACATAATTGCACACCCGTTCAACATTAATCACCATACTTAATCACAAAACGCCATGATCAATGAATAATTGAGCCCAGTACTTAGTCATTTTCAACCCTGAAAGTCGCTCCGCAAGTGCATAAATCGACTGACCCCAGATAAAATTAGGCGCAATCTCACCGACACCAGATTAGATCTATTATCTCTATGGTCCCAAACAACATAATTGCACACTCGCTCAATATTAATCATCATCCTTAGTCACGAAATACCTTAATTACGTGATAATTGGGTCCAGTACTTAGGGCTGAAAGTCAGGCGGGTTGGGTCGGGTTGGTGCTTAACCCTAACCCAACCCAAGGTTCCTATACCTCAACCCTAACCCAACCCAACCCAACCTCGGGTTGGGAATTCTCAACCCAAGCCCAACCCAAGCGGGCTCGGTCGGGTTGATCAGGTTGGTCGGGTTGATAAATGCTAATATCTTTGTTATTACATTAGCGTATTATGTTTCAATACACATCTTATTTTTCGTACCTATGACTTTATTAATTATGTATGTAGTTATTTATTACGAAGAACTTCACTTTTTCCCAAACAAATTAGTTAGGATAACTACTCCTTTAATACTAAAAGTATATCAAATTTCAAACGTTTTAAGTTTACTTCCTAAAGTAATATAAACCAATAAGTTTACTTAAGTATAATAAAATTATAAGTAACGTGTATATAGATCGGGTTCGGGTTGGGTCAGGCGACCCAAGACCTCAACCCAAGCCCGACCCAAGCTTTATCGGGTTGGTGTTTGCATAGCCCAAGCTCGAGATCGGGTTCGATATTTCTTGCCCAAGCCCAACCCAATGTCGGGTCGGTCCGGTTGAACCCGCCCAACTTTCAGCCCTACCAGTACTTAGTTATTTTCAGCCTTGGAAAGTGCCCTGAAGGCACAAAATCGACTGACGCTAGATAAAATTAAGCATAATTTGACCGATGCCGAATTGGATTTGGAATCTTTATGGTCCCAAGCAACATAATTGCACACCTGTTCAACATTAATCATCATCCTTAATCACAAAACGCCATGATTAAACGATAATTGGGCCTAATACTTAGTCATTTTCAATCCTGTGAACTGCCTTGAAGACATGAAAATCGACTGACGCTAGATAGAATTAGGTGCAATCTCACTAACGCCAAATGGGATTTCATATCCTCATAACCCAAAACAATTAAATTAGGTATTTACGAGGTATTAACCCTCGTTGTTTGTCATTTACTAGCATAACTGGGTGTATATCAGTCCAGTACTTAGCCATTTCTGGCCTCGAAACGCATAACATAGCCCATCATCTTTAAGTTTTAAAATAAGCATAGCTCAATATCAAACTATCTAGTTGATTCAATCTCCCATTGCAAAGCAGTATTCATTGATGATAATGCAATTAAACCGATCAAACACTAAAGATAGATTAACTTAATCAAGCGCAACCACGCAAGGTATGAGATTGAGTAGAAATAAGTATTTCTCATATTAGGGATTTCTTATATGTATGAGATTGAGTAAAAATATATAAGTTATACTAAAAAAATTCCAATATGACAAGTAGGTGGAGATGAGAGATGTTGTTATTTGTCCACTCCTGGATTTGATGCACATCATCCTCTTAGGTGGACTATAAGTCCCAGAGGTCTCACACTCTTATGGGACAAATCATATAATAGATGGATAAATTCTCTCTCTCTCTCTCTCTCTCTCTCTCTCTCACACACACACACACACACACACACATAGGGAAATGGTATTATGAGGTCGAGCTGTGTGGGCCCCACCGTGATGTAGTCGCACATCTACCCCATCAGTCAGATACACCATTCCATGGTGGACCACGGGCTTAAAAATTAGGTCAATTCATGACTTTGGTGGGCCACACCACAAACAACAATTGAGAGGGGTTACTTGCCCATTAAAACTTTAATGATTATTTATTTGGCTCACCTAGATGTGGTTCACAAATCCGGCCCATCCATAATGTGTGTCCCACTTGGACGAGGGGTTAGACCAAGTTTCAGCCTCATCCAAAACTCAGGTGGGCCCCAGCAAGTGCTTTTAGATGTTTTAAGCATGTATCCACAAGGGTTTAGATGGTATGGCCCACTTGAGTTCCATATACGGCTGATTTGTTGGAATATCCCATTACCTAAAGGGGACCCATCAAATGCATGGTGTAGATGTGCGACCACATCACAGTAGGGCCCACACAGCTCGACCTCATGAGGTCGACCTCATAGTACCATTTCTTATATATATATATATATATATATATATATATATATATATATATATATATATATATATATATAGTTGGGATGTGGGGGGCCACTATGGTGTTTGTATGATATTTCGTCTGTACAGAAAGATTGTCTCACTATAAAAATAGGATGCACAAAAAATAACGCCGATCCAACCATGAAAATGTGATGCCCCATGTGAATGTAGAATTTATAGGTGTTGTTTCATGGTTTCCTATGGTGTACCCCCACCTAATACTTGGATCAACCTGATTTTTGGGTCATCTCATTTTCATGATAGGATAATCTTAATGGAGGGGCAAGATATTATACAAACACCATGGTAGCCCCAAATGCCAACTAGTTAGACTAGCAACTAGTTGCGCATGAGCATTACTCGATCTATATATATATATATATATAAAGAGAGAAATGAGAGAGAGTTTTTGCATTTCTATTTTCCTGTGGTAAAGAGATAATACTTTATATGAATGTTCTAAGAGCAATACCAGTATCAATATCCCAACTCTACTTTTGTATATTCATGCTTCCACTAGTAATTCACAATTAACATAACTGGTCGTGATACAACGTCCCAATATAGCTACGTACCGTGGATAGCCTGACCCAGCACCACTTAGCTTGAATCCAAACGGGCCCTATGCTATTCCCAAAAAACTGAAAAGTGGATACCAAAGAAGAAGAAAATAAAAAAGGTCTGGTAGGGATTAGTCGGAGATTCGATTGTACCAGATATGTTTGAAAATCTTTTGGTGCAAATAAAAAAATAAAAATAAAAAGTATAAAGGCTACCAAAAGATGATAAGTATCCAATGTAAGATAATTACGTCCATATGGCACACATGTATGAGATCTGAACCGTCCATCTTTTGGGTCCAATCCCAAAAGTCAAATCCAGTTTAATGATCGAGTTGCTGACTGCCTATCGATGGTCATTCTCCTATCCAATGTAGAATCATAGGGTGGCTGTTAAGTGTTCGATTATGGCTCGTCCGTAGTGGGTCCCAACGGATGAATGGTCTGGATTCATGCATGAGCACTTCTGTGTGCTTCTTGGTTGTCATGCATGTGGGCTCCACAGTAATGTATCTATCTTATCCACACCGTCCATCCATTTTACCATCTCATTTTACTGCATAAAAAAAAAAAAATTGAAGCATATCCAAAGTTCAAGTTTTCCACACCATAGGAAACAGTGTGAATTGAAAACCTACCGTTGAAAACTTCTTGGGGCCCACAGAGGTTTTGGATCAAGCTGATGTTTGTGTTTTCCGTTCATCCATGTCTATGTGACCTTGCGAACAGGTTGGATGACAAATAAATATCACTGTGGGGCCTAGGAAGATTTCAACGGTGGACATCATTATCCTCACTTTTTCCTGTTGTGTGGTCCACTTGAGCTTTGGATATGCTTCAATTCTAGGCTCGTGCCCTAAAATGAGCTGGCAAAACGGATGGACGGCGTGGATAAGACACATGCACCCAAGGTGGGCCGCAGATTGGAGGTCATCTAACTATTAAACACGGACGGTTAAAAATATTTAGCAGCTGTCTATTTTCAATGGCGAAGTGCACCAAGCTTGACTGACTACTTTTACTGGTCCAACAGATGAACCATCTGGATCTTGTATATGCAGTATATGCCACGTTTAACGGACTAGATTGCATTGTGAGTACCATAAAAGGGCCAGATTATGGCGCATGTTTGTTACCATTCACAAAATCATGGCAACTTCTCTAATTTGCGTGTGGCATTTATGGTCATTAATCCATACTTTGGAAACCCGGCGATCAGACGATCATAACCATCCAACTGGTGGCCATGAGTTCAACTAAAAGAAGAAAATGGTCCAGTCTAAATTTCGACGTGTGAAATCATATGATCAAGATTCTCTGATGGGTAGATGGATCCGAAGTTTCGACCGTCTGGATTGGCCTAGATTCTTCCCTCGTGGACAGTAGAATATGTGGATGAAGTCATTACGATGGAGCATAGATCACAAAGTTTACACTCATCAGATGATCATAGCCATCCGATTGGTGGAGCTGAAATGAAATCTGTCTAAATTCGATGGAAGAAATGATATGCTCAAGATTTCTGATGGGCCAATTTCGATCAGTGCTCCATCCACAATGGAACCAATGTCTTGTACCGTCTGGATTAGCCCAAATTCTTCCCTTGTGTACTGTACTGTACAATGGGTGGATGAGATCCCACTTTAAGTAAAATGTGGCAAACGCACACTGGTGTTCGTTGCAGAAGCAGAGCAAAAGAACGTGAATGGACGTCCTGTGCCGAATAGGTGTTCTCGGAAAGGTGGACAGAGCGTGATACTCCGTACACGTGTCACAGGAATTGTACTAGCGATACAGATTTATTTCAAATCAAACAGTGGGCCCACCATCTATGTAGGCATAGCCATTAAAGCAGATTGATTGGAGACTTTTTTTTTTTTTTAATCTCGTATTACTGGACACTTATTTATTTCAATCGGACCGTTGATTATTTTCAGTATTGGCCGTCCAGTCTGTACCCGCCAATCTCCCATTTATAATTACGTATTCAGTTTATAATTTTCATCAGGACCGTCTATACAGGGTCCCACCATCTGGACGGCTTGATTGGGTAAAAAGTCTCCACTTGAACGATTTCTGTGTGCATGTGCATGGACCATCATACTCTTGCTTTGTTCGAGAACGATCATGTGCGTTTTATCCATGCCGTCCATCTGCTTTTCCAGCTCTTTCTTAGTTCATGAGCCCAAAAAATGAAGCAAATCAAAAGCTTGAGTGGACCATACCACATGAAACAGTGGTGATTGAACGCCCACCATTAAAAAGTTCTTAGAGCCCACGTAAGTTTTCGTAAGTTTTGGATCAAGCTGATATTTGAGTTTTCCCTTCATCCAGGTCTGTGTGACCTTATCAACAAGTTGGATGGACAATAAACATTACGGTGGGCCTTAGGAAGGTTTCAACGGTGGATGTCATTATCCCCTCTCTTTCCTGTGGTGTGGTTCATTTGAGCTTCAGATCTGCTTCAATTTTGAGCTCATGCCCTAAAATGAGCTGGCAAAACGGATGGACGGCGTGGATATACATACAACACATCATCAAGGTGGGCCCCACAGTAAGGGTAGGTTACAACAAATATGGGCGCCGCTCTCTGATGAGTCAATTAGCCTGATTCTGGGCCAGATCAACTTCATGGTTAGCCCCATCTAATGATCGGCTTAGATCTCTCATACCTTGCGTGATTGCATCAGGGCAGATGAAAGAAAAAGAAGCCCTTTGAGTGATGGGGACCACCAATAAGGAAAGCTTCTCTTCACCGTCATAAAAAGCTTTGATACTGTGGCAGAGTGTGATGGATGATAAGCAGGCACTTTTTACCTAAAATCGGCATCCGTGGAAAACAAGTAATTAAACCGTCTGAGTTGTTGGTCCAAGTTTAGATGTATGATGAACCAACCTCCGTTAGTCACAACACAATATTAGCCACCCCCACTATGGGGATTCATACCATGAACTCATTGTTGAAACGAGGCTATCTTCACTCAGTCCTATGGACCCGGGTGTTCATCAACCAAATGTTACCTTATTCAGTTTGGTGGAATTGATTGGACGCTTAATAATGAAAAATAATATTGGACGGTCCTATTTAAGCAATCAATTGTCTACGAATCGAAGGTTGAAGTGGTTTAACCAATCTGACCACAATTTAGTACTATGATTTGAGTTAATGTAAAATCTGCTCCGTTCATTCGTTGAGAACCATTATTTGACACAGGATGGAGAAGGGATTGTGTACTAAGTAGTGCATTGAGTAAATTTTATGGGGTCCACCATCATGTATGTGTCTTATCCATATCACTTATTCATTCTTTTAGCTCATTTTGGGGCATGAGCCTAAAATTGAAGCATATTCATTGCTCAAATGGACCTCATAACAGGAAACAGGTGGAAATTAAGCACCTACAGTTGAAAACTTCCTAAGGGTCACAAAAGTTTTGGATAAAGCCGATATTTGTGTTTTCCCTTCATTCATTTGTGCCTACCTTGTGAACAGGTTGGATGACAAATAAACATCTTTGTGGGCCCTAGGAAGGTTTTAATAGTGGACAACATTATCCCCTCTGTTTCCTATGGTGTAGGCCCACTTGAGCTTTAGATATAATTTAATTTGGCCCACTGCCTTCCGAAGATGATTGGTCTAGGGCTGAAGAGGTTCACAAGTTTCTGATAGTTTTTTACGACTGCATAAAAATATTTCTAGAAGTATCTTACTGCAAATTATTTTTCTCTCCGAAACTTTAGAGG